>VZQC01001497.1:426394-532843 GCA_009823505.1 Rhizomys pruinosus | reverse complement strand
TATAGGTATTTAAACATCATTATGAGTTTAGGGTAGGTTACTATGGGTATAGACCACATAATGTTGATATCTCTTTAGGATGATTTAACATAAAAGTTAAATTTGGGGTCCCCAAGTTAATCATATATAGTCACCCAAAACAACATGAATAATTTGATGAAACTTGAGCTTGATTCCACTCTATAGTTACATATAATACAACGGTCTTCTGGGAGACCTCAGGGATAAAAAAAAAGGGGGGGGTAGGTACAGATAAGAAATGAAACCTTTCTGTCAAAAAACGTTGGCAGTTCAAATCTGGAAACTAACTATGGGAAGGGGTTTGTGTGTTCCAATAGGACAGGATGTCACCAGCTGGACGGCTGGGAGAGAGGAGATACAGCTTGCATTGAGTAGGAGGTGCCAGAGGGTGCCAACATGGTGGGTTGACCCGTCTGACCATCGAAAGGAGGGGATCCTAATTGCCATGGACATTGGGGGGGCCCAGCTGGGGCCCTACAATGTGACAGCTATTTGTGATGAGTTCTGGTGAAGCTTGCCTTCTAGGTGCCCGCAGGGGTTTTTTTTGATGTGAAGACTTTCTTGCGATTCTTGCCTCCACCCCAGAACAAGAAGAAATACGACGATATGATGAAGAGGTCGCTCTCCAACTGTAAATTGGAGACACTATTATAGAGGTAAGCTCTTATAAAGCTGGTAAAACTGCCTTCTTTAATTGACTAATAGACATAAGAACTGTGAAAAGGTTATTCTCTATTCAGAACCAGAAATAATACTAAAGTCTCCTTAACTATGCACTTAAAGTCAAATTTCAATACACAGGAGTTCTGATATCAGTAATGGATTGTTCTACCAGGGTGATGTTGGCCTGGGGATCCAAGCCTCCATAAAAGGTAAAGGCTCCGTGCCTCTAAACGGGGATAAATCTGCAGAAGGAGAGGCGATAAGGCCCTGCTGCTGGAGACCTGACGTTAACATGGGAAAATGTATTGAGACCACACATGCAATGGTACAGATGGCCTCTGGAACACCAGAGAGTGTTTGTTACCAAAGGCCACTAAAAAAAACCAAAACCATAAAGCAAATACGGGTCTCCTTGAGCAAGCAAAGACTCCACCGTCAACACCAGCTACACCTCAAATGCCTGGAAATACTGTGGCAGCTAGGCGAGGCCATATGCACTGTAAATTATCCCAAATATAATTGGCTAGTTGCTCTCTCCAGGGAGGAATAACCATTGGCTGATGCCACAACGGTACATACATCCGCTACAGGTGTAGGAATGCCTAAGCCACAGTAAGAACCCCTGTCATATGAGGTTTATTTTTTATGTGTATGAATGTACCGTCTGCATGTAGGGCTGTGCCCCCGTTCCGTGCAAATGCCTGTGGATGTCAGAAGATGGGTGTCGGATTCCCCTGGACTGGAGTTCCTCCTGGAATTTTTAAGTTAACATACGTTTCGCCCCCCTCTTCTCAGCCACCATTGTGGGTGCCTGGGGATCGAACCCGTGTCTCTGCAAGAGCGGTCAGCGCTCTTAACACTAGGCCTCCCGCCAGCCCCAGGTCATGGTATTTTATTACAGCAACAGAATGGTAACTATAACAGAAGCTAGTACCACAGCATGGTATTAATCTGACCAGGTGGGTTTGGGGGAAGGAATTTAAAGACGTTGTATGTTGGACTATAAAAGGCTTTGTATGCTATAAAAGCAGTGCTTAATCATCATTCTGAGAGAAGCCTGGAAGAAAGTAGTGCTGAGAACACTGTAGTTCCAGAGGGAAATGAGGAATTAAACAGCAACATCTGGCTGCCATCTACTAACTGTCTAAGAGCTTACCTGAGGCTGTTGAAAAGTAATGGACTAAGCACACACACACACACACACACACACACACACACACAGCATTGTGTATCATTGTCACTTATTTTAGAGTTTATGGAAAGAATGAAGAACACTATTTCAAGTAAAAAAAAATGATGAATTGAACTAGACTGATTACAAAGTGAAAAATGACTGCGTAGGTCAGGGAGCCATTCAGGGTCCAGAGCTGACAACAGCTATAATTCATGAACAGAGAGGAGAACCCCCAAGTAACTTCTGCCCTTGAATTTGGCCGAATAGAATCAGAAATTGCTGCCTTTACCTCTAGGTAACTTCAGCCTCATTTACTTCTGCAGAATCAACCCTGCCTCTCAACTGTCAGCCCATCTGATGCAGCCAGGGGGACCCACTCCACCTTCCCCTTCAGGCTAACTAGCCGCATGAGCTGACCTGAGCCAGTCTCCCAGGAAAGTGGCCCCAGTACTGGCACAGACACAAACAAGCCAATAAGAACCAATAGGAATCAATGATAGGGCTTTTTATTTGAGTTTAAAGGAGTCTCACTTTGAAACTTGACCATATTCTTATATAAAGCTAAAACTACCAGAGCTACCATATACATGAAAATCAAGCAGCAGACAGAGAGGAAAAACCAGAAATTTATATTGCATGAGCTTGGAATCAGGGTGCACTTGAGGTGTTGTACAAGATTGTCAGTTTGTATAAGTTCAATGGTTTCATTTATTCTTTATCTTCTTTTTCTTTTACCTAAGACACTCTGATTTAGCTTTATGGATGTTTACATTTGAAGGAGCCCAAGTATATTAGTGAAGGGAAACTTGAAAAGAATAGGCATTATCGTATAGATGACTTGCACATTGGTGACTTTACAGAGTAGGTTAGTGGAAAAGTTGAGGCTGAGTATAAATTAGAATGAACCCAGAACAGGGAGATATATAAGTGATCAGTCCAAAAAACTATGGTCATTACCTGTTCTATTAGTAATCAGAGAAATGAACATCAACCGTAGAGTCAATTTCACACCAATCAAAAAGTCATTCATAAATTTAGTCAGGCATGGTGGTGCACGCCTTTAATCCTAGCATTCGGGAGGCAGAGGCAGGTGGATCTCTGTGAGTTCAAGGTCAGCCTGGTCTACAGAGTGAGTTCCAAGCCAGCTGGGGCTATAGGGAGACCCTGTCTCAAAAAAAAAGTCATTCATAAATCAAAGTGAGTAAATATTTTAAAGGGCAATTTCACATGTTGGCAAGTTTGTGGGTAGGTTAGAACTTCCATACATGGTGGGAATGTAAAATCACTTTAGAAAACTGATAAGCACTGTCAGTTTACTACTGAGGCTGAATGCAGACAAACCTAGGATGCTAGATATAGAACAAATGCATGCCTAGAAGTGCCGACTCGTTACACTAAGAGGTATATACAAAGATGTTTACAGCACCTCTAATTGTAACAGCCTTAACCTGGAAACTATTTAAAATCACCTTTTGATCATAGAAAAAAAACTGTGCATATTCTTCCAATGGTAAACATACCATTGATGTACTGCATATTCTTCCAATGGTAAATATACCATTAATGTACTGCATAAAATTTAATGACCTTCAGAGCTCAAAACCAAACAGAACTGTCAGTCAAGGTATTGGTTAATCTTGGGGAGGGCAGTTCTAGAAAGAGCCATCCAGGAGCTTCTAGGGTGCTGGGAATTCTCTGTTCCTTAATATGAGTTCTGGTTACCTGTGTGAAGCCTACATAATATTTCACCTAGAATCTAAAATGCTGTAAGTGCTGTAATCTCAGCACTTAGAAAGCTGAGGAAAGAGTCATGAGTTTGAAGCCAGCTCAGGCTACAGAGTGAATTCTAGGTCAGACTGAGCTATAGAGTAAGTTGGAATCTCAAATTTTCCCCTTCCCAAACTCACTTCTAATTTGTGTATTCTCTATATTTTCTATACTTTACTAAAGTTCAAAATAAACAAAAAGAAGTTGAGAAAATTTAGAAAATAAGCCTGGAGATCTGAAAGTATGTGAAATGACTGTATGTTTAGTATCTCCAAATCTTAGAATCACTGAAGTAGGAAGGAACTTAGAGCTGGAGAGATGGCTCAGCAGTTAAGAGAACTGGCTGCTCTCGCAGAAGACCCAGGTTCAGTTCCCAGCACCCACATGGTGGCTGACAACCACCTATAACTCCAGTTCCTGGGGATTTGACACCTTCTTCTGACCTCTGGGCATTTCACAACGCAGGTGCACTTATACACATGGGGGCAATACACAGAAAACAAAAACAATAAGCAAAATATTTTTTAAAAGAAGAGGAAGCTAAATGAACCTGGAAACTGGTGGTCTGTACTTACTAAGAGATGCCATGTCTGGGTGTTGGGTTGTTGGTTGCTGACCCTCCTTGACAGATGAGGCAACAATGGAGCCACTGTCCCAGAAGAGGGAGGTGCAGGGTCGTCTTTGACCCTGTGATGTGAAGGACAAAGATCCCCAATAGGACTGAAAATTGTCTTTTGGAAACAGTTTCACTGACCTTAGAAGAATCATGTTAGACAAAACGATAGAAGTACAGGTGCCTTCAGACCCTGGGCTTGGCACTCTCCTATACAGGGTCATTGCCTCTCAGGAACAAGGAATTTCACAGAATCTACAGAATTAAAGATGGAGTGAGCAGAGCAGAGCGGAGGGGAGGGGAGGGGAGGGTTCCAAGATGGACTCTCCATTCCCAGTGTCCTTGTCTCTTCCTTAGCACTGCTGTCTCTCCTGCAGAGTCAGCTTGGCCTCTCCCTCTCATCTGAAGTCTCAGGAAGCCCTAGCCTCATGTCTTAAAAAAAAATACTTTTTCCACAGAGCAGACGGAAGTGTCCTAACATGCAAATGTGACCATCCCACTCCCCTACTATAGCCTTAATGAATTCCCCATCTTGGGTTTCAGTCCAAACTTGATCACAAAGCCCAAGGCCTGGGTACCTGGTGACCACCCTGTCCAGTATCACCCTGCTCACCTTGCCTGCCTCACAATCCAACCATCATTTTTTTAAGCATCACTGACAGCATGCAGGGTGCTGGGTAGAGAGGCCAGCTCATACTCTGTACCTTCATCCAAAGTGACTGCTGGGTACTTGTCCCTCAAAACCATCCTCTGCGAAGCCTTCCTGGGAGACCACACTCCTTCCTCTTGCTTTGACTTTGTCTTTCTTTCACTGCACCTATTTCATGATACTATGGAATTCACATTCTGTGTTTCTTCCCTTTTGAAAGTACAGGCACTCAGTAGCTGAGACAGTGTGCTGTGTATCCCATCCTCATTTCTTACAGTGGCTTTTGGTATAGGTAGGTGTCAATAAGATGCTTATTTGTTTTCCTTAGTTTTTTCGAAACAAGTTTTCATTATGTAGTACAGGCTGCCCTAGAACTCTAGCAACCCTCTGCCTCTACCTCTCAAGTATTGGGATCAATAAGTTTTGAGAAACAGACCCTTCAAATCTGCCATCAGGCTATCATGAGCTATAACTTTCAAGAAACTTTCTTAAGTACAAATATGGTTTAACTAACCATAGCAATAAGCATAGTTAAAATTCATTAGGAAAGCTAGCAGTTATTTAGTCTTTGCAAATGACAGTGTGGCAGAATGGCTCCTCCCATTCCACAGAAGCACAGAAGCCCCCCAAATGGAGGAAATAGCAGAAACCCTCTTGAAATGTATAATGATAGCAGCTTTTTAAAAGTAGCATGTTATATTTTTATATTTAATAGTATGTTAATATGTGCACAGCTTATAATAATAAAACATACATCATGGGAGAGTGCTTACAATTTGTTTCACTGTTAAGGAATGATTGAGAGCATGTCGAAATACCATGTTAGGAGAATGCACAGAGTTCCTGTTCCAGCACTTGAGCAAGAAAGGCGATGTGGTGACCCAGTCACATTTCAGGAGCATATTTCACAGTTCCATGACATCTCTCTGGTTGCCTAAGTTCAACTCTCACCTCCCTATTTTTACTTTTCTGTTCCATGACAACTAGAAACACCATAGTAGCCAATGCATACTGAGCACTTGGTTTGCACCACACAGTGCGCTAAGCACATCTGTGAATTGCCACATCTAGCACTCAGAACAAAGCTATAAGGTAGGTTCTGTGATCTCTGATGTATAAATAAGGACACCAAAAAGCTTGCCCATGTTTCCAGAGCTGCAAGTGGGGGATCCAGGACACTCACCCCGAATACAATGTGTGTTCTCCCCAAATACAGTGTGTGTGCTCCCCGAATATACAGTGTGTGTGTGTTCCCTGAATACAGTGTGTGTGCTCCCTGAACACAGTGTGTGTGCTCTCTGAATACAGTGTGTGTGCTCCCTGAATACAGTGTGTGTGCTCCCTGAATACAGTGTGTGTGCTCCCTGAATACAGTGTGTGTGCTCCCTGAATACAGTGTGTGTGCTCCCTGAATACAGTGTGTGCTCCCAGAATGCAGTGTGTGTGCTCCCCAAATACAGTGGCACTGAAGGTAGTTTAAATATGAACTTGGTTACTTATTGGACAGGCTATGTAAGAGTATTGTCTCTACACAGAGGCGACTGACATATTGCTTTAAGGTCAAGTCCAAACTCTGCAATAGCCCTCCCTACTAGACACAAATAGAACACGATGTCTACAAGACACTACATTTCTGAAGGATGTTATGTGCCTCCCAGTACCAGTAGGAAACTGCTCTTATAAACAGAATAATTCTTCACCATCAGTCCTTCTGCCACCACTCCCATCATGGAAATGTGCCCAAAGTTATTAGGCAGTAGGTACATCAATGTTTAAAATGAATCTCAAGTGAAAAGTTCAGCAAGCAAGCGAGCCCTGCCCACTGATGGCTCAACCTCACTCAGCTGTTTGTTTACTTGATTCTGGCAAGTGAAAGGAGGCAAGGAGGAGAGAGCGAGTCTCCACAGCAAGCAGTGAGGGGAACGCCAGGGCGTCCAGGAGTGACTTATTACTGCTTCTCTGGTGACTCAGCAACAATCCAGTGCACTACTGCTTCTCTGGGACTCAGCAACAATCCAGTGCTGTTACTTTCCAGGACCTTGTGTACTTCCTTTATGTCCCCAAGACTTCCCTGTACATCCTGGTCCTAAGGCAGACAGCATACCAGTTGCCCTCCAGCCCAAGATCCGTGCCTTTCAAAGTGTTAGCCCGCTTTCCCATCCCTAGATGCCTATTGGTAGATGCATGGCATGTACCTCCACCCAGGCTTCACAGCCTGGAGAATCCAGAGCCCTTGTCTGGATAAAACAACTTGGCCAAGGTCATCCTGTAACATGACTAACAGTGAAACTCAAGCTTCATGTCCACATATGACATCTGCGGAGGGCCCCACTGGATTCAGAGCCCCATTGGATGGCAGGAGGAGCCTAGCTGGACTTACTCTTCTCTTTGAGGAATGTGGTCTGGCTAGCGGTGGAGCTGCTGAGTTCAAGGACTAGTTTATTTCTCATGCAGAGAATATAAGCCCATAGACCCAACAAGGACACCCCAGTCTGCTGGGAAGAATAGAACTGGACAGGCATCTAGCTTCCACCAGTCCTGCAACAAAGTTTCAGATGAACAGGGATCATCAAGCAGAGAAAGAACTTTTTCATGAGTGATGAAGATGATGATGGTAGCAAGTAAAATGGGGACAGTGAAAGCAGCAAGCATTTGTTGAGACTTGGCTTCATGACAAGGGCCGTGATCAGCGTTTTACTTGCATTAACCCTTTAGCCTAACCTAAGATTATTTAGACATTTGCAGAAATAGAGCAAAATGATTGACTCAGTTATCCTGAGTCTTGAAGCTCAAAGACAATAGATACTAAATTCTAGTGTCTTTACATAAACTGTGCACAAACAAGGAGAGAGCAAGCCGGTCCTGACCTCACAGCCTCATCTCTACTCCAGGGTTCATAGTGTTGGAAGTGGCTTGCAAGCGACCAGTGGGAAAGATAATCATCAACCTTACCCAGCTGTGAATCCTGTGAACTACAGTAACAACTGCCTGGCAAGACATGCCCAACAGTAGCCCAGATGTTATGGTAGTAATTAACCACCCTCCAGTTAGAGTTAAGGTCTGCTTCTTAGGATGGAGCCCATATCTGACATTGATATCAGGCTTAGGAACCTGAGGCTAAACATGTTACAGGACACTGGGAAGAACTTAATACTAATTCCCACTAAATAGTTATCATATTAAACTGACTCAGTGACATACTGTTATTCCCATAGATTAATGCATCTCTAAATTCTCGCCAGAGAAGTTTCCTTATGCAGCACAAAAACTCACAACTGGCCAATATGTATAGAACAAGAGGCTGCAGAGTGCTTCTCCCTAAATAGAACACCTATATCAAACTTCTGCTTCCTAAGGCCCAGGAATCACTGTGGAGGAGAGCACAGACACACTGTGAGCCAGAGGCAGTGGAAAAGAAAGAAAAAAATCTGGAGTCTGATATCAGTAGCTGATTTTTTTTTGGGGGGGGGGGCTTTTCGAGGCAGGATCTCCCTTTAGTCCCAGCTGGCCTGGAGCTCACTTTGTAGACCAGGCTGGACTTGAACTCACAGGGATCCACCTGATTCTGCCTCCCAAGTGTAGTATTAAAGGGATGTGCCACCACAGCCAGCAGTAGCTGATTTTTAAGGATATTCTTTTTTTTTAATTTTATTTATTTTTGTATGTGTATGAATGTACTGTCTGCATGTAGGTTTGTGCACCCGTGTCGTGCAGTGCCGTGGAGGTCAGAAGAAGGTCACAGATTCCCCTGGAACTGGAGTTCTCCTGGAATTGGAGTTACAGACAGTTCTTAGCTGCCATGTGGGTGCTGGGGATTGAACCCGGTTTCTCTGCAAGAGCAGTCAGTGCTCTTAATCGCTAGGCTATCTCTCCAGCCAGGGTATTCTTTTAAAGTAACAAAAACATCTCATATTAATTTTTTTATTGCTGTGAAAAATTACCTGACTAAAGCAACTTAAAGAGGGGAGGGTTGATTTGGGGTCACAGTGTCAGAATATGCTCCGTCATGGTGAAGAGGCAGGGTACAAAGCACTAGTCATGTTGCCTCCACAGTCAGGAAGCAGAGGGAGATGGGTGCCTGTGCTCACTTCTCTTTTTAGGCAGCCCAGGCCCACTAGCCCGTGAAGGGCACCACCAAGAGCTAGGGTAGATCTTCTCGCCCCAATTAACCTAATCTCAGAAGGCATGCCCAGAGACTTGTCTCCAAGAAAGTACAGAGCCTTCCAAGTTGACCATCAAATATTAAACATCTCATATCCTTTTCAAAGTATCTTCTGACCAAATACCTAAATGCATGTCTGTGAAATAAACAAAACCAGAAGCTGTTCAAGCTGGGAGAGATGATGGCAGGAAAGAATACTGATGATAATGTTCTACTTCCTTGGTCGTCCCTGGTGGCAAAGGGAAGCTTCTATGGAACACAGGTGAGAACCTGCTGCTGAGTGTTATCACTACTACGTTATCTTCAAACCTTCTGAAAAGTGAGTATATGCATTTTGACTTTCTTTCAGACAACAACAGAAATGAAAATGATGTGCCATACTTACATGAAACAATGCAAGTGAGTTTTATGGATAAAACAAGCTAAAAGATATAGGAGAAAATCTAACCTTTATTCTCATTTAGAGGAATTTCTGAAGCTAGCAAAACCAGTTTGTGATGTCGCTGGATACAAGGTGACACACTGACTCTGGAAGTATTTCTCGTTTTTTAAATGTAATAAAACAAAAGCCTAAAGAAGTAAATTATGTAATTAATGATTTGTGGACAAATGGAATCCAAAGTTGTCATCTCCTAGAGCATTCTTTACAAATTTATTTATTTATTATGCTATATTTATTATTATTATTATTTATTATTATGCAAATTTATTATGCTATAAGCATCTGCTGATAATCTACTGCATTCTGACACTCTTTTAGACCATGCACTAATAAATGATTTGGGCACTTCACAGCCTTCTGTTGGCAAATATTCCAGGTGACGGTGGTGACCTGGAGGACATGAAGAAGTGAGTTAAGCAATGAATAAAATCCCAGACAAGGGAAGAGGACAGGAGAGATGTAGCGGCTTCTCACAGCTGATGTTCAGGCAAAGTCTCTCTGATGAGATGGCCTCCAATCTTAGAACTGAAGAACAAAGCTGGCCATCCATGGGACAAGGCCACGCTGCTTGCCAGGAGAGAGAAATGTAGGGCCTTAAGATGAGAGTAGCTCTTTTTGCTTAAGGAGCAGGCTGATGAAGTGGACCACAGAGGGTGGATATAGCTCGAAGCTAGGGAGGTGGACAAGATCTAGAATGTCAAAGCCTTGCGAAGCTATGGGAAGAAGTTTGGACTGTGTGCTAAGCTGAAAAGTAAGACATAACTTTGAGCCTAGGGGAATGGTGCTATGGACCTGGTTGTGTTATGAGAATATCATCCCACATGTAAAGAACAATCATGGGAGCAGGGAAATCTGTCAGAAAACCAGCTCCTCAATCCAGACAAGAAGCACCAGGTACATGAATTAGGGATGACAGGATGCACTGGGCATGAGTTGGAAGAATTGCCAATGATCAGATATGGAAAAGTATTTCCACAAGATGAGAGGAACGGTCCCTATGAATATTACTGAGGGTTCAAGTGAGATGGAAGGAGAAAGGTGATCTGTGTTTGGCTATGAGAGAGAATGTGGGAGGGAACTGAGAGACGAGGCCTGAGGAAATGGAGGAAGATCATGAATGAGTTTTCTGTGGAAGAGGGCAAAAATTTAGATGGAAGCTAGTGGAGGGTGCAAAATCAGGTTCTTGATTCTGCATCATATTGGTTCTTTGTTGGAGATACACGTACTTGTTATTGTGTTTAAGCACCAGAGCAGCAGGAAAGTACAGTTAAAGGAAGAAATGGGAATAGGCAGGGTCCTTGAGAAGTCAGGACAGAGCTAGCGGACCCGTAATAAGAGCAGAGAGAGTTCCATTTTCCTTAACAATAAAATTAACTTTAAGGAGAGCAGTCTTTTCTGTAATAGTTCTTTCCAGGCCATAGTGGCAACAAAAGAAAAAACAATCCTATGAGTTTCAAAACTCCCCACATGGAAGCAGTGCCACTCTACTGAAAACCTGTTTTCTCTTTCCTGTCTGTCCCCAGCACTGGAAACCCATGCCTTAGGGCAGGTAATAGGATTCTTGGGCTAAATCTGGGACATAAATATCCATGGAAAAGTAATACAGCAAAGCTCTGGGAACCTTGGTGTAGAAACCAGCAGCCAGTGGGCTGGGGAGACTGTTCAGGGGACAAAGTGATCTCAACTACACCGCAAAGAGTTCGGATCCCCAACCCCCAGGTAAAAGTAAAAGTCAGATGTGGAGCACCTGTCTGTAACCTTAGAAGGTGATTGAGGCTTTGGGAGGATTGTTCGTTTGTTTGTTTGTTTGTTTTCTCAGCCAATCTAGCCAAAATCATGAGTTTCAGGATCTCTGAAAAATCCTGTCTCAAAAAATAAGGTGGACATAGGACATATCAAGCTGAACTGGAAGCTCCCTCCCTCCCGGCTACCTTTCAGAGTGCTAGAGCATGCTGTCCGCTGTCCAGGCCAGGTGGGGGACGAGTCACCTGGCTGTGACTCCTGTGACTCCATGACCTGCCAGACATGAAATGCCCTCTAGTACAGCAGTGGCATGGTGGGGATGATGTAACCCACAACTTTCTGACTGGACTTGAAGCGCAGTCCATGGAAAGAAACTCATGCCTAGTTTTATAAATGTAGTCAGGAGCTCAGGGTTCGGGAGGTCATAGGCCCTACTGGGAATCCTACCACTGTTGTTTGGCTAAATAATTAAGTTCTCAAGCTGCCTTCTACACACTCCTGTTTACACCCATTGACAAGAGCTGTGCCCAGCTTTCATCAGGGGCTTCTTACAGCAACAAGACACTGGGATTCATAACTGGCTAAGTGCCGGACAAGTGATGGTGAGGTGCTCAGCCCTAAACAGGACCTTCCAAGGACAGGTGACGCTGAGGTGCTCAGCCCTAAATGAGACCTTCCAAGGACAGGTGACGCTGAGGTGCTCAGCCCTAAATGGGACCTTCCAAGGACAGGTGACGCTGAGGTGCTCAGCCCTAAACGGGACCTTCCAAGGACAGGTGACGCTGAGGTGCTCAGCCCTAAACGGGACCTTCCAAGGACAGGTGACGCTGAGGTGCTCAGCCCTAAACGGGACCTTCCAAGGACAGGTGACGCTGAGGTGCTCAGCCCTAAACAGAACCTTCCAAGGACAGGTGACGCTGAGGTGTTCAGCCCTAAACAAGACCTTCCAAGGCTCAAGGAACACGGCAGAAGAGGAGACAGAAAGAAGGTAAAACGCCAGGGGCTGGGGAGATATGCAGTGAAGAGACACCTGGTGATGACCCGACCATTGCACTGGTGAGCTCACTGCAGCTGTGCCTATCTGCACAAAACCTCGGCCATAAGTATTTCATCATAGATGGGAGGGGGCCGACTGGGAGCTAACAGTGGTCAGGAAGGGGCTGCTACTCCGCTGGGGCTGCAGCCATGAATACTTAAGCTTCTTCCAGTAAACCTTCATTCCATCCTTGAGCAAGAAATGTTAATTAAACTCATTACGACACTCACAAAACAAACCATGAAAGGAGGAGGAGGGCTTGCTGGGAAGAAGGGGTTCAGAGGGAAAAAGGGAATAAAAGAAGAGAGTGGAGTGACTAAAACCCGTTACATAAATGAACTAAAGCGGGGGCTGGAGAGATAGCTCACTGGCTGCTCTTGCAGAGGACCTGGGTTCAGTTCCCAACACCCACATGGCAGCTAATACCCGTCTTTAACTCTAATTTCCAGGGACCTGACACCTTCTTCTACCCTCAATAGGCTTTGTGCACTTACATACATGTAGGCAAAACGCTCATATAAATTGTAATTTTTAATATGTATGTTGAAGAGCAATTACAAAAGATATCCTACATTGTCCTCTGAGCTTCCTGTGCACACACGTGCTGAGGACACACACAAGCCACACACACACACACACACACACACACACACACACACACGGGAAGCTGCAGCCTTGAAAGTCCAGTGGTTAAACTGCTCTGAAGTCTTCCTGAGAAGATTTTAACTTTCCCAATGGAGTAGCTGCCCTCTGGCTGTCCACATGTGAAGACCACACGTTCACTCTGTTACTGCTAAGAGCCTACAGCATCCACAAGAACAACTACGAAGCTGATGAGGTACAAAATTTAAGTCTTTTTGAAGACATTAATAGCAACTGAAGAACGGTGCACGTCCCTTCCTATTTATGCTTGGGCATTTGCAGAATCTCCAGCTGTCCAATGATGAAGCTAATGGCCAATCAGAAAGTGTCTGAAGCGCTGGGCTGAGGTTTGGCAGGGGCATGGTAGTCAACCCAGAGAGCCGCATAAACCCTCCATCTCACACGTGACACCCCTGGAAGGCCGTATAGTCAGCAGTCAACCCAGAGAGCCGCATAAACCCTTGATCTCACACATGACACCCTGGAAGGCCGTATCTTCAGCATGGAGTTCAGGCAGAAGCCTGGCAAGGGCTGCAATCCAACCAGGACTCCTCTGAATCCTAATTGGATTTCATTGCTTTAGCTGTCTGCAGAAAATAAAGCTGATCTATCATTTTCATATACCAAATATAAATTGTGTATCATAAAACAGAGCAAAAAAGAAGCTAGAAACCAATTGAAACCTATATATTGAAGTGATCAGAAGATTTTAATTGTAGAAACTTATTTTATATAAAACATATACTTTTTTGGCATTTTTGAGACAAGGTCTCCCTGTAGCCCCAGTTAGCCTGGAACTTACTCTATAGACCAGGTTGACCTTGAACTCACAGAGATCTGTCTGCCTCTACCTCCTGAGTGCTGGGATTAAAGGCATGTACCACCACACCCAGCCTATAAAATATATTTTAGGAAGTATGATTTCAATGGAGTGTCTTTATAATGGGGTGACAATGCTTCTACTAGAAACCACAGGCTACCAAATAAAAAGCTGACTACCAGGAATGGGATACTTCTTTTGGAACTATTGACCAATGAGGTTCCACAGATCCCCAAACATTAGAGGCTGTCAGCAATGTTCTTGGTTACCTTCCAAAACTTGGCAGTAAGACCCTATTTCTGAAGTCACCACATACTTACGTCATAGACCATGTAGAAATGAAGCTGGTGCTGACACAGAAGCCCCGTCTTCACCGGCTGGATTTCACAGTGTTGAAGCTGGTGCTGACACAGAAGCCCCGTCTTCACCGGCTGGATTTCACAGTGTTGGAAGGCGCTATGCAGGATGCTCGGGAAGAGAAGTCATCATTGGTCTTACCCAGCTCTGAATCCTGGCTGCCAAGACCTGCCGGCTGGTGCATGGCAGCACCAGATGCCATGGGGGCAATGAGTCACTTTCTGATTGGACTTGAGGTCTGCTTCACAAATGAGACCCATACCTAACACTATTATCCGAGCAAGAACCTATGGATAGACAGGTCATAGGTCCCAGGGGAGAATTAGATGGATATAGTATTAAACCAGCTCCTAATGACATCGTTATATCCACAGATTAGTGCCTCCCTCAGCCCTCATGAGAGAAGCCTCTTTTGGGCAGTACGTAGCAATCAACCAGAGACCCACAACCAATCAAAATACAGAGAATAAGAGTCTGTGGAATGTTTAGCCCCAAATGACCTGTATCATGCCCTCTTCCCCCCAGGGCTCAGGGATCTTTGTGGAAGAGGAGATGGGAATATTGTAGGGGGCAGAGGTATTGGATAAATACAATCAAACAGTGTTTTCCAGACCCGACATGGCAGCTGCACATGTAGGAACTCTAGTGATTGAGACAACAGACACAAGACCCCCAAGCCAGACAAAATCCTAGTGTCAGCCCTAGCTCAGGACATGCTGGACACTGATGGCTTCTGGGAGAAGGGGAGGCAGTTTTCTTTACGTGTGTGACCAGGCAGGTTGACATCCTTCTAGGGAATGGACTCCAACTGTATTTGGGGAGCACAAATTGGATTAGATAGGCCTCCTTAAGGAGGAGAGGAGAGGAAGGGGAAGGGGGAGGGGAGGTGGCGGGGATTGGGGAGGAGGAGTGGGTTAATGTTAGTGGGAAGAGAGTTGTAAGAAAGAATGAACGGGAGGGTAGGTTCGTGGACGTTACTTTAAATTAGGAGCGTCTCTTACGTTAAAGGTACTGTTCGCTTTTTCTGTCTGTCTCTTTTCTTTTTCATTTTCTTGGCTTTCATCTGTTCTTTTAGTTCGCGATCATTGTTCCTGTACTTTAAAATCCTTTTCCTTTTCTGACTTCTCTTATTTGTCTTCGCGCTCCTCATCTCTTCTTTTTTCGTCTTTTCGGTATCTTTTCTCTTCGCTTCTCTTCTTGTCTTCTCTTCCTCTTCTGTGGGCTTTTCCTTTCTTGGTTTTCTCTTATCTTTTCTTTTCTGTTTCTTTCTTTTTCTTCTCCTTCTCTTCNNGAGGAGAGGAGGGGAGGAGAGGAGGGGAGGAGGGAAGGAGAGGAGAGGAGGGGAGGGGAGGGAGGGGAGGGGAGAGGAGAGGAGGGGAGGAGAGGAGAGGAGAGGAGTTGAACATGAGCAAACCACACTACTGAAATCTCAAGGAAGCAGTAACATTACTCTTTAAAGAAGAAAATCATCACTACTTTGTACTCACCTTCCTCAGTGCCTATGTTTGACAAGGATATCCAGTCCAGGCAGGAGGAAAAGAAGAAGACAGGCAGGGGACGAAGCTGAAGGATCTTGGGATTTTATAGACGTACAAGAGCCAGTGAGGGAGACAGGGATTCCTTCTTCCCACCTGGTACAGTGTAACTTCTAGGCTTTACATCTGATGTTCAAACCCTTATACCTTATCAGTAAATGGTCGTCTCACCTTGCCTGGTGTCCTGTTAAGGTTAGGTATCCTCCCCCACCCCCCACCCCCACCCCAACCCCCACTAGTTTACAAGATAACCCACTTCCTGTTTAGAGCCCCCTACTACCACCGTTCCAGTGCTCTCTCTCTCAGGCATCCAAGCCCCCGCACCGCAGTCCGTGACCTGCTCCTGCAGCATCTCCAGCCTTGTCTCTTCCCTCCTCACTGTGCCAGGCTCCTGCCTCTCGGGCCTCTCAGGTGTGATGAAAATACTTAGCGCAGCACTTGTCATGCACCATGCACACATTCACTGTTTCTTTAGTGGAACACAGAACTGACAGACCAGAGATCTGAGACAGCTTCCAGGTCACTGGTGACCAGATACACTTTGCTCCTTGGACCAGCCTGGCCAGCATTCCTTTCTGTCCTTCTGTACCAGGCAGCCCTAGAATCAGCCAGGCCCCTGCAGCAAAGCGAGAGGCCCCACCTGTCCTGTTGGCTGCACTGGCAGCCCCAGCCTTGCTACCAGCCGCCCACTCCGAGGTCACCGTCTGCCCAGCTGGAAGACCTGCAGCTCCAGCCTTGCTACCAGCCACCCACTCCGAGGTCACTGTCTGCCCAGCTGGAAGACCTGCAGGGAGCTTGTAGGAACATTCTGGGAAAATGTAAAAGAGGTGCTGTGTGAAGTGAGGCTTGGGGTGTTGCCTAGGGATATACCCCTTGTGGTGGTTTGAGTGAGAGTGTCCCCCATAGGCTTTAAGTATTCATTTTGTCCCCAGTTGGTGGCACTGTTTGGGAAGTCTTAGAAGGTGTGGCCATGCTGGGGGAAGTACGTCACTGGGGGCAGGCTTAGTGAGTTTAACAAGCCTTGCTAGTCTCCAGAGGCTCTCTCGACTTCCTGTGCTCATTGCGAGATGTGAACCTCAGCTTTTTGCTCCAGCCCCAGCCACCATGCCTCCCGCCACAATGGACTTTAATTTCCTGGAACCTCAATCATAAGCTCAAATAAACTCTTCCTTTTATAAGTTCCCTTGGTCATGGTGGTTTTATCACAGCAACAGAAAAGTGACTAATACACCCCTGAATCCAAGTCCCAGAAAAATTCGGCCTGGGTTCTGTCTTCCCAAGAAGAAACACAATACATACACACAGTCATTAACTCCGAGGACAGCATTTCCCAACTCTTGGGGGATTCCATTTCACCTGCGCATGGCCCCATAGTGACAAAAACAAGTTTGGAGTAAGCTGCCTGGTATCTGGCCTGAGCATCTACACAGGGTGAATGATAAGGTGGGTGCCAGGGCACCCCTCTGGGAGGAAGGAAGCCCAAGCTCTATAAATAACTCATGATGCTGCCCAGATGGCCCTGTCTCTCCTGGGCCTCAGTTTCCACACCTAGTGAGTATTTACCAATAGCTTGTCACTCTGACCATCTCAGATCCTCTGACGACTTTAAGAGGTGTCGTTGCTCACCCAAAGGAATAGTTATCATGAGAACACTCCACCACCCCTTGAGTTGTGGCCACTTCACTGTGTTCCTTCTTCACCACTCTTTGAGTTTAGCCTCTAAACAAAGCTGCAAGATCAATTAGGGGTCACATAAAATAAGCTATTTAATTTATGTTTCTCAGAGGGATATAAAACATTTGGCTCACAAGCTTTTAAAACGGGGTCAGAGAACATAAAACTATATTTAATAAGTACAATGTACTAAAAATATCTGTTAGTGAGACAGACTGATTAAATTAAAAGGGCAGCAGCCAGGCGCTGCTGGATGTGGCTCAGACCTGGCCATAATCATATAGCCGTAAACAGGCAACTGTTTTACCATCTGTACAATGGTATCTCAGAGTTGCTCCTGGTTCTGATATTCCAGCTTTCCTATATCAGTTTGGGTGAGGTTTTGTTTGATCGTTTTTGTTCTGTTTTGCTGTGTTCTTATCCTGCTATTGCTGGAGCAGGAATCACAGCTCATCAGTCAGCTCTCATGCTCAGGTTGCTAAACCCAGGTTGCACCCCACTTTTATCAGAAAGTCAATGCTGAGGAAGACATGCAGAGTGGTCTGAGCCCTGTTGTTCTACTTATACATAAGCAGCAGGTATAACATCCTGTCCCCCTTTCCCTATTGATGGCCAATTCCACCTTCCAAATCAAAGGCAGACCCCACAGATAGTCTGAGAAAGTAGGAAACAGGATGTGCATGCTTTCCTGAGCCTGGCGCGCCAGACTCGGGGATTTACAGGCCTCAAGGCGGCTTATAGCAAGTCCGAGTGCTTGACTGTGAGAGCACCAAGTCAGCATCACTTGCAAAGGCCTTTTAAAGAGTGGCATTTGCTTGGAAGAAAAGTCAGAAGACTTAAAGACATAAGAGAAAATGAGCACAGCCCAGGAGATGAGGAGAGTTATGTGCCGCAGCGCTGGTGAGATATCTAAAATGATTCTGCAAAGAGAACTCAGGGTTCAGTGTCCAACTTCGTCTCTTTGGAAGAGTATGGTCTGAGTTGAATATTAAAAACCTGTGTAAGCTCTGTGATAAAAAACAAAGTAAGGGGCTGGAGAGTTATGTGCCGCAGCACTGGTGAGATATCTAAAATGATTCTGCAAAGAGAACTTAGGGTTCAGTGTCCAACTTCATCTCTTTGGAAGAGTATGGTCTGAGTTGAATATTAAAAACCTTGTGTAAGCTCTGTGATAAAAAACAAAGTAAGGGGCTGGAGAGATGGCCCAGCAGTTAAGAGACTGTCTGCTCTTCAGGTGGACCTGCATCGTAGCCCCCCACATGGTGGCTAACGACCCCTGTAACTCCAGCTCTAGGGGACTCTGATGCCTCTTCTGGCCTACATGAGCATTTCATGACATGGGTACACTTACATCCACTCATACACACAAATAAAAATAACAATAAGTAAAATATTCAAAAACAAAACCAAGTTTATCTCATTCTAGACAACCTTTATTGTTAATGTGCATGTATGATGTATGTATGTAATGTATATATGTGTGCATGTCTGTGTGTGAGTGTTCATGTGTGTGAGAGTACAGGGGTGTGTGTGCCACAGCATATGTGTAGAGGTCAGAACAAGCTCCAGTTTCTTCCTCACCTTCTACCTTGTCTGAGGTAGCACTGGCTGTCCAGCCCTGCATATGCCAGGCGAGCTGCTCGGCAGTCCTCTGGGACTCTCCTGTCCCTGCCCTGCCTCTCACCACAGGCCACCAAATCCAGCTTCCCCTGGCTGCTGGGATCTAAGTCCAGGCCTCATGCCTGCATGATGAGTGCTCTATCCACTGAGCCATCTCTCCAGCCCCACACGGACTTTTACATCACTGGGTAGAGTTTTCCTTTAATGTTTATTACTATTCCAAGGATAAATACACGCAGTCAGTAAAAGTGCTCTGAAGGAGTCCAGTGCACCGAGAGGAGAGATGTGAAGGGGCTGCTAGAACCTATTCATTGTTTATAATATTATACATTCTTAGAAATTTTCATGAATTTTTTTAAATTTTATTTATTTATTTTTTATGTGTATGAATGTACTGTCTGCATGTAGGTTTGTGCACCCATGTCATGCAATGCCACAGAGGTCAGAAGACAGTGTCGGATTCCCCTGGAACTGGAGTTAAAGATGGTTCTTACTGCCATGTGGGTGCTGGGAATCGAACCCAGGTCCTCTGCAAGAGCAGTCGGCGCTGTTAACCGCTAAGCCATCTCTCCAGCCCCAGAAATTTTCATGAATTTATATGATGTATCCTGATCATAATCACCTCCAACTCAGACCTCGCACCCCCTCCCTGACTCCCCAACACATCTCCTCCCAACTTCATGTCCTGTTTTACTTTCTTTTTTCTAAACCATCTAGTCTGGGGGTGCTGCCCACAGGCACAGGGGTGTGGGGCCGTGTCTAACCATATTCTAAATATTTATCCTTATCCCCACAGGTAAATATGGCTCTCAGCACATCAAAAAGCTCCTTTTTGCAACTAATAGAGGCTATTACAGAGACCCACAACTGGTCAGAACACAGAGTGTGCATGCTATGGGATGCCCAGGCCCAACTGATACATCTACGACCAACTCCTATACCTAAGGTTCAGGGACTATCACAGAAGAGAGGGCAGAAAGATTGCAAGAGCCAGGGGACCAAGTGCCTGCTGATGGACAGTGTCTTCCAGACATGCGGGGGAAGCCTCAGCCATGAAATCTCCATAATATGGTTGCCCAACCAGAATTCCGTAATGACACCACCAACTGACCTGTTGCCATGGACAGGGGAGATTTCACAGGCAGTCAATGGTTCCTGAGACAGAGAGAATCCATTCTCTCCTGATAAGAGACCCCTGATAAGCTCTCTAAAGTGGTCAGTCTTAAATACATGCATATACAAGTAACACTAAACAAACTCAGTAGGATCTATATCTATATCTACGTATCTAACATATAGCTATCTAACGTATAGTTATACATAGATATATATGAATAATGAAAAAGATGTCACAAGATGCAGCCTTGAGAAAACTGAGATTGTGGCTTTTCTAGAGTATCCTGGAGGGAAGATGCAGATGCAGGTAGGGAGTTTCCTTCGAAATGCAGGAGCAAAGGAGTGCAGGCATGTCACATAGAACAGTATTTTGAAAAGTGCAATTCAGCGATCAGTCACTCTCCAGGACGGCTGGGCCTGGGGTCCAATTGGAAATCATGGGATTCTGTCAAAGCAATGTGACCTGGGCATTAATATTGGTTCCTAATAAAATTAAGCATAATCATTACCAGATGACCCTGCAGTTTTACTACTCGGCATTTACCCAAGGGAAATGAAAGCAGTTGTGCAAACAAGATGTGGACATGCATGTGCAGAGAATTTATCCAAGTAGCTAACAACTGGAACTCGCCCAGACAGATGTCCATCAACAGAACGAGTAAACAAAATGTGCTACAAGCAATGGAATGTTTCTTGGCAATTAAAGGATTGAACCATCAACACATCCAAATGGTACCAGAATCTCAAAACCACCGCAGCAGGGAGAGCAGCTAGGCATGGAGAAGAGTATCCACCATGGTCCTATCCCTGTGGTGTTCTAGAGGCAGGTGAACCACCGTATAAAAAGAGCCCAGATCAACTGTTCCCTGGAGCTATGGCTGAGTCATAAGAAGAACTCTCTGGGAAGGGGTTGTGGGTGTTTAAACTGTTTCAGCTCAGGGCTGGAAAGATGGTTCAGTGGTTAACAGCACTGACTGCTCTAGCAGAAGACCTGGGTTTGATTCCCAGCACCCACCTGGAGGCTAACAACTGTCCATCTATAACTCCAGGTCCAGGGATACAATGCCCTCTTCTGACCTCATCAGGCATTGCACAACGTGGATTCACTTACACATCTGCAGGCAGCACACTCATATACACATGAAATAAGAATACATTTTTTAATTAAATTGTTTCATCTCTAGCTGGAATGGTATCTGTCTAGTGTGTACTTTGGTCAAAACCCATCAAGTTGTATGTGGACTGGGGAGATGGCTCAGTCGGTAAAGGCTTGCTGTGGAGCATGAGGACTGAGTTCAGGGCCTCATGTCACACACACACACACACACACACATGTGGAACATGAGGACTGAGTTCAGGGCCTCATGTCACACACACACACATACACACACACACACACACACGTGGAACATGAGGACTGAGTTCAGGGCCTCATCTCACACACACACACACACACACACACACACACACACACACACACATACACACACCTTCATTCAATTCCAGCACCAGGGAAGCAGAGACTGGAAGACTCCTGAGCTTACAGATCAGCTTGGCTAGCCAAATCTGTAAGTTCCAGATTCAGTGAGGGGCCCTGTCTGAAAAAAATAGGTGGAGAGCAATTGAGAAAGATACCCAGCAGTAACCTCTCATCTCTACAAATAAGTACACAGATGTGCAAATGGGCGCATCCTACACACACACACACACACACACACACACACACATACATACACGTACACAACAAATGCATACACAGAAACAGAATAAGCACCCTTAGGAGCCCTATAATTGCGGTGGGAGGTCCTCTGGAAGGGACGGACTTCTGATGAAGGTTTTCTCATGCCCAAGAGCTCCCACTTCTCAAGCGCAAAGCCGAGCCACAGCTCAAGATATTGAGCTCTACACGCTGCAGATGCCACGTTGGGCAAGGAGCTAGCACTTACAGACGCTGCCACTCTAGGCAGCCCCTTTCTAGCCACTTTGTCACCATGGGGGAGCAATCAAGTCTCTTCAGGGACTCTGGGATGCCATGTTTGGAAGAGAGTCCTCTGCTCAGGATGGAGTGATATATATTTGTTCCATCCACTTTGTAGGCAAGCCTGATTAAACTTTCTAGTCTCCCCTAAACTAATATTGGAGAGTCTGCTTCTTTTGACCAGTAACGGGGGAACTGTGCATGGGACCTCCACCAGTAAGTCTCCGCAACCAGACCCCAGAAAACCTTGAGGTACAGGTTGGAAGAGACTGGGATTTTTGAGAACAGACAAAGGCAAGATCAAAGGATAGGTCAGAGATGTAAACACTGAGTGCCCAGTTTGAGCACCGTGGGAAGTGGAATCTGAGGAATTATGTTTATAAAGACCAGAGCAGGTGCATGTTTTAGAAAGAGTTCTTGGAAGTATGCAGCAGGCGATGATGGATGACACACTAAGTCCTCAGTATGATGAGGAGGATGTTGCAATCACCCAGGTGGGAGACAACTGGGTTCCAGAGCTGTGGACCTGAGCAAGAAGCATGGACCGCCATGGAGGGCAGGGAAAGACCCTCTGGGGGCGGAGTTAGCCAGAGCAGAGCCTGTGATGTGGAAGAAGCAGATATTCTGAGGAACCAGGAAGAAAGGGAGGAGCTTGGGCCTGGGCCTACTAGGCTCTGGGAAATGGGAGGCAGGCTCCTGCCTGCCAGCACTCCCCTCAGCCTGGCAGGCCCCTGGCTCTGCCTGTCTTGGCCTCCTGCCTAGCAATCTCTGACCAACTCCCAGTCCACAGTGTCACTGACAGTGGGTGACACAGGGTGACAAACAGAAGGGTTACCTTCGTACCTGCCCTTTCCCAAGCCAGACACGCTGGCTTCCTCCCATCAGTTGCACCTGGAACTCCTCTCATCTTTAGGCCCACTCAGGTGTTACCCCAGGCAGGCTCTCCTTTAAACCGCACAGCACATAAGTGTTAGAGCACACATCAATCACATTGCAGGCGGCTGCCTATAAAGTCAGTCTGCCCCTGCCACATGGCCAGATGGCCATAGGCATCACAGCCAGCTTCTGTTTCTCCAACCTATTTAGGTACCTGATGCAAATCTCCATGCCCAGGAAGCAGCATATGCAAATGAAGAGAGAGCACCTTGAAGGAGACAGGACTGGCAGGGGTCTGTGAGTTCCACAGGGTGTGGAAGCCACCAGGGATCACCCAGGTTTGCTCTCCTCTGCCCATCACAGTTGTATGCCACACCATTCTGTGGAACTTTGAACTTCCTCAATCCTAAACATGCAAGCCGCCCCTCCCAGACTGAAAACCAACCAGCAGCCCATCAGAGAAGTTATTCTCTGGGTTTAGTCAGGCTTGCCAAGAACAGCCTCACTGGGAACAGCCACAGGAAACTGGGTGAAGAATGGAGCCAAACCAAGCTGGGAAGTGATGGTCATCATCTTCAAGGATGAGAATCAAAAAAGAAACTGAGCCATCTTTCAGATCTGTGCCCTATCAGCGAGGGTCATCATGACTGGAGGATCCGCTTACCCACACCTTTCAACAGGAGCTATCACAATGAAGCGCTACCCCAGGAAAAGGGTTCTGAATCACAGAGGGGGAAAAGATTGGGACCAGGGAAAGAGGCTTTTAGAACAATCAGGAAAGGTAGTTTTCTGTCAAAAGCAAGTATTCCTAGACAAAATATTTTCAGCACTGGCAAGCCAGGAGTGTTGCTCAACCTAATTGGTCTTAGTTACAATCGAGTAACCTCTTCTTCATAAAATATACTCCCAGAGATGGCAAGCAACTTGGCCATGTTCACAGGGAAGCCCTGGCCAGGCGGTGACTGTAGCCCAGCTTTGCCCTACAAGGTCGTCCTTCAGCATGCACTACAGGGGTCACCTTCTTCGTTTGCACAACAATAATTACTTTCTTTGGACCATCCCAAGCAGGGAATTCTCCAGTAGCTGCGGATCAGACTGAGGTATGAATGTCTTCCGGTTCCTGTTTCCAGAATGGGAGAGGATGCAGTGAGGCCCTTAAGGGAACCATGACTCGTCCATGGGCACTCCTTTCCTCCAGGGACATGCAGTGCATCTGAAGTCTCCCGATCTCCCTCCCACAATAAAAGGGATGCTCTGGTTCCAAGCTGAAATGGTGAGGTTGCATCTATCTTCTTGTACTCTGGAGACCCAATGAAAATATGAGAAGAAAGAAAATCCTTACCCCCCCCCCCGCTCCCTCAGCACTGCTGCCTGAGAAGGGGAAGCACTCATTTCAGAGGAAGAACGGGACAATCCACAGATGGCACCCTGCCTTTCCTCCCCCCTCTTTACTTCATTAAGTACTTAGTAAGTCCCTGACCCAGCTTGCCAGAATCCGTAATCTGAGCACAGGAAGCCCTAGGTAATCCAAAGGTATATGGAAATGCTGCTTCTGTAAAGGCAATAATATGTGAGAAATGGACACTCAGCTACACCTCCACAGCCTTTCAAAACAAGAACATAACAAATGAGCAGTCTCCTGCCTCTCCCAAGCCCTGGGCCATCTGTTTTCAACTCTTTTCTCTCTTCTCATGCCTGAATCCGTTGAGGAATGTCACATTCCAGCCTTCCTGGGATGGTCCATGTGTCATAGTTGCAGCCCTTGTAACACCTCATGTCCAGGTGTGTCATCTCTGAATGAGTCCTGCAGGAGTGCAAACTGTTAACTCCACCCCGCACTGCTCCATCCTGGGACAGCAGCTCACTCCCTGAGACAGTGTGTCTTAAGAAGCTTGGAGACAACACACAACTTAATACACAGTTTCCTGAAGGATAAAAGCAGAGGTGTGAACATCAATAAAAATTATCAGTTTGTTTCACTTTCTCAGTTATAAAGTCTTGTCATGGGCTAGAGACATGGTTCAGTGGTTAGTGACACTGGTGGAATTGAGAGACTGCACATGCGTAAGACTGTGCAGGCTTTAGTGGCAAAGGCCGGGCCGGGCTGTGCTGTAGAGGTCATCACACTTCAGTTCCCCACTGCACCATACAAGGTCTGCCTGTTCTGTCCCTCCTCCCAAATTGGACATGCTACTCGGTCCATGACGTGCACTCTCAAACTCACTGGGTCCTTTACAGAAAGACTGATGTCTAAGTATGGCACAGAGGAGTCAATGATAACTTGAGAGTTGAACAGACCTGAGTTGTACCTTAGCTCCACCATCAGTGACCTTGACCAGCTGAAGGCACTTAACTCTCAGACTCTCAAGGTCTAGTTATAGAATGGGGACAGTAGCGACTGTTTCTAGATTTGTAAATAAAATACAGTCTGGGTGATAGCTGAGCCATCATTTTGGAGCCGATAGATCTGTATTCTCCTGTGCCATAGACACCCGTGACTTTGAGTATGTCCCATGACCCTTCTGAGTTTCGGTTTCCTAATTTGTAAGATGCAGGTCCAATTCACAGCAGCTTCATGGGGCTCTGAAGGTTGAATGTCGCAATGTATGCAACATATCCTGAGGGACTTGGCAAAAAAAAAAAAAAATAGGCACTTGATAAATGCTTACTGAATGATGCATCGAAATGCCTGGTGTGGCTGGGCTGCACAGCAAAGACGGCCTAACTCCAGGGCTCGGGCACTTGAGATTTATGTGCCGCTGGTTCCCAAGCATGCCAAGCATCCTGGGCAAACAACTGGGTAAGTGGCATTCTTGAAATAGCTAGATGATCATTGCTGAAGCCCATTCCAGGTTTCAAGCATCCAGGCCTCTCACCGCTTTCTTGGCTACATCTCAAAGATCTTCCAGGAGGAAGATCATGCACAGATGCCACTTCTAGACCAGAGGCTCCACATGAGGGAAGGGAACAGGCAAGTGGAGGTGGATCTGAGCTTGTTCTACAGCCGAGGTGAACGGTTTCTATCTTCAGACCTCAGAGAGGAAGTGCACCAGGGCAGGAAGAGACTAAAAGGGAACGTGGAGGCCCAGAGTGATAAGGCACTTTGCCCAGGGCTGCACAGCCTGGTAGCAGCAAAGCCAGAACCCACATGTCCTGACTTCCGCCCCAGGCTCCTGCCACCACCTCTCTCATTACATGGTTTTCAAGATCATTAGGCACAGGAGTAACTTCGCTGAGCTTTCATAGGCCTCCTTCAGTTCCCCCTGAGGACAAATCACTTAGGGGAAAAAAAAAAATACAAGCTATGAAGTTTTATGGAACATTAAAGGAGGATATTCCCTCAGACACAAGAGTGGAAGTTAGGATTTGCTGGGTGGGTCTTTTGGGAGGCCACCTGTTGCTAACTAATCTCTCTCCACACTTGGGTGGTACAAGTGTCAGGCTGAGGAGCCCAGTGCTCTCTGATAAGCATCTTCCAGATAATTTCTGGGGCACTGCCAAAGGTGTGGCCTAATCAGCCCTCACCAGAGCTGAAGAGAAACACATTGCTCCAATCCACAGTCAAGTTTATTGGGAGGGGCCCACCCACCTGGCCCTCCGAGAATTCCAAGCCGTGGCTCCATGCTCTCTGTCCTTCACAAATAGGCCACTGCTTTGGTTGGACAACGCATTCTATAACCCCAGAATGTTGAAGCTGGGAGGCAGCTCAGAGGTGCTCTGATGTAACTCCTTACCTCTCCATCCTCAGTCTCCATCTTATAGACTCCCCTGACAGATTAAGGACCAACTGGGGTGCTGCCAGGAAGAATCGGAAATGAATAGGCCTCAATAGCTGTCATTTTCATAAGTTAGAAGAAGCAAGAAAGAGAGCTTATGTGAATATTTAAGCTAAAAATCAACCTAGCCCAAGCTTTGGCCAGTGGCAAGGAATATAAATGTCTGATCGAAAATGGAAAGGCTGCTGTCAGTACTGGGAAGGCAATGTAACACTGAGTGCCCTCTGCATGCCAGGCGCTGCAAAATGCTGTCTGGCTACGTCACTACATCCTCTGTACAACTCTATGCCGTAGCTCCATCTTACTGGTGACAAGGCTTTGATAATTTGCCTATAAGTGACAGAGCTGGGATCTGAGCCTAAGATAGCTAACTCGAGCTTACGTTTCTTATTTTATTTTTGTATGTGTATTTGTGTCTGTATGTTCTTATGTGTGTGGGCACAGCTGGGTGTCGGTGTGCCCATGAGTGTAGAAGCCAGAACTTCCACATGGAGTGTCTTTTTCAATCCCTCTCCACCTATGCTGAGGCAGGCAGGGTCTCGCACTGGACCCAGAGATCGCTGATCTAGCTAAGCCTAGCTTGCTCCAGGGATCACCTCCTCCCTGCCTCCTGAGAGCCAGGGTTCCAGGCAGGCTTCCCTCCCCCCAGAACTTCTGGGGTGCTAGAGGTCTGAACTCCAGACATCATACTAGTACAGCAGGCACTTTACCCACTGCCTCCATTAATTTTCTATGTTGTGTTAAGACACTATGACCAAAGCAAGTTAAGAAGGAAGGGTTTGGAGGGCTTACAGTTCCAGATGGATTGGAGTCCGTCAAGGCAGAGAGGCACAACAGGAGACAACGGGAGCAGAAAGCTGAGCACTCACTCGCTTCATCAAGCCCGCACGAGAAGCAAAGAGTGAGACTGGAAGTGGCAGCGAGGCTCAGGAACTCACAAAGCCCACCCATGCACCTCCTCCAGCAGGGACACTTCCTGGGGACATCGTGACCTTCCCAACACCGCACCCCCAAATGACCAAGGGTCCAAATACTTGAGCCTGTGGGGGACACCTCATTTAAACCAGCACACCCCATGAGCCGTCTCCCCAGCCCAGTGCTCTGGATTCTTAAACAACTCTGTTCTACTGCCGCCAACATAAGGACCCTCTTCTAATTTAGTCAATTAGGGCCCTAGAAACAGGAGGGCATTTCATTCTAACGAATTAGCAGGAAATGAACTTCAAGCTAATCACAAGTCATTGAGTCCTGAATTTGGGGCTTTAATCTGGTTCAGGGAGTGCTGGGATTCGTCCTTCAGTAAACATAGGTTCATCCATTCAAATATGTGTCAGCGTATTTGTTTTGACGAGGAACAGGAAATAAATATAAGAAGGAACGGCTAGCATGTCTGAGAGTTCCCATTCTAGGAGAAGGAAACAGACTAGTTCAAAAGTTCCCAGAATGCATTTGGGCAGGCCCAATAGGTGGTACATGTGGAGGGTCCTGTGACTGCTGTGGCCAAGGGGGAAGGGTAACATGGAGGTTATTTAAGATCACATATCATACAATAACACAGGCCTCATCTAATTACCTTGGTAACCTGGGCAAGTTCCTTAACTTTCTGAGTTTCAGCTTTTAGCATTTTGAAAACAGTGACTGCAAATGGCTCATTTCTCACCCCACTGCCGCCACAGGACTGCATCTATGCCAGGCTGTGACCTTCCACTGAGTAAGAGACATGGGAATGCAGCCACCAGAGAAGTCAGGGCTCATTCAACCCCAGAACTGGCAAGAAAGGGGGTCGCATGTGGCCATTCAGAAAACCCTGGTTAGAGCAAGAAGGGTAGGCCCACAACTGCAGCTCTACACAGGAAAGAGCAGTCTGTTGTGGCCAAAGGGGCCCATGACAGCTCAGAGGCTTGCAGCAGTAGCCAGCACTTCAAACCTGTGAGCATGCTGAAGCGTTGTCATGAAGTGAATGCCTGAGTAAATAAATACACGCAGCCTCAGGAACCACATAAATGCATTACTTAATGGAGGGCTGAGAGATGGCTCATCAGTTAAGAGCACTGGCTGTCCTTGCAGAAGACCTGGGTTCAAATCCCAGCACTCACATTGGGGCTAACGCCATCTGCAACTCTCATTCTGGGCATCCAGAGCGTCTTCTGTCCTCACAGGTGCTCCTATATACATGCAGCCTGTACACACACACAAATAAAATCAAAAGAACAAAATATTAAAAAATAAAAGATTGAATTGTGATACATCCATATGATGCAACACTATTTGGACTTTTTTTTAGAGAAGAATATGTATATAGACTTGCATGAGAAGATGTCCATATCAAAGTGTTAAATGAAAAATGCCATTTTTTGCAGAATATCTTAAAATGACTGAAAATTTGTAAATCCGTAAGCCACCATATAGAGGCCTGTTTACCAAGCTATGGAGCCTTTAACCTCTGAGGAAGGGCATGGGAGGCAGATTACACTTTGTACTCTATGCACTTCTTTTGATAGGCAAATTCTAGTAGATATTTGCATATTAATTCTATAATAACAATGCTATTAAATTTTAATGCCCTGGAGTAATTAAATGGGATTTTTTTCTAAAGAAAAAGAAGCTGATAAAAGGCCATTGGTTACCTATCAAAAAAAGGTAGGGTCATGGGGCTGGAGAGATGGCTCAGTGGTTAAGAGCACTGACTGCTCTTGCAGTCGATTCCCAGCACCCACGTGGTGGCTAAGAACCATCTTTAACTCCAATTCCAGGGGAATCCAATGCCCTCTTCTGACCTCCGTGGCATTGCACGACACGGGTGCACCAACCTACATGCAGACAGTACACTCATACACATAAAAAATAATAAATAAAAAAAAATTAAGGGTTGGGTCAGAGGCAGAGTGGGGCAAGGCGGCAGGTTGCCTCGACTGAGGTGAAAATGGGGCTCTTCGGGGCCTGCGTGAGGGCAAGCCTGGAAGAGAAGAAACTGAGGAGCACGTGACATTACAGAGGATGTCCACGCACATGAGGAAGGGAGAGAGGGAGGGAGAGAGGAAGAGAGAGGGGAAGGGAGGGAAAGAAGGAAGGAAAGCGGGAGAGGAGGAGGAGGAGAGGTGCGTTCTGAGGAGACAGTGGGAGGGCTGGGACCTTCAGACTTATTAACAGAGTGGGCAGGATGTGTTTACTGAGATTTACTAAGGTGGTGTGGGCAGGTGGCAAAGCAAGCTTGGGTTTGGAGCTAGAGATGTGAGGACCTGCTTCCTGACCTCTCAGAAGGCATGTGGGGGCCCTCCTCCTAATCCTCCCCAGAACAGCTTCTGGCTGGCAGCGAAGGACAGTCCCCCAATTCCTGGACTCCCCATGCCAGGTTCCAGACTTCCGTGGGCCAGCATCCTTTGGTGCTCTTCAGTCACAAGAAGCTCTTTGTTTTTCCATAGCGTCTCTGGGGATACTCACATAGGGAGAGCAAGTGGGTGGGGACCTGGGCTGTCACTGCTAACAATGTGGCTTCCTGGTATTTTGTCCTTGGTGGAATAAAATTTTTTTGGCTGGTGGTGTTGCTTAGGGAGGAAGAATGGGTGAGGCACGGTAGAGTTTGATTCCAGTGTCTGGAAGTCCTTAGAGCCGTCTTTCCTCACACCCTGAGCCAGCAGGAGGTGAAGAGACCTGGTTCTTTGATGCTGTTTTTTAACCTGAAAGTGACCTGCAACTCATTAACACCAGTGAGTGCACTTTGCTGATCACCTCAGCAAACAGCACATGGACTGGACGAGGAGCAAGACAGAGAGAGAGTAGGAGGATCGTGAGAATCGGGATGGAAAAGGTGAGTCTATAAATCTCAGAAGGTGGGTGTAGTGAGCACGTCAGTAACCCAGCATGTGTGGGGGCCCGATGTGGTGCTGGTGATGCATGCCTATAATCTCAGCTTCTGAGAGGTGGAGGCAAGATCAGGCATTCAAGGTCATCCTCGGTAATAAGGAGTTTAAGGCTAGCCTGGTTTACATGAAACTATCTTCAAAAAAAAAAAAAAAACTAAATAACCTTAGCAGGAAGCCTGACACGTGATAAAACAGAAAGAAATCAGGGAGGGCTCAGAGCTCTGGAGGAAGCACCTAATATTTTTTAGGCATCGAGCAGTGGTGGAACCTGGGTTTTCATTAGCGAGGATCCATCTCTTTCCTCCTGCACGAGGAGACTGTTCAGAAGAGCGACCGATGTGCATGTCCCAGCTGCTAAGGCAAGTCTGTGTGCAGGAAGAACATCACCCTAACCAGAGACTGGGCAGGAAAGCAGTGCTGGGCTGGGCTCGCCCCCCCATCAGTGCAGTCAATAGTAGAATAGTAGGTCAGTTGACAGCCAGCCAGCGCTGAAGATGGCCATGCTGAACCTTTCCAAGCTGTTTTGCAAATGAGAAGTCACTGGGTCAACAGCAACAAGGAGACTCTGAGGTCCTAACATCACTCTATGATGGCTCAGTGGTTAAGAGCATTGACTGCTCTTGCAAAGGACCCAGGTTTAATTCCCAGCACCCATGTGGTGACTAACAACTGTTGTAACTCCAGTTCCCGGGGATCCGATGTCTTCTGATCTCCAAGAGCATTGCACAACATGGGTGTCCTTACATGCATGCAGGCAATACACTCATACACATAAAATAAAAGTAATAAATAAAAAGACACTTTATTCACTGTTGTATTCTCAAAGTTCAGTGCATATTTGTGTTTGCTTTACATAGTGAGGGGGGAAAGGCCTAGAGCGTGAAGAGACATGCCAAGCTACTAACTTGCACAGGGTAACGACCTGCTGGCCATGGGTTGAGCAAGCTCAGCCTGCAGTGTTCAGGCTTTCCACAGTATCACCAAGGTAGAAAAAAATCAGGTCCAATACACAGTGAGAATGTGTCCTGTGCAGGGCCAATCTGGAGGCTACATTCTGGAAACAATATTATAAACAGAGGAAACTCGAAAGTGTCTAAGGAGGACAAGTCTCCAAAAGGTGCTTTGACCCCAAAGCAGAGGCTCGGGTTTCTGTTTTCCACTCTGCACCCTAAGATGTGTGTACCCATGGTCTCCCTAAGGTGAATTACTGGCCCTTGAACTTTCTCCGCCTAAGAAAGTCTAGATGCTCTGGGTGTGGTGGCACACGCCTTTAATCCCAGCACTTGGGAGGCAGAGGCAAGCAGATCTCTGTGAGTTCAAGGCCAGCTTGGCCTATATAGTAACCTCCAGGCCAGGTAGAGCTACAGGGAGACCCTATCTCAAAAAGACCCCCCCCAAAAAAAAAAGTGGTTCATTTTAGCTCCAGGCCGGCTGGGAGTAAAAGGGAGATCCTGTCTCAAAAGACCAAAAGAAAAAAAAAAAAGGCTAGGTGCCACAGATGTGGTTGAGTTGCATATTAGGGATGAGGGAGGAACTTTGGATTGATCCTTTGTGTAACCGTCTGGACTTTGCTCAGGAAAAACAAAAAAGACAACATGAAGCTCTCTGTTGGCACAATTTTGGGCCGTGTTTTCTCAGACCAATAGTAAGAACCTCCTATGTTCTCTGAAAGAAACAATTCTATAGCCAAGGATAATGGAAAAAATTATGCATTCTGAGCCCCTCTGAGGACCAACCACAAACAATTGACCCTCCTTATCCAAGGGTCCAATGTCAGGAGGGAAAAAAAGACAGGAGAGAAAAGAAATTTTTTTTTGGTCTTTTTGAGACAGGATCTTCCTATAGTCCCAGCTGGCCACCACACCTGCAAGAAAAATTTTTAATTACATGAGTACTTAACATATGTAGACTTATTTTTCTTGTCTTTATCCCCTAAACAATATAATAAAACAATTATCTATATTGTATTAGCATTTATATTACATTAGGCATTATAGTAATCTAGAGGTCACATACAAGAAGGTATAGAAGCTTATGTGCTGTATCAGGCTACTTTCGATGAGGTACTTGTGTATGTGATCCATGATGGAGTCCTAGAACCGCTGGCCTACTACTGAGGGAAAAGTGTACATTAGCTAAGAGCGCTGAGAAAGTGTCACATGAGGAAAGCAGCTGAACCTTGTTCACCCCAGTATTGCACAAAATCATGCTACCAGGGAACAGTTTGTTCCATTTCACACTTATAACAATGGCTTTCAGACTTTGTGTTCACAGAACACTTTCAATTCTGGAATGTAGGGCAGCACACTTGAAATAATTAATGCATACAATGTGTAGAGGGCCACTGTATAACAGGATCCCATAACAGGACCGCCAAACCCATGTAGTTTACTCATGCCTCCAGTCCTGGTTTGAGGTTGACCTGGATTTGGCTTCTCCCTCACCAAACCTTCCCTTTATAAACGCCCAAAGCCAAGTTGATACCATTCCAGAAAAATCTCTCCCTTGGAACATGTTGGCAGCACCCATCCCATCTGCCAGCTGACCCTGCTCTGCTTGACATCCACCCTGCCACTCAGCTCAGGGCTCTCCCAGCAGGCACCTCTGCAATGCTGCATTCTTCCAGCTGAAGCTAGAACACACTTCACACACGTTAGCAATCTGACAGCGCATCTTGAAATGACTGCAACCACTCAGGTTGAGAACACTGGCCCCACAGGGGTTCCAAGAGGTAAACTAGAAGGACCGAGAGCAGAGGTTGCCTCAGCTGGCCCTTGCTCCTCCAGAGAGTGTCCAATCTTCCAAAACATAGAAAATATCTTGGTAATCTCACCTCCTGTTTTCAGTTATTTAAAACAATTTTCATTTAAAAGACAACATATTTATTGGCATGTCTATTGATTCTTAAGCCATTTTAATGATCTATGAAAAGCTATACATGTCTAATGAATGCAACTTGGTAAATTGGGAAAGAGCATACACCTATAAAACGTTACCACTATTTAAGCCATTCTACTACCCATCACCCCCAAAGTTTCCCCTCATTTTATGATTGTATATACGTGCGATAAGAACACCTAATATAATAAGCTGTGCTATTTGCACATTTTTTAACCAATAATACAGACTTTTTAAGTCTAGTCCCTCTGCTGACCTCTAGGATATTCATTCCTCTTCCATAACCAACCTACTGTGATCCCTCCTGCCCAGGCCAGCCTCTGCTGAGATCTGTCACTCTCCATAGGTCTCTCCTTTATATTTATGTTCTCTTCTCTGTATGTCACATAAGATTGTAAGATGCATTCCAATGAGATTCTAAAAACACAGAGAGGCCTATATAGACACAAGGAATACTTGGGCCACTGTTTAGGAATTGCTCACTAACAAAACTTCATCTATGACGAAGGATTATTGTACTCTCTGGCTCTACATGCTTAACTATTTTAGTGAATAGTATCATAGGATCATACATTATTTGCCTTTCTGCATGTAGCTAATTTCATTATCATAGAATCCTCTAGGTTCACACATGTCTCAAGTGGAAAAGTATCTTTTTTAAAGGTTGAATGAGATGTCCTTGTACATGTGGAGAGAAAGAAAGGGAGACAGAGAGGGAGAGAGAGAGAGAGAGAGAGAGAGAGAGAGAGAGAGAGAGAGAGAGAGAGAGAGAGAGAGAGAGAGAAATACAGAGAGACAAAGACACAGGGAGATTAGTCCATTCACCAGAGAATGGGATTGCTTCAGAGATTGAGGTTGCTTCAGCTTCTTGCAATTATAAATAATGACACAATTAACATAGGAGTACAGGTGTCTCTTTGAAATCCTGACTAATCCTTCTGGATACATACCCAGAAGTAGGATTGCTAGATCTCGTAGCAGTTCTAATTTTAATTTTTTAAGGAACCTTTGTACTATTATCCGTATTGACTACAACAATTTACATATCCATCAACGAATATACAAGGTTACTAACATTCTGTGGGTGGTGTGTTATTACTGTTGTTGTTGTTGGGGTTTAATTTCTTTTGACTCAGTTTTCTGGGACAGGGTCTTATGTAGCCCAGGCTGGCCTCAAATTTGTGGCAATCCTCCTACCTCAGCCTTCTAAGTACTAGGAATTCTAGGCATAAGCCAGAGGCCCAGTGTTCTTGATATACATTTTGCTGATGATCCAGAATATTGAGCACATTTCATATACCTGTTGAGCATCTGTGTTTCTTCTCTGGAGAAATGTCTATTCAGTTCCTTTGCCCTGTATGTTTTAATTGGGTTACTTTGGGGTTTGTAATTGAGCTGATGGTGTCCCTTGTGTATATTGGCTATTAACCCTTTGTGTATGTATATGATTTGTATACACTTTCATTTTGGATTTTTTTTCTGGGACAAGAGTCTCGTGTAGCCCATGCTGGCCTCAAACTACCTATATACCCAACACTGGCCTTGAGCTCCTGGATCTTCTACCTCCACCTTCTGAGTTCTGGGATAACAAGAGTACACCCCAAGCCCTTTCATTCTGTAGGCTGCCTTCTCACTTGGTGATTTTCCCTCTGCCATGCGGAACTCACTTTAACAGACATCCTCTTCTTAACTACTTTTGATTTGCTTGCCCATGCTTTTGGTGTCATATCCAAGGATTTATTGCCAAGGCACTTCTTATTTAGAGGATTTTAACAAAATAATGTAATCATTATTCGGTAGATAAATAAACTGTGATAAATCAAAGGGTGTCAGACAAGCACAAAGATCCCTGGATTCTCTTCGTAGCTTCAACTAAATGAGGCTCGATTTGGGCAGTAGTAGACACTGGGTTGGGTTTGTTAACCTCTACAGTTCTTACAACGCTAGCCAGCGTTATTCTGAAGGATGCAAGTAGTTAAAAAACAATACAATAAAACACAACCAAATTATTTAATAATTATTTACTATTAATATTTCTTAGAAAGTAATAATGTGACAAACATTGCCTATGTGCTTTGTGTGTATCATCTGCTTAGACTTATAGCATCATGTGAGACAAAATGCTATTATCATCTTGTTTATATATAAAGATACTGAGGCTCACAGACATTATGCAGCTTGAGAAAGAGTGAATGATGGATCTGGGAATTGGGTCTAGCAGCCAAACTCTAGATTTTACAAACTGATTCTATGAAATACCAAGCCTTAAACTTTTGTAGCAGCTATTGTTGTATATATCTTTTTATGGTATGAAATGTGTATGAAAAAGAAAATATAAATTCTTTAAGAAGAGTTCTGAAAAGGAGCTGGTCATCTAGCCAGAGCAGACTGGATTCTATTTTATCCATGCCCAGCTGCCCAGCATGTCGGTCTCTGGACTGGTAAACTAGCACAGCAAGGTTCCAGAGCCAGGCTCAGGAAGAAGTGGAGCAAGCTGCAGGGTCGGCCGGAGGGCGGAAGCTGGCGGGCATCCAGGAAAGGGTAGTATGACATGAAAATGGAAACCCGGAACCTTGCACCTCTGGTTAGTAGGAAGTCCAAAGGCCCCCCAACGACCTCCCACCCGAAGCAGGCATTCTCTTCATAACACCCTTGCGAGTATTTACCCACCTATGGGATAAGGGATGTCTGAGCATTCCCCGAGATTGAGTACGCTTTGGTTATCAGACAGCGTGGCCTACTGTGAGACACTCCAAGATACAACACAGATTTACACCTTTTAAAGAAACAAGAGTGCCTCATAACGCTTGCTACAACCAATGTGCTCCAGTTCTACCTACAAGAAACATAAAAACATTTGCCTCGTTTTCCTCTGACAGGCTTCAGAAAGTAGAAAGTGTACAGGGTCTTTTCCCACCAAGATCAAGACCCTGGCTCCCACAGCTCTTCCTCGTGGAACAGCTTGAAGCTATTACCATCTCTGCCGTGTTTTAAGCCCCCAAAGCTCTTCTCTTCCTACAAAACAATTTTACCTAGCTGTTGAAAGCCAGTTTGCCCTGACTGACCGTGAGTTCAGCAGAAGTAAGGCCACATCTGATGTGTTATCCTCAGAGCTCAGCCGGCCTGGAGAAATAACTGACGGTTATGTGGGCAAGCCTTAGTAGCCCTGGCTCACTCACTGAAGGTAGCTCGTGCTGAACCTCAGTTCCACCAACTATAAAACGAGATAACTTCCAAGAACTCCATGATTCTAATGTTCTAGGTTAAGGGCATGTACTGTGTAACTTGAGCCCAGATCAAAATACTTTTAAAGCAATACCACCCACAAAGGAAGACCCTGGGAATACTTACACTGTGGGCAGTGTAAGCTATGTTTACAAAACAAACCAACGAAATCATCATAAATCATTCCAAGTGGAGCTTCCTGGCTTGAGGCAACAAGACAAAAATACCTCTGGGCACAGCTCCTCTCAGCCCCCACCAGCCAGCCAGCTCCGTGCCCCCAAAGAGTCAGTCCCCAGAGGTGCCGGCTCCACTGGGACCCCCAGGAATGACCAGCCCCGTGCCCCTGAAGACTCAGTCCCAGAACTGCCATCTTCACTGGGACCCCCAGGAATGACCAGCCCTGTGCCCCTAAAGAGTCAGTCCCCAGAACTGCCGGCTCCACTGGGACCCCCAGGAATGATGCGTGTGATCTATGAAGATACGAATTCCCTTTGTTCACATCCATGTTCACATCCATGTTCTGGCCACCCTCCCGTGGGAGCGGGAGCATGTGCTGCAAGGCTCTGGAATAAACAGGTGGAGTCATTTCCAAAGCTCTAAAGAGCTCTGGGATTGTAAGAATCAATTCCCTTGTTTACCACTGGCCAACCCTCAACCCGATGCTCACTGGGATGGACACCCTGGGGCCTCATGATTTATTTTCTTTTTATTACATTTATTTGTGTGTGTGTGTGTGTGTGTGTATGTTTATATCATGGTACTCGTGTAGAGACCACAAGACAACTTGAGGGAGTTAGTTCTGTCTTCTGCTATGTGGCTCCTGGGGACTGAGTCCAGGTCGTCACACTTGTTAGAAGTAGAGCAGCCGAGTCATGGCACCAGCCCAAGCCCCTATTTTTTTGCCTTGTTTTGGGACTAGAAAGCTTGGAAGCCAGGTCAAAGAATCTTAGACCTCTGAGCACCAGGGTGTTGAATCACCTTTAGGCTCTGCTTGTCTGGACTCAGGCAGCATCCTTAGCCTGCCCCAGGGTCTTCGCTCTAAGGTGGCCTTCCCTCAAGGAGCTGCTCAAGGGCTACAAAACCTGGGTCCCTATGACCCTTTACCTTCACGTTACAGTGAAGCTGAGGATTCAGAGTTTGTGTCTCATTATTGTTCAGCCTTGGTTGAGCTTCTCTTACCAGCTCTGAATGTGTCCATGTCCTCTTCAAAGAAATGGCATTGACCAGCTTCAATATTGAAGATGATAATGGCAGAATATAAAGCACCTCTCTGTGTACATGCCGCAGTTTGGTTTGGCATTCAAAGGCAATGCTGTTACTGCTTGTCATTGATAACTGCTACTCCTTTTACTTAGGGTCAATGTACTCTGCCTACTTATTCTAGCCTTAACCAGATTCCCCGAGTTTCTTGCCACAACCTCTTTTGTCTGGCCTTAGCCTGCCCTTCACCTTCTCCTCTCTCCAACAACGCCAGGACAAGAACTTCTAAATTGACCTCCAGTTTGCTTTATCTTAGTATTAATCATAGCAGAGCTCTGGACGAAAAAGGTTTTGTGTGTGTGTGTGTGTGTGTGTGTGTGTGTGTGTGTGTGTGTGTGTGTGGTGGTGTGTTTGAGACAGTGTATCCTTACAGCCCCAGCTGGCCTGGGACTCATAGAGATCTGCCTGCCTCTGCCTCCCGAGTGCTGGGATTAAAGGCATGCACCACCATGCCCAGCACACACAAAAGTTGTATACCAAAAAATCCTCTTGATTAAAAGGTACTGTGAAAAAAAATGAAAATAAATAAAAGGTTCTATGAATTCAAGTGCCCTTGTGGAGACCCCTGGACACCCAGGCTACATGGCACAGGAAATACAAGCGTGGGCTATTTGGAATGGATACTTTTAGCCCTGACTTTGCAACTTGTAGCAATCAACATTCTGAAAAATATGAGTACTTCTAGCCTTAGAACAAAAACATCAATATTTATTTGTAATCCTAGAAAATGCATTCCCCAAGCAAGGTGAAGGGAATGATGTGTGCGGAAGGGTTTCCAGGACACTGCTGTTTTCTTCTACTAATTTTCTCCTAGGAGGATACACACTACTCCTTTGGGAACCGACATTTTCTTAAATAAGCTCTTTTATAAACAACTATTACAGGAACATTTGGCATAAGCACATCTTAGACTGACGGTAGCATTAATCTTCTCAACATGATTAATAGGCCAGAGTCTTGTTACTCAGAACTTTTCATTCCTGGAAGATAATTTGAAAAGATTAGCAATTTCATTCAGAGGACATTTAGCTTGACTTTCAATATGGTGCACAGGAAAGAGCTAATAATGACCAAAGTTAAGAAGTCCCAAGCCCAAATCCTAGACTCTTACTAATTAAACTTCGGTCTCTGTTACCTTTTTCATAAAACAGAGGGTCTGACACCCACCACAGAACAGGACTATCACATGAGACTGGCCATGAAGTGATCTGCGAATTTAGAGTGTACACGAAGGACTTCTGTTTGTCTTAACAATTTCCTTTCTTTGTTTCTTTGTTTTCCATCACCCCAAGCATAATTAAATGCGAATAGCTGGATCATTTTTATGGTTCTTATTTGTTTAGATTGAAGATGGAAAGACAAATACCTAACAGTGGCTTTGCAGTGCAAGTGGAACCACGGTGTCACCAAGGAGTTTCTGAACAATCTGTCAGCAAAGTCTATTCAGCCAGTCCCTAAGACACCAAGCGAGCCATTTGGCTCTCAACTCTTCTTCCAGGCAGCTGGAGTCCAGTCTCAGACACCCAAGAACTTGGAGTGTGTGATGGAGACCTTGGGGAACGCCAGCTCTACTGTCCTTCCACTAGCAACTGTCCCTGTCGCCACTGTTTTTCATGCCTTCATAAAAAGACTCTAAAAGTAGCCAGGCGTGGTGGTGCACGCCTTTAATCCCGGCACTTGGGAGGCAGAGGCAGGTAGATCTCTGTGAGTTCAAGGCCAGCGTGGTCTACAGAGAGAGTTCCAGGACAGCTGGGGCTGGAGTGAAACTGTGTCTCAAATAGACAAAAAAAGACTATGACGTACCCAGATTCAGTTCCCAGTACCCAAATCTGATGGTTCACAACCACTGGCAACTGTAGCTCCAAAGGATCCAAAGCCCTCTTCTGAACTCCACCAGCACTGTGCACAAACCTACAGGCACACACACACACACACACACACACACACACACACAGAGTTAAAAGTAAAATAAATCTTTTTTTAAAAAGACCATGAGAAAGAATATCCTATAAGATTGTTTCAGGATAAAAGATGATTATCCCTTTTAAGAATTTCTGGATGATTTGAGTCAATGAGAAATGTTCCAGAAAGGGGCTCTTTACTTTTCCTAGTTCTCTGCAACATTGCTCACTGTGTTTGCTCTGTTAACCTTGTCTTTTTCTGCTTTTATGAGTTACTTAAGATGGTCTGTATGTGCTTTCTCTGATCCTTTCTTCCATCCCTCTCCCTTCCACCCCCTTTCCTTCCTTCTTTTCCTCCTCCTTTGCTTCCCCATTCCTTCACTAACCCTCATTCTGCCCCCTCCCTTGCCCTTGCGTGCCCAGCTCTTCCGTGGCCCTCTTCCTGACAGTTTTCCAGCCTGAGCCATGGGAGTTTACTCTCGCATGGGTCCCTGCTCCTTCCAGGGTAAGGATGAAGCCAACCCCAGCATGCTCCTTGACTTGAGGGAGTTTAATTTGCTTTTGTGGAGCCATTAGCTGTCATTTTTAAATTTTTTATTTATTTTTGTATGTGTATGAATGTACTGTCTGCATGCAAGTCTGTCCACCCGTGTCGTGCAATGCCGCGGAGGTCAGAAGAGGGCGTCGGATTCCCCTGGAACTGGAGTTCTCCTGGAATTGGAGCCTCAGACGGTTTTCGGCCGCCATGTGGGTGCTGGGGATCGAACCCGGGTCCCCTGAAAGAGCGGTCAGCGCTCTTAACCGCTAGGCCATCCCTCCAGCCCCGCTGCTGTCATTTTTAAAAGCCGTAAGAGGCCCAAAGTCCCTGAGGACCAGGAAATGGTAAATGTTCCACTGACCATCTTTGTTACAAGAGAAAAGATTGATCCTGGTCGTGCTGAACTCTTCTAGTGTCTGGACAGCGTTCCACTGCACTCTCTCGTGGTCTGCAACCCTGGGACTCAGCACTGACTTGAGCCCCTCCCGGAATCTTTTTTCTGTCCCTCATCTCTTTCCCAGCCTAAAGTTGGCATCAGGCCCTGACACTCACTGGCTTTTCTCTCTCCTCTGTGCTGGGGCCTGAGCTCCTGCAGAATCGGGTCCTCTGCCCACGCGTCCTGAGTGATGCAGCTTCGTGACACAGGTCCAGAAGCAGAGGATTTAGATCCAGACAGAGGCAGATTCACTTCTGCTGGCCACGTCATTTCTGCTTCATTTCTGTATATCTGTCCATCTGCCCATTCACTAATCCAACAAATGTTCACTGAGGACCTGCTGTGTCCCAAGTACTGGCAGGAGCTGGGATGGAGAAGCGAACACAGCAGGCCTAGATGCTGCCCACATGCAGTTTGGAATATGCGCAACAGCAAACAACTGAAATCCAAGAAAACAAACAAAAACCAATGAGGCGAGCAAAATGCTCAGGACCTGAGTCAAGAAATAATGAGGCGGGGATCAGAAAGTCCCGTTTCCACATGGACGGATGGCTTAAAGCAGCGTTTCCCATCTCTAGCCCCATTGCCAGGTTGGGAGCAGTGTCCCATTGGGAAGGACCAGCCTGGGCATTGCGTATTTAACAGCATCCCTGATCTCTGTCCCCACCACTGCCCCACACTGTGACAACCAAAAATGTCTGCAGGTATTGTTACTGTTCTCTGGAGAAGTGAGCAGGTGGATGAGGACGCCTCAGCTGAGGACTACTGGTTTAGAGTTGAGCAGGCTCGGGGCTGTGTCTCTCCTCTTCTACCTACTTGTGGCGGTGACTTTGAATAGGAAATTCAGTTTCCTTATTTCTGTATGTGTATGAGTGTACTGTCTGCATGTAGGTCTGTGCACCCGTGTCGTGCAATGCCGCGGAGGTCAGAAGAGGGTCTCGGATTCCCCTGGAACTGGAGTTCTCCTGGAATTGGAATTACAGACGGTTCTTAGCCGCCATGTGGGTGCTGGGGATCGAACCCGGGTCCTCTGCCTTGTGGATGCTGGGATATCATCAATAGTGTCTTGCAGCGCCTCTTAGAGTCCACAGTAAGCCCGCGATACTGTGTCTATTATCATTGACACCATCACTGCCATTACACGTCTGTTGTGCTAAAAGTCCACTGGCCCTGTTGGTGACAGGAAGGAGCTAAAGTCACATGTATACCCTTCACTCTCCACACACTCCTTACAAACATGGTGAACCCCTGCAGTTAAAAAAAAAAAATCTAAGAAATGGACAGCAGAGGAGAAATCAGTACCAAGTGAACGGCTGTAGCTTTGACTCAGCCGCAACAAGTCCTGGTCCAGCCAGAGTCACCATCTGCTTACAGTTAGGCTTTGTAGTGGAGGAGGACGTGGGCCTTGACAGCCAGCGCAGGAAATAGGAAACTCTTCCCCCGAGGGAGTGGCCGATGAAGGGGACCAGGCTTTGTTCTTCTTTTTCGCCTTTTAGCAATGGAGGGGCCTTTCCTTTCCCTGTGTGGCTGATTCTCTTTGCGTGTCAGACTTCTCCGCCCTGCAGCCTGTGAAGGCCAGCCAGTGGTCTGTAGGACATTCATTTTCGAGTTTCCAAGCCAGTCTTGGGTGAGCCAGTTGGCGCCTTCCGCCCGTCTGGGTCTTCCTCAGCATTTTGTGGGCCCAGTTTCCAGACCTAGACTGAAAAGGACCTACAGTGGGCCTCTTCTTCCCACCCTCCTGCCCACCTCCCTTGCTGCCCTTCTCCATCTTATCACTCTAAAGTCCCTAAAGAGCCAATGGTCCTGACTCTCTTGTCTTTATAAAGCTATGAGTTCATTCTTTTGGGAGAGATAAAAGCAAATCCAGAAGCCTGTCTACTGTATAGTAATTTGCTTGCCTAAGAAGTTATTTCCAATACCTTCCAAGACTTTTCTTGCCCTGTGCCTAACAATACCTGCTCAAGTTCCCTGACTGCTTTTAGATCCTATGTTTTGTTTTGTTTTTCAGAGAAGCTAAGTTGAGGTTTAAAGAAAAAACAGACAGTATGGCCCGAGAGAGTATGAATGTACCTGCATGAATGAGATTCTGCTCTGGTACCATGAGGGCCACAACACAGAACAAGGCACACTTGTCTGGGAGTTCTTGCATGACTTGCACAAAAGTACTCATTACATGTGTGAGGATGTGGCCGAGAAGCTTGGGTGAGAGGAAAGTCACCTGCCACCCACCTGCTGAGTACATGATCTTTACTAGATACTCTAGTTACAAAATACCCTAAGGCCAGGGGAGGCTGGCTGACCCGAAGAAGAGCTAATATTCTTTGGCAAAGTGAAAGAGTGCTTTGCCCATGCAATGCAGCAGTAGCTGCCCAGCCTGGAATTTGTGGAACCTTCTTGGATGAAACGTTGCCTGGTTAAAGACATGAAAGACAAGAGTAAGAAAGTGGAAAGGATATTCCCAACAAGGGTCCTCAAGGGCAGGAGACCTTCTGGGAGGGCAGCAGCTGGGCATGGATTGGCCCTCTGTGAAGAGACAATGAAAGGCAGCAGTCACTCCTGCACGCCCCTCGGGGTTGTCTGTGAGTCTGCAAGTCCTGCTTAGCCTTCTTGCCCCTCCCAGTCCTGTACCCCTCCTCTTGCTCTCCTTGATGCTGAGTCCTAGAAATCCCACACGCTCCGGTCCCAGGACGGTGTCTGTTTGCCACCCTGCCTTGGATGCCAAACTGCAGGCTCAGCTCTGCTACTTCTCAACACAGACAGCCTTTCCCTTAACATGGACATTTTTGATGCAGTGTGTCCAGACTGACACATTCTTCAGTCGCACAAGCATCCCAGGTAGTGGACCAAGAGCAATTCCCTAAGAACTGGATGCAACTGGTTCGGTTTTCTTTCCTCCGTTTTCTGCTCTTAGGAAAGAATCTTTCTTCAGCTTGTAGATGTTTCTATAAATGCATCAGGATTCATCATGAAAACACTTGACATCTTTCTCCCACCATCCCCCCTTGAAGGAGAGAGAAGCTTTCTCTGATTTGATTGGTCAGTTTAGAAGAGGCTCTGCGGTGACGCCTCTTCCCTGGGGCTAGGCTATCAGAAAGGTGGGAGTTACTCCTTGTCTGTGCTCAGAACAACACAAAAGCTTGGTGGGACCCATTTTCTGAGCTCCCTAAGAAGCTTTGAATGTTCCTGATTTCCAGGGACAGATGAGAAGCATTTGCAAGTTGTCTGGGTGCACAGTGAGGCAGTGCTAATGAGCTGGGCAGAAATGATGCGGATGCGTTGACCGTTACCCAACTCCCTTCTCTCCTGTTAGTGCTCAGCTTGGGGAAAAGGGAAACTGTATTTCACATCTTCTAAAATATGCCAGCAGCTTAAACCGTCCTACTGTATCAACTTCTCATTACATAGAGAACATCAGTAACTACTGCTTGCTGGGTAAAGGCAAATTGCTGTGCTTAAAAGATAGCCTCACCAACACTTACTAACTTTATGCAGTAATAATTCACTCAAATTCACCTTCGGATAATATGTAGAAGCCTTGGACATGAATCTGTGGGCAGAATGATTTAAGTTAGATGAAACACTATTGTCTTAGTGGTGTGAGCCATGGTGTGCTTACACAAGGGAGAAACCAGTGAACTCAACCTCAGACTATCTCGCATTTGGAACTTAATGGACTACTTTGAGTATAAGAAATATAAAAGACTCCTAAAAATACCCAGAGAATGCCTTTTCTAATATAGACTAAGTTAGAGGTTCAACAAAGAGGCAGGACACCAGGACTTAAGGAGTCATAAAGCTTGTTTCGGGCCCTATTTATCAATAAACTGGCTAAACAACACCATTCCAGCTATTTTAACTTTCTCGGCTTCAGTATCTCCATCCATCACATGACTATGGTAACACCAAGCATCCTGTCTCCACAAAGGACTAAGTCTGATGTTCTATCTTACATCATGCTGTGTCCTAAGGCAATTCCAAGCACCTTTGATGGTTTTCATACTTCATCTTTATCCAGAGGCTTAACTTTTATCCACATTTAACAACCGGGAAACTGAGATACACAGAGTTTAAGTGGTTCCTCCTGTTTGGCACAGCTGGTAATACAGATCAACCACCTGCTGCACTTCCGAAACTGGTGAGATAGAGAGGAAAGATGAGCCTTCAAAGCATTCCCAGCTTTGTCTCAGGTGAGCTGTGATCATTCTCTGAGATCGCATGTTTATAAGGTAGGATGCCCCCCAAAGATGTCCATGCTATGCTCATATACAAGATGTCCATGCTATGCTTGTACACAAGGAGTCCATGTCTATATTCTTATACAAGGTGTCCATGTCTATATTCTTATACAAGATGTCCATGTCTATGGTCTTACACAAGATGTCTGTGTCCATGCTGTTATACAAGGTATCCATGTCTATGGGTCTCTGAGGTCCCATGTTTATAAGGTAGGATGGCCCCCCAAAGATGTCCATGCTATGGTCTTATACAAGGTGTCTATGTCTATATTCCTATACAAGATGTCCATGCTAGATTCTTATACAAGTTGTCCATGTCTATATACGAGATGTCTGTGCTATGGTGTTATATAAGATATCCATGTCTGTGGATTTATACAAGTCAATGGAGAATTAAGTTGTCCATCAGCATTATTAAGATAGGTCTGGTAGCCTGGATTACTCATGTGGCCCCATGTAAGCTCAGAGACCTTCCAAAGTGGACGAAGGCATGCAAGAGGATGGATGCATGTGAGGACCCATATTGCTCCACTGTTGTGAGTGCCGGGGCTGCTGGCTTCAAAGACGGAAATAGGGCCTTACACCAAGGAATGCAATAACCTTTGGAAGGGAGCGTGGTCCTGTTGGCATCTCCATTTCTGCCCAATAAGACCTGTGTTGACCTCTGGCCTACAAGGCTGCACCACACTTGTGTGTTTTCAAGCCATCAGGTGACTGTGTACTTACAGCAGCAATAGCAAACTGATACACGGGTGTGTGGTTATCAAACAGGAGTTGGGCTCCGAGTGGATTCCTTGTCTTTTCTGCCTCTGACACCCTCTGAGTCTATACTCTGTAAGAATGTATAATTTCTCCTAAGGCATTGGAAGGAGCACAGAAATAAATAACAAAATGAATTGTCTCTGAAATATAACAGGGTTCACACCGGGCGCCACACATACCTGTCCAACCCAAACCAGGCTGCCTCCATTACCCTCTGCTCTGGCCAACAGCCCCTTCCTCCCATCTTCTCTCCTCCAGCTGATGGAAGAACCAGTAGTATGGAGCCAAAAGCAGACTGTAGAGCTCTGAGCCCAATAGTTCAATCCCTGCAAAGCCATCTTTCCAAGCTGCTTGGCAGACATTGATCCAAAATGCCTACTTATTTTAAAACATTGAGAGATGGAAAAAAAGATGAAAGATGACCCACGAGGCCTTTCCTCCTCCTGTCCTTTTCCTCCTCTCCCATCTCCTCCTCATCCTCTCCCTCCTCCCCCTCCTACTTCTGCTCCCCATCCCCACCACCCACAGTTACCTCACATATTCTCACTGCATTCTAAAACGTCTTGAGTCAGAAGCCTTCTCAAATACACAAGCCTCTGACATCTAAAGGATGGTCCCATATCACCTCCATTGGAGTCTTAAAGGGGAACGGAGAACGCTGGGATTAACGAGACCTCCTGGCCTGGGAGTGAAGTCTTCTGGTATTTTCTAAAGGTGCCAAAAGTATTCCATAGTCATTTCATTTTTTTCTTATTTCTTTATTATTTTTATTTAACATGTATGAATGTATTGTCTGCATGTATGTAAGTGCATTGGTGCCCAAAATGCCCACAGAGTCAGAAGAGTATGTCAGATTCCTCTGGAACTACAGTTACCAATGGTTGTCAGCTACTAAGTGGGTGCCGGCAATCGAACCCAGGTCCTGTACAAGAGCCATTGGTGCTCTTAACTACTGCCCTCGTTTGGCTTTTTTCACACTAAGCAGGACAATTAGGGCTCCAGGGAATGGACCGAGTAGATAAGGTTTGTAAACACAGAGGCACAGGAAGTATGAGAGCAGCCGCACGCCAGGCCGGACCTCCTGGGAAGCACGGGCTCAGCAAGGGGCTTGACGATCGCTGCAGAGATCACGTGGCCTTTCGTAACCTTGTGACGGTTGCGTACGACTGGGCTCCTTCCTACCGCTTTCTCGTCTTTGCTCTAGTGTAGCCTCCTTTATCATTCTTTGCTTCGAATTGTCCCTTATATAACTTTCTGCTTCCAAGGGAAATTTTAATGAAATTTTTAATCACTAAGAGTGATTTAAAATTTCCACTTGTAGATTCTAGACTGGCTCTCTAGCCCATCCTTCTCAATCCTTCTTTCTCTCTGGGCACTCGGAGGATTACATGTCTCCGCCTTCTTCCGACAAGGAGGCCTTGTGCTCCAGGTAAAGATACCCAAGGCTTTCCCTCGGACCTACATCGCTGAGGCGTGGAGGGAGAGCTGCCCGGAAACTGCGGTCTCTCAAATTGCTTGCTCCAGCAGCAGTATTGAGCATCATCGGGGAGGCGGGGTAGCTGTCAGTGATGCAGTCTCTGGCCTGCCCTGAACCTACTGAATCAGAAACTGCAAGGTGGGTTCCAACACCCTCTGTTTGAAGGAGACCTCCAGAGGATTCTGGTAAAAGCTGAGTTTGGTAATCAACGCCTGGACTTTCTAAGCGTCTTAGCTTCACCCACGGCTGTGTGGAGCTAGATAGCAGCTTATCCTGAGTGACACACTGCTACAAATAGAAAGCAAGAACAGCTTGTGAAAGAGAAGGCAGCTGTGGAGTAAAGCTATGATATGAAAACAATCAGATTTGGACAACCATTATCACCTGCTAAAAGCTTCCAGGGTGGGATCTGCTCCTGTTTTAATAAAAGAGAAGAGGTTAAAAATATTAGCATCAAACTGAGACTTTTCCTCCTTGAGCAAGAAGGGAATCAGAATTGACACGGGGCAGTCCTGGCTGCAGTGCAGCCTCACTGAAGGCTTGCCCAGTGAGTCTCTGAAGTCAGCTCAGGCACAACCAGGGCTTTAGGAACCACTTTTTAACAACACTGATGTAATCGGTCTTCTTCTTCTGGAGCGGGGGAAACTTTGGCCCAGAAATGTACATGTCCTTGCCCACAGTGATTCACTGTCTTAATCCACTTTCTACTTCTATAACTGAAAAATATACACTGGGTCATTTATACAGAAAAGAGGATGGTGTTTATTTTGTTTGTGGGTTTTGCTATGCTTTAGCTCACAGTTCTGGAGGCTGGAAGGCTACGAGCATGACTCCGACATCTGTTCAGCAGATGGCACCCTAGTAACCTGCTAGCTCAAGTCTCCTTACAGATCCATGAAGGCAACTCTGGATTACCCCTTCATGGCTTCATTGGACCCGCTACCTCTCAGAGTTACCTCTCCAGACACAGTTCTCTTACAGATTGGCAGGAGAGGGTTATGTTTCTAATACAGGAATTTTAAGCTATAGGAACAAATGGAAGGTAGAAATAGAAATGAGACCCAAACCCAAGTTTCCCACACCCTTTAGTTCCAGGTAATTTTTTCCCTACCTTTAGCAGTCTCCAGTCTCTCGGAAGCCGCAGTGCACGCTTCTGCAACTCAGCTTGTGGTCTTCCTGGAGTGACCTGGGCTATTGGTCTGAAATGTAATGAAATGCTTTTTTAAAAAAGAATGCGTCAGCTGGGTGTGGTAGTACACACCATTAGTCCCAGCACTNTATATCTTGTAAGTTGCTGCCCCCTTTTTCATCTAACACCTTCAGGTTTTGGGTTTCAAATTGAGGTCTTTTATCCATGTGGATTTGATTTTTGTGCAGGGTGAGATGCAGGGATTTAATTTTATTTTTCTGCAAGTGGTGATCCAGTTTTGCCAGCAACATTTGCTGAAGATGCTGTCTTTCGTCCATTGAGTCTTTTTGGACCCCTTGTCAAATATAAAGTGGCTGAAATTGTATGTGCTCAAGTTTGGATCTTCAGTTTTGTTCCATTGGTCTACAGGTCTGTTTTTCTGCCAGGCTGTTTTTATGACTTGTATTTTTATAACCCTGTAGCATATAGTTTTCTGGTATAGAAATTCCCCCTGTATTGCTGTTTTCACTCAGGGTTGCTTTGGATATTCGGGGATTTTTGTTGTTCCATATGAATTTTTTTTTCTTTTTTTGGCCTTGAACTCACAAAGATCCGCCTGCCTCTGCCTCCCGAGTGCTAGGATTAAAGGCATGCGCCACCATGCCCAGCATTCCATATAAATTTAAGATTTTTTTTTTCCAAGTCTGTGAAGAATGTCCTGGGGATTTTAATTGGAATTGCATTGAATTGATATATTAATTTGGGTAAAATGGACATTTTTACTATATTAATTTTTCCAATCCATGAACATGGGAGGTCTTTCCATCTTCTGATGTCTTCTTCAATCTCCTTCAGGAGTTTATAATTTTGTTGTAGAGATCTTTGGTGTCTTTCGTTAGGTTTATTTCTAGGTATTTTATTGTTTTTGAGGCTATTGTGATTGGGAAGTTCTCCTTGTATTCCTTCTTTAGTTACTTGCTGTTTGTATAAAGAAAGGCTACTGATTTTTCTAGGTTAATTTTGTAACCTGCCACTTTACTGAAACTCCTAATGATTTCTAGGAGTTTTCTGGTCAAGTTTTTAGCATCCCTTAGGTAAACTATCATATCGTCTGCAAAGAGGGATAGTTTTACTTCCTTTTTTTCTAATCAGTATTCCTTTTCTTTTTCTTGCTTTATTGCCCTAACCAGTGTTTCAAGCACTGTATATAAGAGGAGTGCCTCTGACATCTAAAGGATGGTCCCATATCACCTCCATTGGAGTCTTAAAGGGGAACGGAGAACGCTGGGATTAACGAGACCTCCTGGCCTGGGAGTGAAGTCTTCTGGTATTTTCTAAAGGAGGGTTGGCACTGCGTGATTGAAGAGGGCTGGCACTGGCAAGAGCACCAAGCCACAGGAAGCCCCTTCTTTGCCTCTAACGGACATGGGAAACCCAGCAAACACATCAGCCACTGTAAAGCCAACCACTCCTGGCTGGCAACTTTTGAACACACTGGCCTACTCTTCCAGTCCCTAAGTCTGCCTCTGCCCCCTGGTAGCCATTGAAAAACTGCTGTGACCAGGTCTACAGGGATAAAAAGCCATGTGACAACAAGGAATGTGGAGATCGTGGTTCCAGTCAGGAAGAGCACCAATGAAGCTTTAGTGCTCAGTTCCTCCAAGGACGTAAACATTGATGCCCTGGTCACAAATCCTCTGCAGACTCAGCCTGAGACAGAAGGACTAGAATGAGCCCCAGCTCTGCCAGGGTTGGGCATCCTAACAGGCTTCCAAAGCCCCATTTGGCTTCGTTATTAGGATTGACATAAAGCCGTACAGAGGCCAGGAAAAGTGAAGCCAGTGTCACTACCCTTCGATGGCTGCGTGGTCCCAGTTGCCTACGCAGGCCCTTCCTTCCTACTCCCTCAAGTCTTGGCCCCTGGGCCCTCCAGCCATGCAGGTACCTCCTGCAGTTCGCAGTCTCTGGGTTACCTCATGTTCCTGCAGGATTTCAACAAAGCCCTGCATTGACTTCCCTGTTTGAAGCACTTAAGGAGAGTTTTCTGTTTTCTGACTGGACCCCTAACTGGAAACAGTGTCTGTTGCTGTATTATTTGACATAGCAAAAAGTTAAAAATATCTTATGTAGAAATCAGCTTTCTGTTACCATGACAAAATATCTGAAATAATAGACTTAAAAAGGAGGGAAGGTTCAGAGGATCCCATTCTTGGTACTTAGTCCTGCTACTTTGGGTCTATGGTAGCGCAATATGTATGGTAGGGAGCGTGGTGGGTAGAGGAGGCCAGTTCACATCATGGGGGTTGGGAAGAAAACAAAGAGAAGAGGTCAGCTTGCAGATCGCCACTCAGGGCATGCCCCCAGCAACCTGGTTTCCTTCCACTAGGCCACTTCCAAAAGCGCCACATGGATCTTTGGAAAACACTGAAGATCAGTCTTAAATGTGCAACACACAAAAACAGTCAGAAAGCTATGCAGAAATTTTAAAAATTGACATAAATGTATGTATACCAGCATGGAAAATGATTTGATGGCAGGCAGTCTCAGAACAATACCACTAAGGAATTTGTCTTATGCTTATTTTTTAGCACAAACCAGTCCCATATATTGTCTATACTTTGGTGTATTTGTGTTTATATAAGTCAAGCATAGTGTGTACACCTGTAATCTCAGTATTTAAGAGGTAAAGCCAGGAGGATTCAAAGTTCAAGGCTGGGTTATAAACATGTTAAGTCCTGCCTGGACTACATGAGACTCTGTCTTTAAAAGGAGTTTTATGTATAAATACATACATTCATGGAAATATCTGGGAGGATTAGCAACAAATCAATTTCATTTTACCTCTAGGAAGCAGACAGAAATGGAATGGGGAGACAGTGGCAAGAAGAACTATAAATTTACTGTACTGCTTTAAGTTTTTACAAAGAAAATATATATTGCTTGTATAATCAAAATTGGAATGGTAAAACAATAGCAGTGGCTCTAGAACATTCTACTATGACAGTGCTGTGAAGCATCAGAAGTGCCAGTCTGCGCTTCTACAGGCAGCAAGATGCATGCGTGGTCACAGCACGAACTGGCTGTGCTGTGCTGTCTCCTCCTGAGGGTATTGTGAAGATTGGATAAGTAGCCACAGAGAGCACCAGGCAACATGGGATCTGGAGTGTGTAACGGGTGAGGCTTGGTGGGGTGGGATCTGGAGTGTGTAACAGGTGAGGCTTGGTGGGGTGGGATCTGGAGTGTGTAACAGGTGAGGCTTGGTGGGGTGGGATCTGGAGTTTGTAACGGGTAAGGCTTGGTGGGGTGGGATCTGGAGTGTGTAACAGGTGAGGCTTGGTGGGGTGGGATCTGGAGTGTGTAACGGGTGAGGCTTGGTGGGGTGGGATCTGGAGTGTGTAACGGGTGAGGCTTGGTGGGGTGGGATCTGGAGTGTGTAACGGGTGAGGCTTGGTGGGGTGGGATCTGGAGTGTGTAACGGGTGAGGCTTGGTGGGGTGGGATCTGGAGTGTGTAACAGGTGAGGCTTGGTGGGGTGGGATCTGGAGTTTGTAACGGGTGAGGCTTGGTGGGGTGGGATCTGGAGTGTGTAACAGGTGAGGCTTGGTGGGGTGGGATCTGGCATGGCCCTTCCTCTGCTCCAGCCACACTGTCCCTTCTTCCCTCTCCTGACTAGCCGCATTCTCTGTCCCTGAAATGTTGCGTCCTTCTCTCCTGACTGAATCCCCACCCATCACTTCAGTAAGCTACCATGATGACTACCAGCTCAGAGAGGCCTTGCAGGGTCTGCCTGTCCACAGGTGTCCAACAGTTCTGTCAAAGAATCTTGCTGGCCTTTTCCCAGCATGTGTTACAATCTGGTGATCAAGTCTGGTGACTCTTTAAACTCTTCAACCTCTTATTGTTTTTGCTTCTGTTCTCATAAGTACATAAACTTCACAAAGCCAGGGACAGTGTCTGGAAGTTCAGTGTGTTTCTTTTACATCCAGTAGAGTTTCTTCGCCATAGAGGTAAAAGAGCATATAAGAAAATAATAATAATAATAATAATAATATCTTAGATCGGGGATTTCCAGGACCACCTAACACAGAGTACCTGGGCAAAGGCTAAACAGGCATACCCCCCCTCCAACATGGAAGTGCCAGAGGGGAGGTCCAAGTGGATTCATTGGAGAAGCTTCAGACTAGAAAGGGAAGAGATTAGACTTCCAATAGAAAACCATAAAGCTTAACGAAGCAACACTCCATAAGCCAGGAGAAAAATAAACCAAAACGAACAAGCAAGCAAAAAACAAGCAAAAAAAAGTAAAACAAAAACAAAAAAAAAAAAAAATGAAGGACAGGCAAAGCAATGCGCTTCAACAAGTGAAAGCGGCATTTGTCATTTGCATGGGAATAGCATGCAAGGAGATACCCACATGCCAGGGATACAAGGCAAGGGAATTGGGAAAGGTGCAGGATAAATTCACACCAAGCTTTCTACCAACCCTGGGGAGATTCCTACAGTGGGAATCCCCTGAGGGATTGCCCAGGACCAAGAACTTAGAGGATGAGTGCAGACATTTCAGGAAAATACAAAGATATAAAGAACAAGTCAGAGAACTAAGGAGGGAGAATGAAAAAACTCAAGAAGGACCTAGAGAGAGAGATTGGCCAAACTCGAAAAAGAACTAGAGGAAGAAAATGACAAAACTCCAGAGGAAAGTAAAACACGAAAAAGATCCATGTTGAAAAAGAAAGAGAAACTATCCCAGCAAAGAGCTATAGGAAGAGATTGAGAAGCTCCAAAGAAGTAGAAATACTAAAGAAATCAGAAAGAAATGAAAAAGGAATCAAACACTCATCAACTCAAGAAAGAATGGAAAAGCCTGAAACAAACTAAGAAGCAACTTCTTGGAAGATAACACAGAACATCTAAAACACTCAAGGAAAGATTATGAAAAATTTTAAAATACACACACAAAAAAAAAGGGGGCTGAGAGAGAGCCTAGTGGTTAAGAGAACTGACTGCTCTTTGCAGAGGACCTGGGTTCGATGCCCCAGCCCCACATGGCAGCTAAGAACCGTCTGTACTCCAGTTTCCAAGAGAATCCGTTCAGGATAGAGACCCTTTTCTGACCTATGCGCATTGCAAACACGGGTTGCAACAGACCTACATGCAACAGTACATTCATTACCATACAAAAAAATAAATAAAATTAAAGAAATCAATAGGATGAACAGAGTTTTAATGAGATACATTGCTAAGTTACCATGGACTTCCTGTAAACAATAAATAAACTAAATAAAATAAAATAAATATTAAATAGATAAAAATAAAATACCAAAAGTGTAACAACCAGATGGGGACACTATGAAAAGATCAAACCTCCACATCCATAGGGATAGAGGAAGGAGTAAAATCCCAGGAGATGGCATTGATCAGATTCGTTCACAGAATAAAAGATCTTGAAAATTTCCCCAAACGAAAAAACGACAACCAATAAAATACAAGAAGCACATAGGACGCCTCCAAACAGACAAGGATGAGAAAAGAAACTCTCAATGCCATAGCATCATAGTTATCGCTAGACACCCCAAACAAAGACAAATTCTGAAAGCCACAAGAGAAAACAATAGTTACATATAAGGGGGAAACCTGAATCAGAAATTACAACTTGGTTCTCAGTGCAAACTAGATGAAAAGCAAGAAGAACACTGGAGGCAAAGCTTCTCCCAGTGTTACAGGACAAAGATGCCAACACAGGTTATACCCAGCAAAAATTCAATCTATAGTTAAGGAGAAAGAAAAATCGTTCTGACACTAAACAATGAGAAAGAAACCAAACCGGAAAAACCAGACCTTTAGAGAATCTTGAAGCAATTCAAAGTACAGAAGAAAGGACAACCATCGCAGCAGACCATAGAAAGGAAATAATGAAACATAACGCAGAAGAAAACTAGACCAAAAAAAAAAAAAAAAATACAATGGATAATAAGGTGGAAAAGGAAGGAAACAAATACTGATCATTTATACTTAAATATTAATGGACTAAAATTCCCCAATCAAAAGAAAAAAAAAATCACTGGAGATTTGGAATTAGGAAACAGAACCCATCGATATATGCGTTCTACAAGAAATCACATCTTAGCTTTAAGGATAGGCACCACCTTAAGTGAAGGGATGGAGAAAAAATATTCCAAGCAATGGTACAAAAGAAATCAGGTGTTGCTATTTTATATTAATAATATTATGAATAAAAAAATAGACTTCAAAGTGAAAGAGAATCAGAGATACAAAGACAGCCCATTACATTTTTATAAAAGGAACTTTGACCATGAAGATTGTCACAATCAGAATATATAGGTACCAAACTCTGGTGCAACAAAACTTTAATAAAGAAACAATTCCTCCAGGACATAAGCACAGATTAACCCCAGGCACATTCATAGTAGAGGGAACTTCAATACCCCACTGATCCCTTAGTATAGTCAGTAGGACAAAGAAAAACAGAGAGAGCTCTGAACTGAATGATATGGATTACACAAAGGGACTCACAGACATCCTACCAATATCCACCCTAAGTACAGAGAATACACTTTTTACTCAGCACCCCATGGAACATTCTACAAATTGACCACATAGTTGGGACACGAAGAAACTCCAAAATACAGAAAAGATTGAAATAATTTCATACTTCTATCTGAACGACAAGGCCATAAAGCTCATTGATCAACACCAGAGATAGCCCTACTATCTACAAGAACAACATGGAGACGTAAACAACAACACTCCGAGGATAATGAAAATAGGGTCAGAAGGAATGGATAAAGAAGGAAATAAAAGCAATTCCCTGGAACTGAATGGCAATGATAATAAACACAACAAAACTATGGGATACCTTAAAAGTCGTCCTAAGAGGGAAGTTTTTAAACCTGGGTGCTTTTTTTTACATTAAGAAAAACAGAAAGAGCACAAGTAAATGATATAACACTGCAGCTAAAAGCACTTGAGAGGCCAACAACAGATGAACCCTAAATGCAAACAGAATGAGAATTAACAAAAAATCAGAGCAGAAATCAAATGGAAATAGAAACAAGAGAAACAATATCAAAAAAAATCAATGAATCCAAAAGTTGGTTTCTTTGATAGAAGAAAACAAGATAAAACAGGACCTCTAGCCCAGTTTATCAAAAAGAAAAAGAAGGACCTGTGATGAAAGGGAAATATCACAACAGACAAAAAAGGAATCCAAAACAATCATACAGGAATACTACAAAAACCTGTACACTACTAATTTGAAAACCTAGGAGAAATGGAGGTAACTCTGTGGAAATCCTGGGAAACACCAAGATCCAGCCAAGAAGGATCGACAGTGTAAACAGAACCCAGTAATATATGATGAAATGTGAATTTAGATAAGAAACCTCCCAACCTAAAAAAAAGCCCAGGCCCAGACGGTTCATCAAGGCGAATTTAAAAATTTCAAAAAGAACATACAACCATTACTTAACCCAAACTGTTGAGACGGATACCAAACAGAGGGGAAATTCTCCAAATTCCTTCTATGAAGCAGCATCCTCTAATACCAAACCCAGGCAAGATACAACCAAAAGACTACAGACCATCTCATTAAGAACACAGGTACAAAATTCTCAACAAAATACCTTGCAAACCACATACGACACACCCATCCAAGAAGATCATCAGACCAAGTTGATTCATACCAGAGGATGCAGGGATGGTTCAACATAGACAAAAATCATAAATATCATAAAAGATATAATAGAACTGAAAGACAAAAACACACCTCTCAATTGACACAGAAAAAAAGCCTTTGACAAAATCCAGCAATCCCTTCATCGTTAAAGCACTAGAGGGAAGTGATTGGAGGGATCATTCCTCAATTGTAAATCAAGCCTAATATACAGGAAACCCACAGCCAATATAGATCCAAATGGGGAAAAGACAGAAGCATTCCCTTTAATTATTATATGTAATTTATGTTTTATTATTTATTTATTTTGTATTATGGTGTATATGAATGTCCTGTCGCATGTAGATTTGTGCACCCCTGTCATGCAATGCTGGCTGAGGTCAGAAGAGGGTATGTCCCAGATTCCCCTGGAACTGGAGTTTTCTCCTGGAATTGGAGTTACAGATGGTTCTCCAGCCTCCATGTGGTGCCTGAAGGAGCGAACCCGTCATCTGCAAGAGCATTCAGGCTCTTAACCACTAGGCGATCTCCTCCAGCCCAGAAGCAGTCCTTAAAGGTGAACTCGGCAAGGCGGCCACCTGTCACCACTCCTCTTATATACGTGCTTGAACCTGGCGTAGGGCAAATAAGGCCAAGAAAAGAAAATTGAATAAAGAGGACTAAGAAAAGAGGAGAAGTAACACCCTTTTTGGCTAGATGAATATTGATAGTTTACCTGTTATAAGGGATGCTAAAAAACTGCCAGAGACTTCCTGAAAATCATTAAGGAGTTCCAAGTAAAGTGGAAAGAGTACAAAAATTAACCTAGAAATCAGTAGCCTTTCTTTATACAAACACAAGGCTAACTAAGAAGGATATAAAGGAGACTTTCCCACATCAATAGCCTCAAAAAAACAATAAAATACCTAGAAATAAACCTCCAAAGACACCAAAAAAGTCTCACAACAAAATTAAACCCTGAAGAGGAAGATTGAAAATGACATAGAAAGTGACTCCTCATGTCCTGGTTGGAGAAAAATTAATAATAGTAACCAAACTGTCATTTATAGTACTAAAACCCAATTCGAATTCAATTATCAAAAAAATGCAATTTAATTATAATCCCAAAGGAGCATTCCTCTCACAGACTTGGGGAAAAGAAAATCCTTAACTTTCATAGGAAAAAGGCTGGCATGATGCGCCATAGCTAACCTAGCGAAGGAGGGCAACAGGCGGATCTCTTGCGACGTTCAAGGCTAAAGAAAAAACAGATGGCTAGCAGAAATTCAAATACAAAGCACCCTGAGTGAAAAGCTACGGGATTTCAACCAGAACTATAGCCGTAGATACAGTCAAACACCGCACAAAATACAAGACCTGTTGACCAAATGGAACAAAACTGAAGATCCAAACTTGAGGCACATACAATTTCAGCCACGTGTTTTTTGACACAGGGGTCAAAGGACTCAAGTGGAGAAAAGACACAATCTCTCGAACAAATGTTGCTGCAACTGGATCACACTTGGTCAGAAGAAAATATTAAATCCCAACTCTGACAACCCTGAAAAATGTCAATCCAGATTGATTAAAGACCTCAATTAGAACAACCCCAAAACTCTGAAGGTGTTAGAGAAAAATGGCAGCAGACTACAAGACATACATGGTGAAAAAGACTTTCTAAATCACAAGCAGCTGCACAAAAAGATAAGGGTCACCAATCTGACAAATGGGACCATTATTAAACTCAAAAGTTCATGACACAAAAGAAACATCAAGGAAGTGAAGAGAAACATAGAGTGGAAGAAAACCTTCACTCAGAATTCATCTGACAAAGGCATTAATGTCCCAAGAATATATAAACTACTCAAAAAACAAGAAGAAAACAAATGAGTCCAACTCAAAAGATGGAGTAAAGAGCTGAGCAGAGATTCACCAAAGTGAGGAATGAGAGATGACTGAGAACATCTTAATAAGTGTTCAGATATAATAATTAAGGAAATGCAAATAAAACAACACTTTAAGATATCACATCACTCAGATAAGACTGCGCAAGGATCAAGGAAAATAAATGATACAAAATGCTTGGAGAGGTGTGTGGGAAGGGGAACACTCATCCACGCTGTGGATGATAACTCATACAGACCACTATGGAAAGCAGTTTGGAGAACCCTTGAAGACTGGCAAATGGAACTGCCACCACCGACCCAGCCACTCCTGGGCTAGTACACCCACTTAGACTCATCTTACTGCACAAGGATACATGCTCACAGCCATGTTTTTGCATGTGTGCTGCTCTTCACAATAGGCAAAGAGGCTGGAACCGAACCCAAGTGCTCTCCAAACTATAAGGTGGATACGAAAATTGGTACATCTACACATGAGTACCTAGTTGCAACGAGAAAGGAAAGATGACATATGAGCTTTGCAGTAAATGGCTGGAGCTAGAAGAGATCCATGCCTGAGTGAAGTAACACAGTCCCCCACAGAAAAACAAACGACAAATGGTAAATCCCTCAAATCTGTGGATGCTAGTGCCCAATTACCTAGTTGTAAGACAAAAATGAGCAATGTTAATATTACATTCCTTGTGATGGGAGTTTTACTGTGCTCTTATATTGTAAGAATCACTTAAAAGTAAACAACAAAAGGTAGCCGATTGATGCATGAGCTGGAGAGATGGCTCGCAGTTAAGAGCACAGACTGCTCTTGCTGAGGACCCGGTTCATTCCCAGCACCTACAAAGCAGCTAAGAACCGTCCTTAACGCTAGTTCCAAGGGGAATCTGACACCCTCTTCCTGCCTCCACAGACACTGCACAACACGGTTGTACCAACCTACATGCAGAAACTCATACACGTAATAAAAAAAAAAGTAGCCTATTTTCACTATTTTCAAGATTTGCTTTTTTATAAGGATTTTTTTTATGTGATTGGTGCAATATGCACGGGTTCACCCAAAGGTCAGAGGACAGCTCTGTGGAGTCAGTTCTCTCTCCTTCCAGCGTCACGTGGCTTCTAAGGTCAAAGTCAGGTCACGAGACTTGTACAGCAAGCAACTCATCTGCCATCCCACCAACCCCTTTACACAGTTTTTATGCCCAGAGAGGCTCAGTAACTTACCATTGCCACATAGTTTGCATAGCAGCAGCCAAAACTTGAACCACAAAGGAGAGGGGAAAGGAAACAGCCCTGAGGAGTCTTTTTGTCAGTTGTTTTTGCCCTTGCTTGACTTGCTGAATAACTGAGGATGATCAGAACTTGTGATCCTCCTGCCCTCTAAGTCCTGGAATTGCCGGCGGTGTGCCACCATGCCTGGTTTTTATGGTGCTGAGGAGGAAAAGGTTTGTTTGGCCTTAACAAATCGGATGCACAAGCAATAATAATAATAAGAATAATAACAGAATATTTTCTATTTAATTAGCACTTACTATGCTTGGGTTTTCATGCACATATATTAACACATTCAAATATCCTCAAAACCCTTTTTTTGTCTTTTTTTTTTATAGACGGGGGTCTCCCTTTAGTCCCAGCTGGCCTGGGCTCGCTATGATAGACCAGGATGGCCTTGAACTCACAGAGATTCCAGCTGCCTCTGCCTCCCAAGTGCTGGGATTAAAGGGCATGCACGACCATGCCCAGCCCTCATAACATTTCCTTTTTTTTTTTGGGTCTTTTTGAGACAGGGTCTCCCTGAGCCCCAGCTGGCCAGGAACAAGCTCCGTAGACCAGGCTAGCCCTGAACTCACTATGTAGACCAAGCTGGACTTGAACTCACAAGATCCCCCTGCCTCTGCCTCAGGAGTGGACTAGGATTAAAGGCGTGCAACCACCACACCCGGCCCTCATAACCCTTTTAAGTGAGTATAATATTACCCCATGTTACAGATGAATAAGCTAAATCATAAGAGACATGGAAAAAACACAACTGGTAAGTGTCAGAACTGAGATTCCACCTATTAATACATCATGAGCACATGCTGGATGATGAATGAACTGTTAATGACTTGTGGTATTCCTGCTGTCCTTGTGTTCAGATTAATCCCCTCAATAGTGCAGTTTGTTTTAGGATAAAGGAGAATGATTAGCCCAATTGACAGTGTCCCTAGGTAGCTACGGGCTTAGGCAGAGAAAGGATCTATTTTCTACTGAGTGGCAGCAACTGGACTCTGTACCAGGGAGAGTGTGCTGGCACAGATGTGGGGACTCACCCAATTCCAGACTATTTTACCTGTGTCTGCAGAGGCCTCCCTATGCCAAAATCCACCACAGCCAGGACCCTGAAAACGTATTTTGGAAGCTGCAGAAAACTGACCTGGATGATGCCAAGGAGTAAATAAAAACAACCCTGACTCCAGCCAGGGAGGCTGCTGCTCAGTCCCCACTTTTAGAACCAAGAGCTTCCTGGGATCCACACTATTCCAAGTCCCTGTGGACTCTGTGTCTACAGAGGTCAAGAGAAAATCACAGTGTAGCAGTGCAGGAACAGTCGAATTCACTTTATCTCATTCTAGCCAGGTGCCTCATGAGGGGCTTTAAGTAGGCTGTCTCCTGTAATTCTAGTGACGAACCTGGTAACTCCCACAACATTGATTTGGTTGACAAACATTTCGTGAGCACCCACTGTGTAAATGAGGTAAGTACTATTTTTAACAGTGTTACAGATAAAGAAAAAGAAACATGGATATTAAGTAACTAGCCAAGTTCTTTTCTGCTCCCTCCTGCCTGTGTCATCTGAACTCTGTAGCCTGCTCAATGCTCACATTCTTCTGTCCCTGCTCAGAATCACTTCTACACTAGAAACCACCATTTATTTGTGTTGAGTGGTAGGGACTATTGGAATCACAATTAGGAAGTATTCAGTAGATAGTGATGCCCATGATAAACACTTGGGAGTGATTAGTGCACATTATTCTGTACATTATACAATATATTTATATATGACCAGTGGTTAAAATTTGTTCTACGAGTGTAGGCCACAAGACCCAGATACTTGGTTTAAAAATTTCTCTGGATATGGCGATCAAGGCATTCTCTCATAAGAGGAAAATCATGGTTCAAATCAGAGGGTTCTGAAAAAGAACATTGATATCTATAATCTGGGCAGCCCTCATCTAATCAACTGAGGGCCTTTAAACAAATAATTACTTAATTAGTTAATGAATTAATTTTAATGCTGAATCCCGTAAGGGGAGAATTCTAACAGCAGACTGCCTTTCAGATTCAAGTGGCAAGATGTAGCCTTTTTCTCTATCCATCCTGCAAACTTTTAATTTGCCAGCTCCATAGTGGTTTGATGGTATGTCACTTCATGAAACTGTGTGTGTGTGTGTGTGTGTGTGTGTGTGTGTGTGGGGTGTTGGGTGAACAGGTATGTAAAAACCTAACTTGGGGAGGACTGTAATGAAAAGCAAGACTATGAACGATCAGAATCTTCTTCTAGAAAATCCCACTCCTACTAAAGAACTTTGCCTATCCCAAATGCCTTCATTTTTCTAGTTTGATTTGAAGCTATGGCTTGTTGTTCGTTTGGTTTGGGATTTGGGACACAAAGCCTTGCACACGGGCCCAGGCCTAGCCTGGACTATAAGCTATCCTCCTGGCCTTAGTCTCCAAGTGGTTGGGATGTACAGGTGTAAATCCAACACACTGACATTGTTTATTTTTAGATTATGTCTTCCTGTGTAGCCAAAGCTGGCCTTGAACTCCTGTTCTTCCTGCCTCAGCCTCCACAATATTTGGGAATCTCCCGGCTCGTATCACCACGCCCAGCTAGCAGGCTCATATTCTACTTCTAGGACTGCCCTTCCTCTTATCCCTGTATTTATTTCCAGGCAAAATATGAGGATACATAACTGTCTCAATGAAGCCCATTATTTTTGTACATTAGTGCACAGTAATTAAAAAAGGACCTATAAAAAGTGAGCGAACATGGACACCGGCATGTGGAATGAATCAGGCAGAGGTCCATGATGGCCAGAACCCCTCCCCAGCACCCAGGGGCCAGGGGACAGCGGTGGATGCTCAGCAGGGAATGCCTGTCGTGAACTGCTCCCAGGCACCACTCAGCATCAGCTGTCAAGGGCAGGCCTTCTGAGGTCCAGGCTTGGGTTTTATCCTTACTGAAAGAACCATTGGTTATTCTGAAAGTTATTACGAAAATCACAACGAACCCTGCATGTTGTCACATTTTGGTTTTTAATTCTAAGAAGGAGCAAGTCAGGCTGTTGAGTAAACAGAAGCATGCTCTGGGCTCAGGGTCAGAACAGGGTCGGTGCTCAGGAGCCAGGGTGGCTTCGGGTTAGCAGTCATGTGCCTCCTTGCTGTTGACAGGGAGCCTATGAATCTGATAGCAAGTCTGTCCAAAGCCTCGATTCCAGGGCTTCCGAAATGCTGGGTCTCGTTTGCTCTCATAACAGCCCTGTGAAGCCAGCAGCCTAGGGAGGCCAGTGACCCCTGGCCATAGAGGAGTTAAAGCAGAACCCATCCCAGCTAGAAATCCAGTGTCCTCCCCCAGTCAGGTCAATGCAACCACAGCTTAATCCCTTGACCCAAAGCCAAGAGAGCAAAATGACACCAGCTTCCTCCAAAGCTGCGTCCCTCTCACCACAGCTGGGTCACAAGAGACACATGAAGACTGGAAAGGGAAACTAAGGCGAGAGAGCAGAGAAGGAAGGCAAGGGTCCAGTCAGAGTATGGCTTGTCAGCGGGGCTGGGAGCCATTTACCAGCTTGTCTCCAGGAGCCCGAAGGGGATGTATCATTTCCCATCGTCCTAGGGTTTGGGGACAATGAGGTACATTTCCTAGGACTCAACGCAATTCACTCTCCACCCGGTCACCGAGACTTTCTGACCCTCCTTTTCTCTCACACACAGTAACCACAGTATAGGAAGCGAGAGTTCCCAAACCTTCGTGTTAGATTCCAGGGCAGTGATGGGCCTCCAGCTGCTACCGTTGACCTAAGTGTAGTTCTTTGAACATATTTAGTTCAAAAGCTGATTTAACTGTGGCCACCTGTCAGGCAAAGCTACTTCACCTCACTGGGTTAAGACAATAGTGTATTCGGAGGCAAATTTTTGAGTGAACATGGCCCGGAACACAGGTGTAATTTCATTCCCCCAAATACCAGGTGGTTCTATTAGCATGGTAATAGTTGCATTGTGGTTTTATGGTAACAGAACAAAGAAAAGTCATAATTCAACATTTTCAAAGTACATTAGTGGATGGGGGGCCTCCTACTAAGAAGGTTCTCAGATGCTAGCCGATAACATTCTGAACATGTTGAGTAGTGAAATCTGGTGGTCCTGCTAAGTTTAACAACAATTTCAAAGTCAAAGGTGTTTTTTAGTTGTTGGTTATCAGATGTTAGGTCAGATACAGAGGTGGGAAAGGTGAGACTATTTAGGGGGCAGAAGCAAGGCCCAAGATAAAGTGTAAATAGACTCTGAATCTGCAACATTCCAAACTCCACAGTCACTGAAGTGTGACGCAGTTGTTCAGCCTTGCAGGAAGTTCAGCCCAACATGTAGGATTTTTCCTGGGAACTTTCTTTCACAAACCTAAATGTAAAGAATCCATAACCTTTTGTATTAATTATTCATAGCTTAGTATAGTCATTCCACTGCAAAAACCTCGATCCCACCAGCCAGGCTAAGCTGGGAGGATTTCCAGGTCCGTGTTAGACTAGTTCCCTGTGTGCGAATGAAGGCACTAGCTTTCTCCGCAATCCTCGTAAACTCCGCCTGCAGAGAGCAGCGGCTGAGAGGATGAACTGGCATCACAAGAGGCCTGATTCACCACAGAGACCCACAGCTGGTCAGTGTGCAGACTGGGGAGTCTCTTGACTGGGGAGCACTCGCCCTGAATGGGACACCCTCTGCTCCCAAGGCTCAGAGATCATTGCAGATTGCTAGAGGCAGAGGTGGTGGATGACTGCAAGGAATGGTGTTTTCCAGACAGCAGGACAGTTATTCTTATGAACTCACAAGAATTAGGATGACACGCACAAGACCTACACAACCTCGAACCAACAAAATCCCAGCACGAAGGCAGGAAGTGAGCAAGAAGCCCAGTCCTAGCTGAGGAACTAGACCTGCTGGAGGGAAGTCAGTTTTTTCTTTGAGATGTGCAAACTGAGTAGGCTGACCAGGCTGGGGAGATGGACACACACACCGAACAACGTTGGGGCACACAACTTATTCAGTAGGCCTGTCTTCGTTTCTTTCTGTTGCTGCTTGGATAAGAAACAGTAATACGCAAACCAACCGGGAAGGAAAGAGTTTATTCCACCCTCCAGCTTAGAGTTCATCATTGAGGGGATCTAGGGTATGAGCTCACAGCAAGAATCTTGAGCACAGATCACTGCCTTTTCCTCTGGCCCATACTCAGCCGGCTTTCGTAACACACGACAGAACCACCCCAACCTGGGCCCAAGAGAATGGCAAAGGCAGAACAACTAAAAACTATGACACTAACCAAAAAAGTGGCAAACTAATGGCACTACTAACTGCCCACAAAAAAAGTAGGAAAAAAAACACGAGAAAGAACCTGACCGTCCAACATCACTCAGCAATTAAAAAAAAAAAGAAAAGCCCACACAATGTTGGCCGTGGGCGTCCATGGAGGCATTCTCAGTTGACAGTCCCTATCACAACTGGGTCCGTAAAAAATTGGAAGAATGTGTAATCGCCAGCACTCCAGGAGACAAAGGTCAGGCAGATCTCTGGGAATTTAAGGCTATCCTGGTTTTACATAATGAGCTCCAGCCAGCTGGGGGTAATGAGGAGACCCTGGCTCAAAAGAACCAAAAAAAATAATATAATTGTAAGATGGAAGGAAAATTTGGAGGAGGGGTCAGCTGAGAGTGAAGATATAGCAACGATCTAAACACTATCAACAGACATTATAGGAAACTGTCAAAAATCAATAAATCGTATTTTTTAGTTTTTTATAATTTTTATGTGTATGAGTGTACTGTCTGCATGTCGGTTGGTGGCACCTGTGTTGTGCAATGCTGTGTCCTGCAATTGCTGCAGAGGTCAGAAGAGGGTGTCAGATTCCCCCTGGAACTAGAGGTTAAAACGGTTCGTACTGCCATGTGTGGGTGCTGGGAATCCGAACCCCGGTCCATCTGCAAGAGCAGTAGGTACTCTTACCCACTGAGCCAGCTCTCAGCCCCACCGTGAGCTCTCTCCAACTCCAAACAAGCTATTTTTTAATATAGATTTTGTATAAGATTATCAAATCTAGACGCGAAAGGGAGCCGAACCACCACATACAACACGCACAGCAAACCCATATTGACCCCCACCCCCCCACCCTATCCCCCCACCCCACCAGAGCTCATGCATTCGGCCAAACATGCTTTTCATATCTTTCTCTGTCTTTCTCAAAGTCCGCCATGTGAAGTTTTCTGTTTTTAGCAGAAGTTCAACTGTTTCAGTCAGTCCTTTGATGCCCGTCCTTTTGGTTTGGTTTTGTTTCCAATATGCATCTCCCGCCCAACTGCTTGGACAATAAAAGCTACTTTTAAGCACGGTATTAGTTCTGCTAGGACCTGCCCTGGGCCATGGCTGTATTGCCCAGCAACAAACCTCCCCAAGATTTGAATCTTTTATGCACAGATTGGAGCAAATTTTCTCCAGTGAAGGAATCGATAAAAAAAAATGTCAAAGTTAACTTATGGAAATGAAAGAATTTGTCAGATTTTAACATAGTTAAAAGCTGTTCCAGCCATGTTTTCCATGTGATTATAATAACCACTGCTTATATATTTATTTAGTGTTTATGATGATAAGTGTTTCAAGCTTGGTTTCATTTAATGCTCACAATCACTATTCCCCTCGTTTTTGGAAAGACATTTTGTCCCAAATGGAGCACAGCAGAGCTGAGAACTGAACTGAAGTCTGCCTGGCTCCTGGGAACTGAAGTCTGCCTGCCTCCTGGGCTCGGGGTCCGATCCCAAGGCAGGAAGTAGCTGTCACCGCTCCTGCAGGCCCAGAGCCCACTGCCCCTGTCCCCACAGGCTCTGTGGCTCCGCCTGTGACCAGATGAACAGGATTCATGATAAGAGTTTAGCAGGCCTTATCTCTCTTGCAACAGTCAACTTCCTTCTATGCTCCCTATCTTGTCTATTCTGACCCTTCCTGTATCACCAAATTAAAGGAAGCTGAGTCCAGTCTTCATCTGATTGCAGGAGCCAGTACCTCTTCTTCTGCCAAGTGGTCACTGCAAGTGACCCATGTATGCATCTGCAAATTTGGGACCTTCTACTTGGGGTTCTCTGGTAGGTTCTCAAGGAAGGAGCAGCTCTGAGAGAGTGGGTCAGTTTCATCTTTACTACACAAATGTTTGGTTTGTAAAATGTCACTTGAGCACAGCTGAAAGGAGGAAGCTTCCTAATCCAACAGCATTGGGCACTGAGAGCGGACCCCAGGCTTTCCCATGGCTGTGCTACCAAGTAGCTATGTCCAGCTCAGTCTCCTCCTAGCTAAAAGGAATGACCACTCTGCCTTGCAGCTCTGGTGGAGGTCCAGGGACAGACCGTGAGTAATACCCATGCAGACACAGCTGAGCTGAGGCTTGGTTTCAAAAGCAATGTTTTCCTCTAGCAGTTGTTTGTTTTGCTTGCTTGGTTTTTGAGAGTCCCCATATCTCAGGATGGCCTTGAACTAGGTATGTAGCTGAGGAAGGCCTTGGACTGCAGACCCCAAGGGCAGGTATTCCAAACATGTGTCTCCGTGCTTGGTCTGCTCTAGCCTTCGGAACTCTTCCCCTTTCTTCTCTTTTTCTTCCACTGGGCAGACTCCTGCTCCTGTTGGTTTTATTGGTCTTTCTGGTCTCCATCTAATGCAACCCCCCCTCCCCTCCCCTCAATGCAAATTACATGAAGTCCTAAATCCACTTGATTATCCTCTGAATCCAACAGCCTGGGTCACTGATCTGGCATGACTCAGGGCAGCTACCATCACATTTGTGCCTGTTTACCTGGTCTGGTCCTCATCACTGCCCTGCCTTTCCCCCAGAGAGAGTTCTGGCTGACCTAGGACGGTGAAAGCTGACTGAACCCATCTATCTGCTCCTAAGCTCCCTGGCCAGGTTGCCCACATAAAGGTGACAGCAGCCAAGAGCCTCTGCCCTTGAATATGCTCTACATCGGTCTGCCCTGTGGATGACAAAATGATGGACAAGCCAGGAGACTGGAGACAAAGATTGTGAAGGAAATATCCTGTCATGACTCAAGGAGCTTCGTGATACAAGCCTTTTCTGCCTGAGCCCTTCTGCAGTACAGAGGGAGGGAGGTCTGAGTTCCCAACTCCACAGGCTCCTGGTAAGCAGAAAGAACAATGGCGTAGCCTCTTTGGCAACAGCCAATTCAAGGGCATCAAGCTTCGAGCTCCAGTCAAGGGACAGCAGGCTCACCTGTCCCAGGTGGAGAATGAGTATAAATCCAACAACAAACAAAAGCCTGGAAGAGCTTAACTCTCAGCGTTGAGATTTAATTCTTTGCATCTCTTGCCACAGATCTTCCCTGAACCCCCACCCCTTTCTAGAAATAAAGACAGGGTGTTCCACAAAGCTGTTAAATTACTTAGTCTATGAAGCAGAAAGTGGTGAGCACTATTTAAGAAAATTAACATGCAAGAGAAAACTCCTGAGGAGTAGACATTCATACAAATGGGGTCTCTTTAAAGTAAGATCTCAAAATGTACTTGGAACATGATTTGCATTACAAGATATTCAGTTTAGCCACAGCTTTTCTGGAATAAACACAGAGTGTGCAGCAAGGCTCTTTGAAGGCCAGGTGTTATAAATCCTTACACAGAGAGACCCAGAGTACTGATTGCATTATTCCCCCAGGGCTGCTACCTAACTGCCTGTGGGCGCAGCTCCACCCCTGTCTCCCTGGTGGTTGGGTATAGACAGCCTTCACAGGGTCTTAAAGCTTTGGCATTCCTATGCCTACCACAAAGTTACCGCAGAGCCCCTCAGTGGAAAGCCTCTTTTCACCCCACAGTGGACCCAGGACTCCGGCGACAACTGTACGTCCTACAGACCTGGACCTCCGAATAGCTGAGCTGTACATCCTTCCTAACCCAAGGCTTAGAACAGATATCTGTGTACAGCCATGCAGATGAAGGAACAGGAGGCCTACCTAAGAAGGGCTAGGAGTGATCGCAGTGCTAGGCAAGCCAGCGGAACTGATGGGCGGAAGGCTCCATCTTTTTATCCCTTTGCTGGCCCTACTCAGCCTCCGGGGTGCAGCAAAATGACTCTTCATCTGAGGACAGGCTTGAGAATGAAGCCGGTGCCGCTGTAAGGGGCTGGCCCAGACAAGCAACAGGCACCTGCTTGATACACCAGAAAGTACAACACCAAACTTGGTGTCCACACATGTGAAAGCCAATAAATGTGTGTTGGAGGGAGAGACAGACAGAAGTTGCGGTAGTCTCTTCCACATGGGTAAAAACCAGAATATTAAAAAGAGAAGAGGCTGCCACCACCAGGAACAAGGCTGAAGGCGGAGGGGCCGCCGCGCCAGGGTTGGGCTAAATGGGCTCTAGCAAACTTTCCAACTTCTAGCAGTCTACACAGTTTAAATTCTATTCAGCATGGGTATGAATAATAGAAAATAGAAGTGACGCACTCTAGACTTTACCTCTCCCCAAGGGGGTGGGGGTCCCTGAGGCCACCCCAGCTTTATGGCTGCACATCTCCCTCTAGTGACCAGGATGTGTAATTTTGAAAAACTGAGCTTCAATACTTTCAAAGATCAGACTACTCAATTATACTCAATTAGTAATTACCACACGTATATTCAAGCCATTAATATAATCACTGTTCAGCTTGATACCTGACTGCCTTGTGCATAACAGATCTCCAACATACTGCCAGGTGAGAGGAAATATTCGTCATCAGGTCAATGTGAGGCTCACATCCTGAGGAGGGCGTGGGGTGTTCTGCAGCCATCCGAAGGGACAGAAGCACCACTGGAAGGTGTTTGGGAGGGACACACAGCGATAATCTAGAATATAAGAGATGGAAAAAGTTCATAGCAAAAATATAGTGTGAACTTGGCTTGGGTTTGAAAGATGAGAAAGAATTGGTAAGCATAAGTGAGGAGAGGTGGGACAGAGAAAAAGGTGGAAACATCCATCGCTAGGTCAGCTTGAGCTCTGGGACTGAGGGAGTGAGGGCCGGTCACGGGTAACTGGGGAACAGAAGGTATGGGGTAAGGTTGAGGAGGGTGTGTGTGTCACTGCACACAACTGGCCCTCCGGGTGGAAACTGAGGCCAGAGAAGTAACATGAGTGGGCCACAGCCAGGGCCTTCTAGANTTTTTTTTTTTTTTTTGTCTTTTCGAGATAGGTCTCTCTGTAGCTCCATCTGGCCTGGAACTCACTCTATAGACCAGGCTGGCCTTGAACTCACAAAGATCTGCCTGCCTCTACCTCTGAAGTGTTAGGATTAAAGGTGCATGCCACCACGCCCAACCAAGTCCATTAATATTTAAGGTGATAGTTGAGAGATGTGTGTTACTTCCTTTCATCTTATCATCCATTTGCACTTTTAGTTTAGGTTTCTACTTCTGCAGTTATGCTTTTATTGATTTCTGTTTCAAGGTGTGTGGGGGTAGTTTTTTCCTTCTCTTCCTTTGAATTGCTTCAAGTATTCTCTGAAGGGTTGGTTTTCTGGACATGTATTTTTTTTTATTTTTATTTTTGGTCTTTTTGAGACAGGGTCTCCCTGTAGCCTCAGCTGTCCTGGAACTCACTCTGTAGACCAGGCTGGCCTTGAACTCACAAAGATCTGCCTGCCTCCCGAGTGCTAGGATTAAAGGCGTGCACCACCACACCTGGCTTGGACACGTATTCTTTCATCTTGTTTACATCATGGAAGATTTTTCTCTTTCCTTCAACTAGAATTGACATTTTTCTAGGTATTGTAACCTGGGTTGGCATTGATAGTCATTTCGCACTGGGACTGCTTTGGTCCATGTTCTTCTTGCTTTCATATTTTGCACTGAAAAGTCAGTTGTAATTCTGATAGTTTTCCCCTTACATGTAATTTGTTTTTCTTTTGAGGCTTTCAAAATTTTGTCTCTGTTTTGGGTATGTAATGTTTTATCTATGATATAGTGAGGTGTGTTTATTCTCTGTTCCAGTCTATTTGTGTCCTATGTACGTCTTGTATTTGTATGGGTTTGTCTTTTTTTTAGTTTGAGGAAGTTTTCATCTATTATTCCATTGAAGATCTGACTAATACCATTCTCTTGGGATTCTTCTCCTTGCTCTATCCCTATGACACATAGTTTTGATCTTTTCACCGTGTCCCACATTTCCTGGTTATTCCATTTTTGTGTATTTTTAAACTTTTCATAATCTGTACTTGAGCTTTTTACTTGTTCTGTGTTATCTTCTAGATCTGATATTCTTTTTTTCTGCTTCCTCCATTCTGCTTCTGAGGCTTTTTCCCATTCTTTCCTGTTGATTGGATGAGTGTTATTTCTTCTTGTGTTTTCTTTATTATTTCTACGTCCTTTTGGAGATTTTCAATCTTTTCTTGTAGCTCCTTTTTTCGTTGGTTGGTTTCCATTTTCATTTCAGTATGGGTTCTTTTCATTGTTTCCACTCCTTCCAGAGTTTCTCATTATCTCCTTCTAGGTTCTTTCTGAGTTTTTCATTCTCTCTTCCTTGTTCTATCTTTTCTTTGAATATATCTGTGATTGCTAATTTACATTCTGTATCCTGGGCTATCTCTACAGAGGTCCCATTGAAGGGGTCCTCCACAGGCTTTGTAGAGTTTAGTGTGGGGTTATTGTGGGCTTTTCCCATATTGTTTTTGCATTGTGGTTTTGGCATGTTCTTTACGTTTTGCCTATATTCTGGTGCCAATCTCTAGTGTCTTTTCACCATGTTGGAGGATTACTTTCCTTGATTCCTTCAGGTGTCTTCCTTGTAGTCTCCTTTTGACTTGCTTATGTTTCAGGTTTTCAATTTTGGCTATATATTGAAAGGCATAGTTCAGCCTTCCCTTTCTGTTTCCCAAGAACTGGGTGGGCAACAGTCCAAGTGATGCCTTCCAAGACTGTAAGTCCTCTGCTGCCAGCCAGTTCTTATGGGTTGTTGTAGGACTTATTGGAACCACTGTCTGGAATTCCACTTGCTGGGGGAGAGGGGAGATGTTCGTTTAGCCTGCCTGCCGGTACCCCATGACCCAACTCTGCTGTGGCCCAGAAGCAACCTCTATCCAACTGGGGCTAAAGTCTGCGTACCTCACCTCCCAGGGTTCACTGCTCCAAGCTAGGCCACCTACCCATGGGCCTGCGCCCCAGCTCTCTGCTGTGTTCCAGAAGCAGCCTCTATCCAACTTGGGCTAAAGTCTGCATGCCTCACCTCCCAGGGCTCTCTGCTCCCAGCTAGCCTGTCTGCCCATGGGCCTGTGGCCCAGCTCTCTGCTGTGGCCCAGAAGCAACCTGTTTCCAACTCGGGCTAAAGTCTGTGCACCTCACCTCCCAGGATTCTCTGCTCCAGGCTGGCCCACCTGTCCATGGACCTGTGCCACAGCTCTCTGCTGTGTATCCAATTTGGGTTAACATCTGACCTGTATCCAATTTGGGTTAACATCTTCATTCCTCACTTCCCAGGGTTCTCTACTCCCCACTAGGCCACCTGCCAATGGGCCTGGCCCCAGCTCTCTGCTGTGTCCCAAAAGCAACCTGTATCCAATTTGGGTTAACGTCTGCACTCCTCACTTCCCAGGGTTCTCTGCTCCTGGCTAGGCTGCCAGCCAATGGGCCTGGGCACCAGCTCTCTGCTGTGTCCCAAGAAGAAATCTGTATCCAACTTGGGCTAAAGTCTGCATGCCTCACCTCCCAGGATTCTCTGTTTCAGGCTAGTTTGCCTGCCCAAGGGCCTGTGCCCCAGCTCTCTGCTGTGGCCCAGAAGCATCCTCTATCCAATTTGGGCTAAAGTCTCTGAGCCTCACCTCCCAGGGTTCTCTACTCCCGGCTAGCCTGCCTGCTCAGGGGCCTGGGCCCCAGCTCTCTGCTCTGTTCCAGAAGCACCCTGTATCCAACTAGGTCTAAAGTCTAAGTTTCTTAGCATTTTAAGTAATGAAGTTCAGCATAGTGAATAGTAAATAGTATGAGCAATTTTAATGTTTAGATTTTTTTAAATTATTGTATATGTATGTCTGCATGTAGGTTTGTGCAACCATGTAGTGCAATGCGTGGAGGTCAGAAGAGGGTGTCGTATTCCCCTGGAAATGGAGTTAAAGACGTTCTCAGCTGCCATGTGGTGCTTGGGATCGAATCCAGTTCCTCTGCAAAGAGCAGTCGGTGCTCTTAATCACTAGGCCATCTCTCCAGCCCCTAATATTTACATTTTAATGTTTAGAAATGTTAACTGAATATGACTCCAAAATTTTGGAACAGAATTAATTAGAAACCAGCAAGTGAAGAGACAGAAGCTTAAGAGTTTCAACCACATTTATTTATACATTGACTAACATATTTTTTTAGAGCTGGTTGGGCAGCTCAGCATATAAAAGAGCTTCCCACCAAGACTGAAGACCTGAGTTTCATATTGTTATCAGATAGGTAGGAAAGAACTGAAAATTTCAAATTCTCCTTTGACTACATACAATGTGTCACACATGTGCATCATACCTATACAGACATACATACATACATCTATCCCGCTACACATACAAGAAAAATCTTATTATTAAAATAAGTGGTGTATACTTGCATTAATTTATTCTGGATTTTTCTCCCTCCCTTTATAAAGGATTTTCTTTCTTGTTGTATGTATGTGTGTGAGTGCCTTCATATATGTGTGTTTACCATGTCTGCTGTCTGTGGAGGATAGAAAAGCGCATCACATCATCTAGAAGTTATAGATGGTTGTGAGCTGTCACTTGATCTTTAGTGTGTGCTAGGAACTAAACAGAGCTAAGATCAGAGATTTCCCAGGACCATCTGAAGCACAGATAGGGGCCGGGTGCTCCAGGATAATTGTTGGATAATTGAATCATTATCTTGTGTGGCTGTGGTAGTGGACTTGCCCTGCTAGCTGGTATAAAGGGTGGGCCTGTTGCCACTGTGAGACTTGAGCGCACAGAGCTTAGATTGGGGATTTTCCAGGACCACCTGAAGCACAGAGTCCCAGGGCTTAGCCTAAATGAGGAATACCCCTGACTCCATCTGGAATTCCTGAGGGGGTGTCCAAGTGTGACCACAAGAGTGATTCCCAACCACAAGAATGTTTCCCGGACACAAGGCAAAACCCTCACCAATCCCTAGAAACAATGTAGAGAAACTGACTGGCAGGAAGCAGAATGAGCACAGTGCTCAACAGGTTACGAACTGGGTTGTTCCCTACCTGGTTTTTGGAGAACCTTCAGAATAGAAAGGGTAGAATGAGTTACATTTCCAATATATAGCCAAAATTGAAAGCCTGAAACCTAGAAAAGTCAACACTTCATAAACAAGGAGGAAAAAAAAAAAGGCATCTGAAGAAAGCAAGTAAAGCAAGCCTTCAACACAGTGAAGAAACATTTGGGTTTAACATCAGAATACAAACAAAGAAACCCACATGCCAAGGGCACAATAAAGGAACAACATGGAAAAAGCATAGAATAATTCCCCACCAAGCTCTACCAACCATATGGGAGATTCCAGTGGTGACATCTCCCTGGAGGTAGCCAAAGACACAGATCTTAGAGGAACAATTCAAAGAAATCAAAGAATATAAAGAACAAGTCAGGCCAGTCATGGTGGTGCACGCCTTTAATCCTAGCACTTGGGAGGCAGAGTCATGCGGATCATTGGGAGTTCAAGGCCAGTCTGGTCTACAGAACGAGTTCCAGGACAACTGGGGCTACAGGGAGAGACCTGTTTTCTCAAAAAAGACCATAATATAATAAGAAAAAAAAGAAAGAAAAGTAAAAGAAAGAGGAAAGGAAGGAAAAGAAAGAGAAAGAAGGAATAGAAAGAGAAAGAAAGGAAAGGAAAGAAAGAAATGAAGAGATGAGAGAGAGAGAGAGAAAAGAAAGGAAAGAAAGGAAAAAGGAAAGTAAAGGAAAGAAAAGAAGACAAGAAAGAAAGGAAAAGAAAGAAAAGAAAAAGAAAAGCTCAAGCAGAGAACTGAGAGAAAATGAAAAACTCATGAAGGACCTAGAGGGAGAGAATGGACAAACTTTGGAAGAAGTAAAAGGAGAGAATGAAAAACGCCAGAAAGAAGTCAGAGGAAGGAGTTAATGACAAACTCCAGAAGGAAGTGGAAACACTGAAAGATCACATGCTGAAATACAAATAAGGAAACCAACCAGCCCAAAGCAAGGAGCTACAGGAAGAGATGAGAAGCTCCAAAAGGAAGTTGGAAAATTCTAAAGAAATCACAGGATAAAATTGAAAAATGACATCACAAACTATCCAATTCAAGAGGAAAGGGGAAGGGGAAAAGTCTTAAAAATCAGAAGGAGGAAGCAGAACAAAGAATACAGGACCTGAAAGATAACATAAAACAACTAAAAAAGCACAAGTAAAGATTAATGGAAAAATTAAATACATTAAACCGTTGGAACAATCAGGGAAATGTGGGACACTATTGAAAAGATCAAACCTCTGCATCATAGGAATAGAGGAAGAAAAAATAATCCCAAGAAAATGGTATTGATCAGATCTCAATAGAATATAGATGAAAATTTCCCCAAAACTAGAAAAAAGACAAACCCCACAAATACAAGAAGGCACATAGAACCCCAAACAGAAAAGATCAGAAAAAAAAAAAAAAAAAAAAAAAAAAAAAAAAAAAAAAAAAAAAAATGCCAAAAAAAGAAAAAAAGAAAAATGGGGGAAGCCACAGAGGAAAACAGAGTACATAAAAGGGAAACCCCATCAGAGATTACAACTGTTTTTTCAGTGGCAGACTATGAGCAAGAAAGAACGTTAAGTAAAAGCTTAAAAAAAAAAAAACAAGATAAAAGAAAAGGAAAAAAAAAAAAAAAAGACCAATATAAATACAAGATCAGAAAAAAAAAACTCTCCATGCCACTTCATAATTAAAATGCTAGACACCCAAAACGAAGACAAAGTCCTTAAAGCCACCAGAGAAAAAGAAGTGACCTATAGGGGGAAACCTATCAGAATTACAACTGACTTCTCAATGCAAACTATGAAAGCAAGAAGAACCTGGAGCAAAGCATTCCCAGTGCTAAAGGACTATAGATGCCAACCCAGGTTACTATACCCAGCAAAAATGTTAATTATAGTTGAAGGAGAGAGAAAAATCTTCCATGACATAAAAGATGAAAGAATACATGTCTGGAAAAACAACCCTTCAGAGAATACTTGAAGCAATTCAAAGGACAGAAGAGAGGAGCAACTATCCCCAGGCACCTAGAAAGAGAAATTAATAAAAGCATAACTGCAGAAGTAGACCAAAAATGCAAATGGATAATTCAAAAGGAAGCAACACATTTTTCAGTTATAACCTTAAATATTTATGGACTAAACTCCCCAATCAAAAAAAATAGACTGGAAGGACAGATTAGGAACAGTTTTAACCTTAAATATTAATGGACTAAACTCCCCAATCAAAAAGCATAGACTGGAAGGACAGATTAAGAACAGTTTTAACCTTAAATATTAATGGGTTAAACTCCCCAATCAAAAAACATAGACTGGGAATACAGATTAGGAAACAGAACCCATCTATATGCTGTCTATAAGAAACTCATCTTAATCTCAAAGATAGGCACCAACTTAAGTTCAAGTGATGGGGGGGAAAATTCCAAGCAAATGGTACCAAAAAGAAAGCAGGAGTTGCTATTTTCATATCGACAAAATAGACTTAAAAGTAAAAGAAATCATAAGAGAATGAGGGCCATTACATCTTTATCAAAGGAACAATTGATCATAAAGATTTTACAATCCTGAATATATATTCACCAAACTCTGGGGCATCAAACTTTATAAAGACAATTCTACAGGACCTCAAAGCACAGATTAACCCAAGCACACTCAATAGTAGGGCACTTCAATACCCCACTGAGCCCTTTGGACAGGTCAACTGGACAAAGAATAAACAGAGAGGGATCTGAACTGAATGATATACCAAATGGACCTCACAAACATCTGAATATTCCATCCAAATACTAGAGAATACACTTTCTACTCAGCACCCCATGGAACATTCTCCAAAATTGACCACTTACTGGGGCACAGAAAAATACCTCAATGATTACAAAAATATTGAACATGTTCTAGAATTAAGCTACCATTTATTTTCAGACTTAGCAATATTTGGTATATGGGTGGAGGGTATGTGTGTATGTATGTATGTATGTATGTATGTATGTATACTTTAGAGAAATATAAGATCAAAAGAATGAGGAAAGGGGCTGAAGAGATGGTCTAGCAGTTAAGAGCACCAACTGCTCTTGCAGAGGACCCTGGTTCCATTCGCAGCACCCACCTGGCGGCTCAGAACAGTCTTTGACTCCAGTTCCATGGGAATCCAACACCCTCTTCTGACCTCCGTGGCATTGCATGACACAGGTGCACAAACCTACATACGGACAGTACATTCATACATATAGAAAATAAAATTTTTTTTTAAATGAGGAAAAAACTAGTATGCCATGATATTATGTCTAACCACAGTATTTATTTTATGGGAGTGCTTGTTAGTATTTCTTATATAAGGCTGCTTGAGCTTTTGTCCAAGCCTTTTCTAAAATATATAATAGTTAAAAGTATTAGGCTGGTGTAACTTAGCCTTTCTTGATACTTAATCACCACACTTCATGCCCATACCAATTTGGCCAGATGGTTTTAAGAGATAACTTTGATCCTTGTTCCTTGCCCTCAGAGGTACACTAAATCCCTCTGCAAATGTGAATCACCATTCTTCCTGTGCAGGGAGGTCTTCAAAATCCACTAATGGGACTTCAGCCAGTGTCTAGTCTATAAAGAGGAAAGTCTGCTCATGCTTCAGAAAGGTAAGCCTGGTCTATCAAGACCTTTGTCCTCGAGTGGATGGAACTGGTGATTGAAAATCTCCCTCCCTGCCTCCAAAACTTGAGTGACTACTGAGGACCAGATCCTCAACTGACCTTGAGAAAAGAAAAACCTTGGTTAATCTGGCCTAACTGTGTGTCCTTAAGCATCCAAAAGGATAATATAAGTGCGATAAATAATTAGTAAGGCCTTAGAAATTGTACTTCAGGTATAAAACTTGAGATCTTTGTAAAAAGAGAAGGGGGGAGTAAGCTAGTACTCTTAAATGATAAACCATCTATGTCGTAGATTTTTATATTTGGTTATAGTTCTGTCCATTTTCTGTCAAACAATACTGTTGTATAATAGTTATAGAATTTTTAAGTTAAAAAATCAATTTTCATGAGATATTAAAGGGAAAGGATGGAGAATGGCTCAGAACTTAAGAGCACTGACTGCTTTTTTTTTTTCTGTATGTATGCATGTACTGTCTGCATGTAGGTCTGTGCTCCCATGTCATGCAATGCCGCAGAGGTCAGAAGAGGGTCTCGGATTCCCCTGGAACTGGAGTTCTCCTGGAATTGGAGTTACAGACAGTTCTCGGCCGCCATGTGGGTGCTGGGGATCGAACTCGGGTCCTCTACAAGAGTGGTCAGCACTCTTAACCACTAGGCCATCTCTCCAGCCCCAAGCACTGACTGCTTTTAAGAGGACTTGGGTTCAATTACCTGCTTCCCACATGGCAGCTGATTCTGTTCATAACTCTAGTACCATGTGATCCAATGCCTTTTTCTGATCTCTATGAGAATTGCACAACACTGAACTTACAGGCAATACATTCATACACATAAAATAAAACTAATAGAATATTTTAAAAGGAAGCAACACACATCTCTCAATTATAACTTTAAATATCAATGGACTAAATTTCCAAATCAAAAGGCATAGACTGGGAGAATGCATTAGGAAACAGAACCCATCTGTGGTGGTTTGCATGAGTGTCCCCCATAGGCTGTAAGTATTCAGACATTTGTCTCTAGTTGGTGGTGCTGTTTTTGGAGGTCTTAGAAAGTGTGGCCATGCTGGGGGAAGTGTGTCACTGGGGGCAGGCTTAGTGAGTTTTAACAAGCCTCTGTGGTCTTACAGTTGCTCTATCTGTTTCCTGTGCTCTTTGTGAGATGTGACCCTCGGTTTGCTGCTCCAGATCCAGCCACCACGCCTCCCACCACAATGGACTCTAGTTCCCTGGAACTGTCAATCATAAGCTCAAATAAACTCTTCCTTTCATAAGTTCCTTGGTCATGGTGCTTTTATCACAGCAACAGAAAAGTGACTAATACACCATCTATATATTGTGTTCAAGAAACCCATCTCATCCTCAAGGATAGGCACCAACTTAAAGTGAAGAGATGGAAAAAAATATCCCAAGAAAATGGTACCAAAAAGAAAGCAGGAGTTGGTATTTTAATATCAGACAAAATAGAGTTCAAAGTAAAAGTAATCAGAAGAGACAAAGACGACCATTGCATACTTATCAAAGTGAATATTAACCATGAAGACTTCACAATAATGAAAATATATGTACCAAACTCTGTTGCACCTAACTTTATAAACATAATTCTCTAGGACCTCAAGGCACAGATTAACCCAAGCACAATCATTGTAGTAGACTTCAATTCCTCACTGAACGCTTTGGACAGATTAACTAGAAAAAGAATAGACATCTGAACTGAATAATAAGATACAGCAAATGCACTTCACAGACATCTACCGAATATTCCACCCAAGCACTTTCTACTCAGCACTCCACAGAACATTCTCCGAAATTGACTGCATACTTGAACACAGAAAAAAAGCTCAACAAATACAAAAAGATTGAAATAATTTCATGCATTCCATCAGACCACACCACAGTAAAGCTGGATATCAACACCGGAAGAAGCCCTACTATCTACAAGAACAATGGAGACAAAACAACACACCCCTGAATAATGAATGGGTCAAGGAAGAAATAAAGAAATAAAAGCATTCCTGGAACTAAATGACAATGACAGTACAACACAACAAAACTTATGGGATACTTTAAAAGCAGTCCTAAGAGGGAAGTTTATAGCCCTGGGTGCCTACATTAAAAAAAAAAAAAAATGCACAAGTAAGCGATCTAACACTGCAGTTAAAAGTACTTGAAAGATAACAAATGAATCCTAAACTCAGCAGACAGGAAGAAATAACAAAAATCAGAGCAGAACTCAATAGAAATAGAAACAAAGAAAATAATACAAAAAAAGTATCCAAAAGTTGAGAGAGACCCTGTCTCTAAAAGACCAAAAAAATAAAAAATAAAAAAAAAAAATAAAAAAAAAAGTTGGTTCTTTGAAAGAACCAACAAGATAGACAGACCCCTATCCCAGTTAACTAAAAGAAAGAGCAACCCCAAATAAATAGAATTTGTGATGAAAGGGGAAATATCACAACAGACAAGGAAAAGATCCAGACAATCATATGGGAATACTTTAAAAACCTATACTCTACTAAATTTGAAAACCTAAGAGAAATGGATGAATATCCGAAATCCTGGGAATCACCAAAGCTAAACCAGGAAGAGATTGGCAGCTTAAACAGACCCATAATATATGAAGAAATTGAAAATGTAATAAGAAACCTCCCAACTGAAAACAATCCCAGTCCCAGATGGTTTCGTGGCATAATTCTATAAAACACTTAAAGTGGACTTACAATTGTTATTACTCAAACTGTTCATAAGGATAAAAGGAGAAGGAAATCTCCCAAATTCCTTCTATGAAGCCAGCATCACTCAAATACCAAAACCAACTTAAAAAAGAGAACTATAGACCCATCTCTTTTTTTTTTTTTTTGCTGCAGAAGCTTTATTTTTTTAAGTAATGCAACAGATTAATTTCTAGGAACTTTAAAAAATACAATGACTGAGTTACTCTAGTATTCTATACAGAGAATAAAGTGAAATAATTTAATATTCTGGTAAAATCAACTTTCACTTATCAACATTCAAGTACATAAACATCTTCATAAAGATGATTATCTATCACTTCATACAGCTTACATACATAACCTTAAAACGTTCAGTCTATCCATTCTCTGTTATATAAATCAGTTCCTTTATTTTTGTTACAAGGAATTCTGTATGATAGAATGAGTGAATCTAAGTCCAAATTTTTTTTAATTAAATTAGTTTTTATTGATGCTTTGTGCATTTCATACATTTTTTCCAATTCAGTTCAGGCTTATTTCCCTTTCCCTCCCCCCCCCACCCCATCCCAGATCATGCATTCTGCCATAACTGTCCTGCATCTTTCTCTCAGTTTTTTTTTCATTTTTAGCTATCTTAGACCCATCTCTTTAATAAACTCAGATGCAAAAATTCTCAACAAACATACTCACAAACTGCATACAGCCCCATATGAAAAATATCATCCATCATGATCACGTTGGATTCATACCAGAGTTGTAGGGATGGTTCAACATATGAAAATCAGTAAATACTATAAAACATAAGTGAACTGAGACAAAAAAAAATCACGATCATTTTAATTGATACAGAAAAGTCCTTTGACAAAATCCAGCATCCCTTCATGCTTAAATTCCTAGAGAGAATTGGACTGAAGGGATCATTCCTCAATGTAATCAAATCCATATACAAGAAACCCACAGCCAACATCATCCTAAATGGAGAAAAGTTAGAAACATTCCCCTAAAGGTAGGAACCTGGCAAGGCTGCCCCCTGTTACCACTCCTTTCAATATAGTGTTTGAAACACTTGCTAGAACACTAAGGCAAGAAAAGGAAATTAAAGGAGTACTAATTGGAAAAGAGGAAGTCAAGCTTTTTCCTTTTTGCAGGTGATATACTTTATTTAAGTGATGCTAAAACTCCTAGAAATGATTAATAAGAATTTCAGTAATATGATGGGATACAAAATTAGCCTAGAAAAATGAGTAGCCTTTCTTTACACCATAACAAGCAACAGGAGACCTTCCCACTCACAATAGCCTCAAAAACAATAAAATGCCTAGCAACAAACCTAACCAAAGACACCAAAGATCTCTCTGCAACAAAAATTTTAAACCCCTGAAGAAGGAAACTGAAGAAGACATCAGAAGATGAAAAGACCTACCATGCTCATGGATTGGAAAAAATATAGTAAAAATGTCCATTCTACCCAAATTAACATACAGATTCAATGCAATCCCAATTAAAATCTTCACAGGCTTGGAAAAAAAAATCCTTAATTTCATATGGAAAAACAAAAGACTGAATAGCCAAAGCAACCTTGAGTGAAAAGAGCAATACAGTGGGAATCTCTATACCAGAACTTCAAGCTACACTACAGGGCTACAGTCATAAAATCAGTCTGGTACTGGCACAAAAACAGACATGTAGACCAATGAAACAAAACTGAAGATCTGAACTTGAGTATGTACAATTTCAGCCACCTCGTATTTGACAAGGAAGCCAAAAAGACTCAGAGGAGAAAAGATAGCATCTTCAGCAAATGGTGCTGGCAAAACTGGATCACCACTTGCAGAATAAAATTAAACCCCCACCTTTCCCCCTGAACAAAAAATCAACTCCAAATGGATCAAAGATCTCAACATGAAACCCAAAACTCTGAAGATGATAGAAGAAAAAGTTGAGCTCGGCGGGATGTTGCACACCTTTAATCTTAGCACTCAGGAAGCAGAGGCAGGATCTCTGTGAGTTCAAGACCAGCCTGGTCTACAGAGTGAGTTCCAGGCCAGCTGGGGCTATAGAGATAACGTCTCAAAAAGACAAAAAATAAATAAAAATAAAAAAATTGACAGCAACTTACAAGACATAGGAAAAGACATTTAAATCAGACAGCAGTTACACAGGAAATCAGGTCGACAGTTGACCTCATTAAACTCAAAAGCAGAGAAAGAAACCAGGGAAGTGAAGAGAAAACCCAGAGTGGGAGGAAACCTTCACTGCTGATACATCTGACAGAGCGTTAACTTCCAGAATGTAGAAACTACTCAAAAAACAAAGAAGCAAGAAAACAAATGAGTCACTCAAAAAGATAAGAGCTGAACAGAGACTTCACAAGTGAAGAAATAGAGATGGCTGAGATACATCTCAAAAAGTGTTCAACACTAATAAGGAAATGCAAATTAAAACCACTTTAAGATATTATCTCACTCTGGATAAGGCTGGCGAGGATCAGGAAAAGAAATGACACCAAATGCTGGAGAGGTTGTGGGTAAAAGGGTAACACTCATCCACTGCTGGTGGGAATGCAAATTTGTACAACCACTATGCAAAGCACTGTGGAGAACACTTAAAAGACTGAAAATGAGCCTACCACCTGACCCAGCCATACCACTCCTGGGTATATACCCACAAGACTCATCCTACCACAGAGATACATGCACAGCCATGTTTATTGCAGCTCTCTTCACAATAATGAAGAGCTGGAACCAACCCAAGTGCCCCTCAACCAAAGAGTGGATAGAGAAATTGTGGTACATTTACACAATGGAATTCTATGCAGCAATAAAGAAAGATGACATCATGAACTTTGAAGGTAAATGGATGGAACTAGAGGATATTATGTTAGGTGAAATAACCCAGTCCCAGAAAAACAATTGACGAATGGTATCCCTCATCTGTGGATGTTAGGACCAAATACCTAGTTGTTAGAACAACTGACCAATGTTCATGTTATATTCCTCATGATCCAAAAACAACTGTGCTCTTATATTGTGAATCCCTAGACAGGTTCTAGATTTAGCCTACCATTTATTTTCAGACTTTGGAATTTCAGTATATTGCTTGAGGGTATGTATGCATATTTTAGTGTAATATAAAATCAAAATGGAAAAATGCTAATCAAGAAATATGATATAGAAATAACAAAGTTTGTTTTCAGATGACATGATTTTAGTTTAGGTGTGATGTATCTGGCTAGTGTAACTTAGCCTTTCTGGGTGCTTAATGACCATACTTAACACCTACACCAATTTGGCCAAGGGACCTATGGGATAACTTTGTTCTTTGCTCTCAGAAGTCAACTACATACCAGGGGACTATGCAGGGAGCCATCTCTTGAAATGTCCTGCAAACTTGAGTCATCATTCTTCCTCTGCAGGGAAGTCTTTGAGATCCACCAGTAGGACTTCAGCCACTATCCAGTCTGTAAAGAGGAAAGTCTGCTCATCCGTCAAAAAAGGAAACCTGGTCTAGCAAGACCTGTCTTTGTCCTTGAGTGGATGGAACTGGTAAATGAAAAGCCAAAAGGAGCCAACCCCCCCAAAAAAGAACAAACCCGAGTGACCCCTGAGGCCCAGATCCTCAGATGACCTTGAGAAAACAAAAACCTTGTTTAATCTGGGGTAACTATTTGTCCTTAAACATTCAAAAGGAAAGTATAACCATAAATAAATAAATAGTAAGGCCTGAGAAATTGTACTTTAGGTATAAAACTTGATCTTTGTAAAAATACAAACCAAAACAAGAAAAAAAGTGACCTGTTATTTTGCCTGGCTTTATTTCTAGTCACATGCATCTATCCTGTGGCTGCCACTGCTTTTGCCATCCTTCAAAGATTTTAAAATTATTTTTAAAGTAGCTTGGTTTGTGGGCTGGATTGATGGGTCAGTGGTAAAATGCACTATTTGTTCTTTGTGAAGACCTTGGTTGGAACCTCAGCACTCACAGGACAGCTAACAATCATCCATAACTCCATGCACAACATGAATGCCCCTACACACTTATACACATGTAGATGTAAAATTTTATACATAATTTTTTAGCCATAAGATAAAAATAATTTTTAAATGTCATTTGTTTTTTCCATACAAATTTTAAAATAAATATTCTAATTGTAGGTAAAATTTGAGATTTTGATTCCTTGTGTGGAATATGTAGCATACAGTATTTTAACATTTGTATATTTGCTCTGATTATCAGTATGTTAATATCCAGAAAGTTGGTACCTACTAAAATATTTTGGTCTTCAGAATGTCGATTTTTGTCAGCATTTTGTAATTAGATACAAAGACTATACATGTTGGATTTTACCTAATTTTTCAAATACTGAAGCAACTTTATAAAGTGAAACAAATTCTAATTTGTTCTGGTGCATATTTCTTACACTTTGGGGGATTGATTTTGGTAATACTTATACTTGTTTTCAAATGGGCATGATAATCATTAATTTTTACATAGGAAGTGACTGAAAAGCTTGTGTAAAAGAGGTGTATCTTTTTTATTTTTTTAATTAAAAATTTTTTTTAACTTAAAATTTTTTTTTTAATTTTTTCCTAATTTTTTAAAATTTTATACCACTCGGACTGCATTCTCTCCCTCTACTCTCCCCAAAGAGACAAGAACAAGAGGTGTTCCTTTTTTAAATGCTTGTTAGAATTACCCAGTAATTTCTTCACTAATTTGTGGAGTAGGGCTACAGGCCTGCAAACTTTAGGTAATTCTGTCTCCACGTTGAATTTTCAGTGGATGCATTGGGATTAATCAGTGCTTTCACAAACTGTGTTTTATGTGCATTCTTGGCAAGCAGATTTTACCCACTGAACCATCTCACGAGACTCAATAATGTTTTCTTACTCAGGTTTTCTTTGTTTTGTTTTAGAACTGGACTTTTTAAAAACCTCTCCTTTTTTTTTATTTAAAGTGTCCTGTTTCATGATATATGTTTGATTTATATAACTTTCCTGCATAATCAAATTTTTAATCATTGTGTGACTAGGTTATAGTTTATGATCTATTTTGCCATTCTTTTGTCCTGTAATGCTATACACTGCCGCTATTAAGGCACACACCTTTAATCCCAGCACTCAGGAGGTAGAGGTAGGTGGATCTCTGTGAGTTCAAGGCCAGCCTGGTCTGCAGAGAGAGCTCCAGGACAGCAGGTACTAAAAGGGAGACCCTGCCTCAAAAAAAAAAAAAATTTAAAAAGGAAAAAATTAAAGGTCAATTTTTTTTTTGAGACAAGAGTCTCCCTGTAGCCCCGGCTGTCCTCTAACCCATTATGTAGACCAGACTGGCCTTGAAATCACAGAGATCCACCTGCCTCTGTCTCCTGAGTGCTGGGATTAAAGGCATAAACCACTATACCCACTTTGAAACATAATTCTTTTTTTTTTTTTTGATAGGGTCTCCCTATAGTCCCGGCTGTCCTCTAACCCATTATGTAGACCAGACTGGCCTTGAAATCACAGAGATCCACCTGCCTCTGTCTCCTGAGTGCTGGGATTAAAGGCATAAACCACTATACCCACTTTGAAACATAATTCTTTTTTTTTTTTTTGATAGGGTTTCCCTATAGTCCCAGCTGCTCTAGAACTCACTCTAGACCACACTGGCCTTGAATTTATAGATATCCACCAGCCTCTGCCTCCTGAGTGCTAGGATTAAAGGCATACACCACCACACCTGGCTTAAAGGCAGTTAGCCACCATGTGGATGCACGGAATTGAACCCCCATCTTCTGCAATAGCAGTTGGAGCTCTTAACCACTGAGCGATCTCTCCAACCCTGAAAAGTAATTCTTGTAACTCACTAACACAAGTATGTTACCCCAGGAACTTTTTTTTTTTTTTACCTTTTCAAGACAGAGTCTCTCTGTAGCCCCAGCTGGCCTGGTACTCGCTCTGTAGACCAGGCTGGCCTTGAACTCACAAAGATCCGCCTGCCTCTGCCTCCCAAGTGCTAGGATTAAAGGCATGCACCACCACACACGGCTACCCCAGGAACTTTTTTTTTTATTTATTTTTTATTTTTTTATTGATGCTTTGTGTATTTCATACATTTTCAAATTCAGCTCAGGCATATATCCCTTTCCCTTCCCGCCACCCGACCCCTACCCATCCCAGATCATGCATTCTGCCATAACTTTTCTGCATCTTTCTATTTTTTTGTTTTGTTTTCATTTTTTTAACAATAAGTGATAATTTGTGAGTACAAGCATCCTTCATGTAAAACCAATTTGCAAGCAGTTATGCCCAAACCCACACAGCTCATGGGTCCCACCATCCAGCAGGGGGGGCTTGTATGTTCAATCAAGTTGATCAAATGAGTGTCCAGTCTATATTATAGACTGGAGTTTCACCATTCATCCCAATTGCAGCCCTTACATTCTACCGCGCCCCCTCTTCCGCAGATTGTTCCCTAGGCTTAGAAAAGGGGCACAGGTGGATGAGAAGCAAAACAGTCTACTTTCTCTGGAGCTGTTGTCTTGGTCTCTAGTCAATTCTGGCTGTTTTCTTTCATGGGCTGACAGCTTGTCCAGGCATAACCTTTCGATACTACAAATGAAGCACACTCTATTAGATATATAGGTATTTAAACAGTACTAATTGTTATGGTACATTACTTTGGTATAAACACAGATGTTTGGATGGTATGTTAATCCATGAATTACATTTTCTTCTGCTAAGCATGACAGGGTCTTCTTGTGGTTTATAACATCTCCTCACCATTAGAGGATGTAAGCTTGTGGCATGAGTCGTGGGTTATTCCTCCAACGAGAGAGAGATAATAGCCAATTATATTTGGCATATACAGGCATATGGATGCCACTGCTGCACAGTATTTCCAGGCAGGTGAGGTGTAGCTGGTGCTGATGGAGGAGTCTTGCTTGACTCAAGGAGACCTATATTTGCTTTATTGGTAACACTCTCTGGCATTCCAGAGACCATCTGTATACTTGCCAGTGCAGTCTCCATACATCTTTCCCATGTTTACATCATCTTCAACAGCAGGGCCTTATCGCCTCTCTTTCTGCAGATATCCCAGTTTTTTTTAAACGGTTCCCAGACACTCAGCTATTGAACAATGGTGGCACTAAACAAAGTACAGTAACAGACAAACAAAAGGCAGCCTTGCAAGATCTGTAAGAGATAACATTTTCTCCCTCTAAGGATAAACACACATAAAACATTTATGTTACTGTCATGAGTGTGCATAAATGTCTTCATTTAATGCATATAATGGAACGAAATTAGTCTTCCCTTGAATTACTGATGACTGTGGCTACTTCAGGCTTTTTTCATTTATTTTGCTTAGTGCATTTATTTATTTGTTTATTTTTATTTCTTTGTAAATTTTATATTGAATTTTTGTTTTTTTTCATACAGTACATTTTAGTCTTTCTATTCCCTTCCCTGTTGGTATTATGAGCATGGTGCAGAAGGCTGTAAGATTATATTTCCATATGGTCATCCACCTCTCTACTGTCTCTTACAGTCTTTCCACTCCCTTTTCCACAATCCCCTGAACGCTGAGTGGATGAAGTTTAATATAGGAGCCCTGCCCTGAAGACTTATTCTCTATGCTTTGACCACTTGTGTCCTTTTATGTTCGTGGCTTTCTTTTCCACAATGGAGCTTTTTTGATGAGAGTTAAGAGATAATTTAGTATTCTCTCAACCTTTTGTTTCATTATATTTTGTGAGCCTTAGGTGTAGAGATTCCATTGTAAATGTGTCAACATTGGGAAATTTACAGACAATCTTTGTGTGTGGGAAGTTGTGGTGCTTAGTAATTTTCTCTGTTGCAAAAGAAGTTTTTAAACATTTTCTGGTGTGCTTTCTTTGAAAACATTGTAATGATTTTGGAGTTTAGCTATAAATTGATTTGTAAATATACAATATAAGCACATATTTATATACTGAGGTGCTTTTTACTTTTTAAAATTGTATCTTAAAAAATCGTATCTTTAGTTCTGTTATACATTTCATAAAATTTTAATGTGCCTCTTGTTTATATAAAATAACACTCAGAGTCAGAAAAAGTTTCAATAACAATTTTTTATTTTTATTTTATTTGTTTTTTTTAGGCAGGGCCTCAGCATATCCTTGTATAGTGGAACAGGCCATACAGAGAATGACAATGTATCTCTCAATTCTCATCATTGAATCTGTACATTACTTTTGGTAAGATGACCATTTTCACAGTAATAATTCTTCTAATCTATGAGCATGGAAGTTATCCATCTCTGGTGTCTTCCTGAATCTCTTTCTTTTTTNCCCCTGAGACAGCGTCTCCCTGTAGCTCCAACTGTCCCGGAACTCTCTCTGTAGACCAGGCTGGCCTTGAACTCACAAAGATCCACCTGCCTCTGCCTCCCAAGTGCTAGGATTAAAGGCGTGTGACACCATGCCCAGAATCTCTTTCTTTAAAGATTTAATATTTTAATTGTTGATATATTAATGTTTTTAGTCAGGTATATTCCAAGATTTTTTTTTTTAAGTCTTTTTTTGAGATGGTGTCTCCCTGTAGCCCCAGCTGGCCTGGAACTCTGTCTGTAGACTAGGGTGGCCTTGAACTCACAGAGATCTGCCTGCCTCTGCTTCCCACATCCAGGCCAAGATTTTTTTAAAGGTATTATGAATGGGAGGGCTTCCATGTTCTGGTATAGAGAAAGACTACTGATTTTTTTAATTAATTAATTTATTTATTATTTTTATGTGTATTGAGAGTACTGTCTGCATTAGGTTGGTGCACATGTGTCGTGCAATACCATGGAGGTTAGAAGAGGGTGTCGTATTCCTCTGGAACTGGAGTTAAGGATGGTTCTTAACCACCATGTGGTTGCTGGGAATCGAACCCGGGTCCTCTGCAAAAGCAGTTGGTGCTCTTAACCACTGAGCCATCTCTCCAGCCCCGGCTACTGATTTTTGTACATTAATTTTATAACTTGCCAACTTACTGAATGTATTCATCATTTCTAGGAGTTTTATGGTAGAATTTTTTTAATCCCTTGTGTTTAATATCATATCTGCAGAAAGGGATAGTTTTACCACTTCTTTTCCAATTAGTACTCCTTTAATTGCCTTCTGTTATTGCTCTAGCAAGAGTTTCAATTCACTATATTGAAAAGGAAAGAACACAATGGTCATCTTGATTTTAGGGGGAAATGCTTCCAGTATTTTTGTTTTGTTTTGTTTTGTTTTGTTTTCATTTACGATGGTGTTGGATGTGTGTTTTGCTTGAGGATTTTACGAGGTATCCAATGCTAAGAAGGCTGAATCCTCCATAGCAAATGAGTGTGGAAAAAAAAAGGCTGAATCAGTCTGAATTAAACCAAGGCAGGCTTTTTATTTATTTATTTATTTATTTATTTATTTATTTATTATCTATTTATTTATTTATTCATTTTGTATTTTTGATAGGGTATCCCTTTAAGTCCCAGCTGGCCTGGAGCTGCCTCTGTAGATCAAGCTGGCCTTGAACTCACAGAGATCTGCCTGCCTCTGCCTCCTGAGTGCTAGGACTAAACGCATATGCCACCACGCCTGGCCAAGGTACGTTTTTAATACAGGGAATGCTCTCCCAGGTGGATTGGATAGCCCTTTTAGAGTGAAGGTCTATCAGAAAAGTGCACATCAGGGAGGCAGGGAGGGCCTTTTATAGGTTAAGGGAGAGGAGATTGTGACTGGTTGGAATCCGCCAATCAGGTCAAGTCAGAGGCCAGAAGGTGGGCCTCAGTTAAGATGGTCTCATGCTAATTTGGAGCTCCATCCAGTGATTTGCAGCAGACAAAAGCTCCAGACTGGAAAAGAAAGAAGAGCCCTTACAGTCTAGGCCATCTTGCCTTATTGTCCCTGCCCTACCTAACAGTTTGTCCCTTCAAGCCAATCACTCTTAAGATTTAACATAATTGCATGTTGCATTTTATTAAGGGCCTTTTCTGCCTCTATTGAGATGACGATGTGATTTTTGTCTTTAAGTCCATTTATGTGATTTATGACATTTATTGACTTGCATAGTTTGAGACATCACCTGCATCTCTGGAATAAAGCCAGTTTGATCATGGTGCATGATCTTTTTCATGTGTGCTTGAATGAGGTTTGCATGTATTTTGTTGAGCATTTTTTTTAATCTATATTCATTAAGGATATAGGTCTATAGTTTGTTGTTTTGTCTGTTTTATTTTATCTTTACCTGGTTTTGGTTTCATAAAAGGAATTTGGAAGTTTCTTCCTCTGTTTCTATCTTTTTGAATAATTTAAGTAATATTGGTTGTAGATCTTTAAATGTCTGGTGTGCCACTGGTTACTTTGGTCTCAGTTCATGTCTGTTATGTGTATATGAAGAATTGTATGACTGGGCAGTTGGACACAGTGATTTCTGTTCTGGACAATACCATGGACCCACACATTGTTGTTTTTTTTAAATGTATTACTTTTTTTTTTATTAAAACCTTTTAACCAATATTGTTTAATATAGACGTTTTTACTTTTACTAAGACCCAGAATGTATTAACTGCTGCCCTGTGACTTTCCTTCTTTCCTGATTCTTCTTGATGTTGGAGGAGTCTACTTGCCTTCCAAGACTGGCCAATCCGCTAAACCCTGTGTCCTGGCCCTGCCTCCCCTTTCCTCCCTTTGCTTCACCTCCTCTTTCTTTTCTCCTCTTTTTTTTTTTTGTTTAATTTCTTCATCTTCCTCTCTTTTCTGCCTCTCTGCCTGTGACCTACCCTTACATTCACTATGCTGAATACATGAATTTTGAAGTGTGGCATGCCTGCCCCCTTTTAGGCACCACAGTAGGGTCACCTTTTAAACCACATGCCACCCCAACCTGGCCAATCCTGAAGTTGTCAATGTAGCTAGAAGCCCAAACTGAAAGATTCCGAGCTATTGTCACAAGGTTGCTTTTCACCTTGACTGGGGTGCCACAGCTGTTACAGTTTCTGGGTTTCCTTATCCCCAAAATCCTCACTATGCCAGAATCTCCTAAACCCTTAATTGATTTCATTCCAGGAAACCCCAAGAAGGGGCGCTCTTTGACAGAGGACTCAGCAGGATTAAATCTAACAGTTGATCTCACCTTGCCACTATTTCCTTTCTTTGCTTGTGTCTCTTGTCTTACCCTTTTGTGCTACTTTTTCATAGTGGAGTCTCCTCTGTTCAACTCTGTTATGGGAACTAACCATTCTAAACTATCTGCCCTCCAATGCATACTGGAAAACTCCTTTGGGGGGACTGGAGAGCTATCTGAGGGATTAAGCACACTGGATGCTCTTAAAGAGGACCTAAACTAGATTCTCAGCTTTCACATAGCAGCTAACAACCATTCATAACTTCATTTCCAGATCCAACATACCCTTCTGACCACCTTGAGCACTGCACGGTATGGATGTACTTATACACAAGCAGACAGTACACTAATATACCTTAAGAAAAGTAAATATTTTTTTTAAAAAAACCTTCTTTTGGGGATCCAATGATGATTAGTTAATCTGCCTATCCAAGAAAATCTTTGTACATACTGCAGAAATGACTGGGTGACCCTTAATGCAGGGTGGCTCCCTGAAGGGTCCCTGGAACCTGAGATTATTTGAGCCATCTGGGACAAAGTCATGCGGTCCCCTAGGCATGCTCATTTCCCTACATCTATCAATTGCTGACCTTGGTCCAGAATCCTCCTCCATGATTGACAATTGTGTCCTCAGTCACTATCCCTCCTCCCGCATTTTGCCAACTTCAGACCCTACCCTGATGATCCACTCCCTTTTCCCCTTACTCAGCCCTGCCCATTCAGCCAGTACTTTTTCTATCCCTAGTACTTTTCTCTGAGGTTTGTCTCTGTTCTACAAAATCAACAAATATGTTCTTTGTGGCTCCAGTTACAGCCACCTTCATGAAAGCTGGTGGTTGATTTGAATTCCTTTCCTTTCTCCCCAGACTCTATATTAAGGGGAAAGGGGTGAAAGAATATAACTCAGGAATTGCAGCCAGGATGCTGCCTACTAAAGCCCGTCATCTGCCCCTTCTGTGCTGGTGAGATGGAAGAAAAAAATATGGGAGGAATTCATTCTGGCTGAACTGCTCTAATCTGGGACTCATTTCTCTCTGAAAATAGTGTTTCTGGTGTTAGGACATCTGATGTATTCCCTATGACCCTCTTCCTTGTACCCCTGTCTCTGCGCTTTTGAGTTGGGGGGAGATTTATTTTTTGATGACTTTTCCTAATGAAATGCTCTTCTGTCTTTTTAAAAAAGAGAAAAAAAAGAAGCCCACTCTTTGGCAGCTTAGAATGTCTTTTGATGTTCCCCTTCCTTCCTCAGATATATTGGTTCTGAATTGAGAATAATCCTTTTCACAGTTCCTATGTCTATTAGTCAATTAAAGAAGGCAGTCTTACTTTTTTTTTTTTAATTTTATTTATTTTTGTATGTGTATGAATGTACTGTCTGCTTGTAAGTTTGTGCACCCGTGTCGTTCAGTGCTGCGGAGGTCAGAAAAGGGTCTCGATTCCCCTGGAACTGGAGTTCTCCTGAAATCAGAGTTACAGATGGTTCTTAACCATCATGTGGGTGCTGGGGATCGAACCCGGGTCCTCTGCAAGAGCAGTCAGTGCTCTTAACCGCTAGGCTATCTCTCCAGCCCAGTTTTACTGGTTTTATAAGAGATTACCTCTATAACTGTTGGCTTCAATTTACAGTTAGAGAACGACCTCATCATCATCATATTTCTCCTTGTTCTATGGAGGGGAGGTAAGAAATTCTCTCGTATTAAAACTTTGCAACACCTAGAAGGTAAGTTTCGTTAGGACTCATTATAAATAGTTGTTACAATAGGATCCACAGAGGGGTTTGATGTCTATAACAGTCTGAGGCTTTTCTTCCTTTCAATGTTCAGAGGGGCCAACCTTTCTGCTGGCAGTTCCTGGTACTTCCTACACAATGCAAAGCTGTATCTTTGTTTTCTCAGCCATTAAGTTGGTGAGGTTTTGACCTGCGGGAACACACAAATCTTTTCCCATAGTTAGTTTTAAGATTTGAATTGCGGGGCTGGAGAGATGGCCTAGCGGTTAAGAGCGCCGACCGCCTCTTCAGAGCTGGGTTCGATCCCCAGCACCACGATGGTGGCTTGAGACCATCTGTAACTATCCAATTCCAGGAGAACTCCACGTTCCAGGGGAATCGACACCCCCTTCAGAGGAATCCGACACCCCCTTATGAACTCTGCAGCATTGCACAACAAATGTGCACAGACCTACATGCAACAATACATTCATACACATAAGAAATTAAAAAAAAAAAAAAAATTTGATTCGCAAGCTTTTTTGATCAAAAGAATGTTTCATAATATCTGTAACGCCTTTTTTTTTCATTTTTGTTTTTTGACCCATAGTCTCAAAAAGGTAGTTGTACTATACATACCTAAAGGGTGGAAATCAACCGTGCAGGTTTTCATCAAATACACCCATGCTGTTTTAGTGTACTGTATGTGATTAACTTGGGAGCAAACTTAATTTTTTTTTTTTTTTTTTTTTTTTATTTTTTTATTAAATTTACCCAAGCTGTGATTCTGTACAACACAAAAATTAATTATAGAGAACATTTGTAATGTGCTAAATCCCAAGGTTATTGTTATACAGATTTAAGTAAAATAAATGTATAAGACAACAGCAATTTATAGTTCTCAATTAAGTTAGATGCATTAGCCGTTTTATCCAGAACCTTTAAACAGTTGGGTTTTTAATATACACATATTTACTTTAGTAAGTCCTAAACACCATGTAACCTGTACACAGAGACTGGGAAAAATTGGATACTTATTGAACTAACATCAATTAAACATATAATTCAATTCGAATATACCACCTGTCCCTCTCCCAAGCCCCTCCCACCCTCCTGATCACCATTTCATTTCAGTTTTCTGATGCGGTCTTTATGTTGTTGTTCTTAATGCATCCCTCTCCACAAGAATCATTTATAACTGGGTAATTGGTGCTAGCATCCACAGTTGTGGGATACCATTCATCCTTTGGGTTTCCCTGGGACTGTGTTAACTTCACTTAATATAACAATATCTATGCTCCATTCATTTAGACTGCAAAAGATCATTGATGTTGTGTTTCTTTTTTTTTTTTAAATTTTTTTTTAATTTATTTATTTTTTATTTATTTTTATGTGTACGAATGTATTGTCTGTATTCAGGTCTGCCGCACCTGTGTCGTGCGAATGCCGCGGAGGTCAGAAGAGGTCTGCGGATTCACTCTGGAACTGGAGTTCTCCTGGAATTGGAGTTACAGACGGTTCGTAGCCGCCATGTGGGTGCTGGGGATCGAACCCAGGTCCTCTGCAAGAGCGGTCGGCACTCTTAACCGCTAGGCCATCCCTCCAGCCCCAAGTTGTGTTTCTTTACCTCTGCATGGAACTCCATTGTGCACATGTACCACAATTTCTCTATCCACTCATCAGTTGAGGGGCACCTGGGCTGGTTCCACCTTTTTGCTATTGTGAACAGAGCTGTAATAAATATAGCTGTGCATGTATTTCTGAAGTAAGATGAGTCTTGTGGGTACATACCCAGGCGTGGTATGACTGGATCAAATGGGAAGCTGATTTTGAGTCTTCCAAGGGTTCTCCACACTGTTTTCCATAGTGGCTGTACAAGTTTACATTCCCATCAGCAATGGATGAGTGATCCCCTTTCCCCACAACCTCTCCAGCACTTGATATCATTTGTTTCCTTGATCCTGGCCAGTCTTATGAGAATGAGATGATATCTTAGAGTGGTCTTAATTTGCATTTCCCTAATTAATAGTGACGTTGAACAGTTTTTAAGATGTTTCTCAGCCATCGCTAATTCCTCCTCTATGAAGTCTCTATTCGGTTCTTTGCTCCATCTTTTGAGTGATTCATTTGTTTTCTTTCTTCTTTGTTTTTTGAATAGCTTGAATACTCTGGAAATTAATGCTTTGTCAGATATATCTGCAGTGAAGTTTTCCTCCCACTCTGTGGGTTTTCTCTTCACTTCCTTTATTGTTTCTGTTGATGAAGCTTTTGAGTTTAATGAGGTCCCATTTGTCAACTGTTGATCTTATTTCTTGTGAAGCTGCTGTCTGATTTAGAAAGTCTTTTCCTATGCCTATGTCTTGTAGTCTGCTGCCAAGTTTCATTTCTATCACCTCCAGAGTTTTGGGTTTCACGTTGAGGTCTTTGATCCATCTGGAATTGACTTTTGTACAGGGCAAGAGGTAGGGGTTTAATTTCATTCTTCTCCAGGTGGTGATCCAGTTTTGCCAACACCACTTACTGAAGATGCTGTCTGTCCTCCATTGTGTCTTCTTAGCCCCCTTGTCAAATATGAGGTAGCTGAAATTGTATGTGCTCAGGTTTGGATCTTCACTTTTATTCCATTGGTCAACTGGTCTGTTTTTTGCCAATACCAAGCTGTTTTTATGACTATAGCCCTGTAGTATAGTTTGATGTCTCATAGAGTCATCCCCCCTGTATTGCTCTTTCACTCGGGGTTGCTTTGGCTATTCGGGGTCTTTTGTTTTTCCAAATGTAATTGAGGATTGTTTTCTCCAAGCCTGTGAAGAAGCTCTTGGGGATTTTGATTGGGATTGCTTTAAATCTGTACACGAGTTTGGGTAGGATGGACATTTTTAATATATTTATTTTCCCAATCCATGAGCATGGGAGATTTGTCCATCTTCTGATGTCTTCCTCAATTTCCTTCTTCAGGGGTTTAAAATTTTTGTTGTAGAGATCCTTGGTGTCTTTGGTTAGGTTTGTTCCTAGGTATTTTATTTTTTTTGAGGCTATTGTGAGTGGGAAGGTTTCCTTGTACTCCTTCTTCAGTTGCTTGTTGTTGGTGTAAAGAAAGGCTCCTGATTTTTCTAGATTTATTTTGTATCCTTATTTTGTATCCTGAACTTTACCAAAGCTCTTAATCATTTCTAGGAGTTTTCTGGTGGAGTTCTTAGCATCCCTTAGGTAGACAATCATATCATCAGCAAAAAGGGATAGTTTGACTTCCTCTTTTCCAATTAGAACTCTTTTAATTTCCTTTTCTTGCCTTATTGCCCTAGCCAGGGTTTCAAGCACTATATTGAAAAGGAGTAGTGACAGGGGGACACCTTGCTGTGTTCCTACCTTTAAGGGGAATGTTTCTTTCATTTTTCCATTTAGGATGATATTGGCTGTGGGTTTCCTATATATGGCTTTGATTTCATTGAGGAATTCTCCCTCCAGTCCAGTTCCCTCTAGGAATTTAAACGTGAAGGGATGCTGGATTTTGTCAAAGGCTTTCTCCACGTCAATTGAGATGATGGTGTATTTTTTATCTTTCAGTCCATTTATATACTTGATGATATTTATTGATTATCGTATGTTGAACCATCCCTGCATCTCTGGTATGAATCCAACTTGGTCATGATGGATGATATTGATGTGGATCTGTATGCAATTTGCCAGTATCCTGTTTAGAATTTTGGCTTCTGTGTTCATTAGGGAGATGGGTCTGTAGTTTTCCTTTTTGGTTGTATCTTTACCTGCTTTTGGTAATAGCGTGATGCTGGCTTCCTAGAAGAATTCTGGCAGAACTCCCTTCATTTGTATCCTTGTAAACAACTTCAGTAGTAATGGTTGTAAGTCTTTTTGAAATATTTTATAGAATTCTACTGTGAAACCATCAGGGTTGATCTTGGTTGGGAGGCTACTTATTGTGCCTTCAACTTCTTCCTGTGTTATTGGTCTATTTAGGCTCTCGATCTCTTCTTGGTTGAGCTTTGATGATTCCCAAGATTTCAGATATTCATCCATTTCTTCTAGGTTTTCAAACTTATTAGAGTAGAGGTTTTTGAAGTAGTCTCGTATGATTGTCTGGATCTTTTCATTGTCTGTTGTGATATTTCCCCTTTCATCACAGATTCTATTGATGTGGAGTTGTACCTTCTTTCTTTTGGTTAACTGGGCTAGAGGACTATGTTGTTTATTCTCTCAAACCAAATTTTGAATTCACTGGTTTTTTGTAGTGTTTTCTTTGTTTCTATTTTATTGATCTCTGCTCTGATTTTTGTTATTTCTTTTTATCTGCTGCATTGAGGGTTCATTTGTGGTTGTCTCTCAAGTATTTTTAGCTGCAGTATTAGATCATTCACTTGTGCTCTTTCTGTTTTTTGCTTTTTTTAATTTAATTTATTTTTGTATGCATATGAGTGTACTGTCTGCATGTAGGTTTGTGCACCCGTGTTGTGCAATGCCTCGGAGGTCAGAAGAGTGTCTCGGATTCCCCTGGAACTGGAGTTTTCCTGGAATTGGAGTTACAGAAGGTTCTCAGCTGCCATGTGGGTGCTGGGGATCGAACCCGGGTCCTCTGTAAGAGCGGGTTGGTGCTCTTAACCACTAGGCTATCTCTCCAGCCCGCTTTCTGTTTTTTTAAATGTAGACACTTAGAGCTATAAACTTCCCTCTTAGGACTGCTTTTAAAGAGTCCCATAGGTTTTGGTGTATTGTATTATCAGTGTCATTCAGTTTCAGGAACGTTTTTATTTCTTTCTTATTTCTTCCTCACTCATACATTATTCAGGAGGGTGTTGTTTAGTCTCCATGTGTTCTTGTAGGTTGCAGGGTTTAACCTGGTATTGATATTGAGTTTTATTGCACTGTGGTCTGATAGAATGCATGAGATTCTTTCAATCATTTTGTATTTGTTGAGTTTTTCCCTGTGTCCTAGTATATGGTCTATTTTGGAGAATGTTCCATGAGGTACTGAGTAAAAAGTGTATTCTCTTGTGTTTGGGTGAAATATTCGATAGATGTCTGTGAGGTCCATTTGGTGTATTGTATCATTTAGTTCAGATGTTTCTCTGTTTATCTTTTGTCCTCTTGATCTGTCTAAAGGACTTATGGGGTATTGAAGCCCCCTACTATTAGTGTGCTGGGATTAATCTGTGCCTAGATATCCTGAAGAATTGTCTTTATAAAGTTTGGTGCACTGACGTTTGGTGTGCATATATTCATGATTGTGAGTTCTTCATCGTCAATTGTTCCTTTAATAAAGATGTAATGGCCCTCTTTGTTTCTTTTTATTTCTTTTGCTTTGAAGTCTATTTTGTCTGATATTAGAATAGCAACACCTGCTTTGTTTTTGGTACCATTTGCTTGGAATACTTTCTTCCATTCCTTCACCTTAAGTTGGTGTCTATCCTTGAAATTCAGATGGGTCTCTTGTAGACAGCATACATATGGGTTTTGTTTCCCACTCTCCCAGTCTATGCCTTTTGATTGGGAAGTTTAGCCCATTAATATTTAAGATTATAATTGAAATATGGATTGTTGCTTCTTTTCACTTTATTATCCATTTGGACTTCTAGCCTCTGATTTTACTCCTATGGTTATGTTTTATTAGTTTCTTTTATAAAAAGTTTGTTTTCCAGATATGTATTCTATCATCGTTTTTATGTCATGGAAGATTTTTCTCTGTCCTTCAACTATAATCAACATTTTTGTGGGTAAAGTATTCTGGGTTGGCATCTATAGTCCTTTAACACTGGGAATGCTTTGCTCCATGTTCTTCTTGATTTCATGGTTTCTGCTGAGAAGTCAGTTGTAATTCTGATGGGTTTCCCTTTGCATGTGACTTGTTTTTCTTTTGTAGCCTTCAAAATTTTGTCTTTGTTTTGGGTGTCTATCACTTTAACTATGATATGTCGTGGGGAGTTTCTTTTCTGATCTTGTCTATTTGGAATCCTATGTGCTTCTTGTATTTTTATGGGCTTGTCTATTTTTAGTTTGGGGAAATTTTCTTGTATTATTCTGTTGAAGATCTGATCAATACTATTCTCTTGAGATTCTTCTCCTTCCTCTATTCCTATGATGTGTAGGTTTGATCTTTTCATAGTGTCCCATATTTCCTGGTTGTTCCACTTTTGTGTATTTTTTAAATTTTCATATTCTTTATTTGTGATTTTTAGTTGCTATGTGTTATCTTCCAGATCTGATATTCTTTGTTCTGCTTCCTCCATTCTACTTCTGAGGCTTTTTCCTTTCCTTTCTTTTTGATCGGATGAGTCTTCTAATTCCCTTTTCATTTCATCCTTTGTTTTCTTTAGTATTTCTATTTCCTTTTTGAGCTTCTCAATCTCTTCTTGGTGCTCCTTACTTCGTTGGTTGGCTTCCTTTTTCAGTGTTTCTACTTCCTTTTGGAGTTTTTTTTTTTCTCCCTCTAGTTCTTTCTGGAGTTTGTCAATCTGTTCCTTTAGTTCTTTCTGAAGTTTGTCATTGTATCCCTCTAGGTCCTTTTTGAGTTTTTCATTCTCTCTCTTTAGTTCTCTGAATTCTTCTTTATTTTCTTTAATTTCTCTTCATGGGTCTGCAATTATTCCTCTAAGATCTGTTCCTTGGGTCACCTCCAGGGGGATCCCATTGTAGCTATCTCCTACAGGTTTGGAAGAGCCAGGTGTGGGATTATCTTTTGCCTTCCCCATGTCCCTTACTCGTGTCCCTGGCATGTGGGTTTCCCTTTTGTGATTCAAATCGCAAATATCTTTTCACTATGTTAGTGGCTGGTTTTGCTTGCCTCCTTCTGATTTTTTTTTTTTTTTTTCTTTCCTCCTCCTTGTTTATGGAGTATTGACTTGTCTAGGTTTCGGGCTTTCAATTTTGTTTATATATTGGATTTTGGAAGTCTAAGTCACTCTTCTCTTCCTGTTCTGAAGGTTCTCCAAAAGAAGTACACTTGGATACTCTCTCACTAATTCCAGTTGTTGGGTGTGGGGGTGGGGGACATTCCTGACAGCCTGCACTGGTACCTGTCTGGAGAGACTTACAGTTTCCTGTGCCTCAGGAGCCATCCCACACAAAGCCACAGAGGCACCAAACTAGACCACCAGTCACTGGCTGCAAAGGTGAAGGGCGGCTCCGCCCAGACAGCCACTCCCTACAAAAGGGTTCAGAGTTAAGACCCTTTTCCTGCAGCCCAGAAGACAATCTACCCTAAAATCTACCTGCCTGGAGCAACTTCCTGGTTCCTGTGCCTCAGGAGCCGGCCCGCACAAAGCCACCTTCTTAGTTTCTCTTAAATTATCTCTAGTCTCCAACAGGTAGAGGGTAAGTCCATTTTAATGCCTAAGCCATCCTCCCAGTTCCTTCCTGTACACCCTGTCACCTGTTCCAAAAGGAGAGGAAGACCATCAGTTTCTCATTTCATTGCTAGATTGTTTAGAATCCCTGGCTGACTACCATGTTTTCAGGTCTAACAAAACCTTTCTTTTTCTTCCTGGGTCCAAAAATTGGGCCTTTCTTAATTAACTGGTTGTTACCCTACTCTAAAAAATAAAAAAATCGGGCTGGAGAGATGGCCTAGCCGTTAAGAGTGCCGACAGCTCTTACAGAGGACCCGGGTTCGATCCCCAGGACGCACATGGTGGCCGAGAACTGTCTGAAACTCCAATTCCAGGAGAACTCCAGTTCCAGGGGAATCCGACACCCTGTTCTGACCTCCGTGGCATTGCACGACACAGGTGCACACACCTGCATGCAGACAGTACATTCATACACATATCGAAATTATAAAAAAAATCATAGTTCTTATACTCTGTCAAATTAATGTACCTGAGAGCCTTACAACCAAATTAATGTACCTGAGAGCCTTATCACCTGAGGATATTGATGCAATGCTTTTGTTACAGAAAAATCACGAAGCTAAAGCCAAAGTCTGGTAAGGAGAGGAGTTTTAATTTTCCACTAGTGGGACTGATACAAATCCTTCGGTAAAGGAGTCAGCCTCCTGGCCCTGTTTTAACAAAGATTTATATTCATATGTGAAGAATTCAGGCAAAAGGCAATTAGTACATAGATATTTGATAAGTAAATAGCTTACAGGTATGGCTACAAAAGTTACAGTAATGTCAGATCCTGGGGAAACAAATACTTCTCTTCTTGGTAAAGGTTACAGAAATGTTCCTTTAGGGGACAAAGGATTTTATCCTGCATAACTGCAGGAGGCAGAAAATAAGACTCCTATTCACCCTCCGCCAATTCCATATCTTTACATCCTACCTCCGGCCCTCCATGTTCCAAAGTTCTTAGCAAACACACTAAAGGTTTTATTGCTGTTATATTGTAAGTGGTTTTAACCACCACTTGATGTGTTTTTCTACTTACATTATACTTTGACTCTGCTCTAGGGCCATGAGGGAGTAAATTCCCAAAAGCACATTTTATTGTACCTGACTTTTACTTTACTTTGTCTCTCTGCCCATCATTCCTACTGCAACCATCCAAACAGAACATCTCATGCAGGTAGTTTCAGGAACTACATTGTTTCTATAGTTCTGGCAAGATTACAAGTAACCATGTAGTAGATCTAGATAGCATATTCTCCTTCCCAGCTATACGTGCATGTCTATGAAGCCCATTGTTACTACAATTCTAAGAAACTTGTTTTTTTCTTTATTGAAACTTTGTTAACTGAACCTGCCCTGATCTGGTGTAACTATGCTTACTGGTTTTTTTCCCCTGCCATGATGTAATGGTTAGGCCTGAATCTTCCCAAAATCTGGAATTTATGGCTCACCATTGCAGAGTATACACGGAGTTTCCACTCCCTTAAGAAAGTGCCAGTCAGTGACTTCACTTCCTCTTTACCTATTTTCCCCTCCCAAGACTCATTAAAAGTCCTGGCCCTGCACCACTTTCATGCTGGCTGCTCCTTTCCATCTTAGATCCCAGTCCTTCTCCTTAGAGCGCAGAGTTCTTTTAGGCATTAGGCCCTTCTCTGACTTCCAGCTGTTTAAAAAGGACTCCCAATTTAACCATCACTGTGTGGCATTCCTTCATGGATCTTGCACAGTATTTCAAGGTATGTCTTCAATGACCTGTAGGAATGTTATCATGTGACTAGGTACCTACCACACTCATTTTCATGGGTAAGAAGCTGAAAAATCTTCCCACTAAGTGAATCCTTGAGAGAAGGATAACAACACCAAGGGGTTGCAACTTCCAGGAATATTGGATGATGTAAAAATGACCACAAAAGGGCTGGAGAGATGGCCTAGTGGTTAAGAGCACTGACTGCTCTTACAGAGGACCTGGGTTCGATCCCCAGCACCTACATGGCGGCCGAGAACTGTCTGAAACTCCAATTCCAGGAGAACTCTAGTTCCAGGGGAATCCGATGCCATCTTCTGACCTCTGTGGCATTGTACGACACGGGTGCACAAACTTGCATACAGACAGTACATTCATACACATACAGAAATAAATTTAAAAAATTGTTAAAAAAATGACCACAAAAGAGATTAGGCAGACATTGTGTCTATCCCAGTGGCAAATGCATGGAAAGCATGTTACTCAAGGTGAGAATTGGAATCAAACTTGGATAAAAAGAAAAATAAAATTTGGATTGGAAGAAATAAAAGCCCTATACATCACATCATTTGAACCAGAAACACTAAGTCTGTGCGTGTCACGTGAAGAGGGATGGGGTAGAAGAGGCTCAAACCAGCTTCCCTCCTCGGTGGATGGGGCTGAGTGGGATTATGAGTGTCAACAGTCCACAAGAGAATACACCAGACTGGGAGCTCATCGAAGCAAGGGCTCACTTTATTGCATCAGGCAGCAGCTTATATTTGCTTAGCAGGAGTGGCAGAGAAAAGAAGGCGGGGGAGAGGAAATATGTAGAGTGGGGAGATAGCTTTGGGCTAATAGTAATTCAGATCAGGCTATGATGAGTCACTCCTATGTGGAAGTGACTGGCCACAGACAGGTCACTAAACTCTAGTCAGGCTCAGGGGATTACAGTGGGCCACATTCTCTTGGAGGGCCCACAGGGCCCAACAGAATCATTAGATTGTTTTTGATCAATCTAATGATTCAGCATTTCTGGTTCAAATGATGTGATTAAAAAATAGGACTGTGTATGTGTGGGCAAATGCAACCTTGCTTGCACTTGGCACCATGAGCTGACTTGCTCACCTACATGTTCCTTCCTGAGTCTGCCCCATGAGCTGGGGGAATGTTTAATCATGTTGAGGTCTTTTTTCTTTGTTTTTTGAATAGTTATATATTCTGGAAATCAATGCTTTGTCAGATGTATCTGCGGTGAAGGTTTCCTCCCACTCTGCGGGATTTCTCTTCACTTCCTGATTGTTTCTTTTGATGTACAGAAGCTTTTGAGTTTAATGAGGTCCCATTTGTCAATTGTCAACCTTAAATTTGTGCAGCTGCTGTCTGATTTAGGAAGTATTTTCCTAAGCCTATGTCTTGTAGTCTGCTGCCAACATTTTCTTCTATCACCTTCAGAGTTTGGGGTTTCATGTTGAGGTCTTTGATCCATCTGGTGTTGACTTTTGTACAGGGTGAGAGGTAGGGGTTTAATTTCATTCCTCTACAGTGATGATCCAGTTTTGCCAACACCACTTGCTGAAGATGTTGTCTTTTCTCCATTGTGGTTTCTTGGCCCCCTTGTCAAATATGAGATGGCTGAAATTGTATGTGCTCAGATTTGGATCTTCGGTTTTGTTCCATTGGTCAACAGGTCTGTTTTTGTGCCAGTACCAGGCTGTTTTTATGACTATAGCCCTGTAGTATAGTTTAAAATCTGGTATAGAGATCCCTCCTGTGTAGCTCTTTTCACTCAGGGTTGATTTGGCTATTCGGGGTCTTTTGTTTTTCCAAATGAATTTAAGAACTTTTGTTTCCAAGCCTGTGAAGAAACTCTTGGGGATTTTGATTGGGATTGCATTAAATCTATACAAGAGTTTTGGTAAAATGGACATTTTTACAATGTTAATTTTCCCAATCCATGAGCATGGGAGGTTTTTCCATCTTCTGAGGTCTTCTTCAATTTCTTTCTTTAAGGGTTTAAAATTTTTGTTGTAGAGGTCTTTGGTGTCTTTGGTTAGGTTTGTTCCTAGGTATCTTATTGTTTTTGAGGCTATTGTGAGTGGGAAGGTCTCTTTGAATTCTTTCTCCAGTTGCTTGTTCTTGGTGTAAAGAAAGGCCATTGATTTTTTAAGGTTAATTTTGTATCCTGCCACTTTGCTGAAGCTGTTAATCATTTCTAGGAGTTTTCTGGTGGAGTTTTTAGCATCCCTTAAGTAAACAATCATATCATCAGCAAATAGGGATAGCTTGACTTCTTCTTTTCCAATTAGTACTCCTTTAATTTCCTTTTCTTGCCTTATTGCTCTAGCAAGTGTTTCAAGCACTATATTGAAGAGGAGTGGTGACAGGGGGCAGCCTTGCCAAGTTCCTACTTTTAAAGGGAATGTTTCTGTCATTTCCCCATTTAGGATGATATTGACTGTGGGTTTCCTGTATATGGCTTTGATTACATTGAGGAATTATCCCTACAATTCAATTCCTTCTAGGACTTTAAGCATGAAGGGATGCTGGATTTTGTCAAAGGCTTTTTCAGTATCAATTGAGATGATGGTGTGGCTTTTGTCTTTAATTCCATTTATGTGTTTGAAGATGTTTATTGATTTTTGTATGTTGAACCATCCCTGCATCTCTGGTATGAATCCAATGACCCACTCAATAGATGGAGCAAAGAACTGAACAGAGACCTCACAAGTAAGGAATTAGAGATGGCTGAGAAACACCTTAAGAAATGTTCAGGGGCTGGAGAGATGGCCTAGTGGTTAAGAGCACTGACTACTCTTGCAGATGACCTGGGTTCTATCCCCAGCACCCACGTGGTGGTTGAAAAATTGGAGTCTGTAACTCCAATTCCAGGAGAACTCCAGTTCCAGGGGAATCTAAGACCCTCCTCTGACCTGCACAGCATTGCACGACAGTACATGCGGACAGTACATTCATACACGTACAAAAATAAATAAAAAAAGAAATGTTCAACATCACTAATCATTGAGGAAATGAAAATCCAAACCACTTTAAGACAACATCTTACTCCAATAATACTGGCTAGAATCAAGAAAACAAATGATACCAAGTGCTGGAGAGGTTGTGGGGATAGGGGAACACTCATCCACTGCTGGTGAGAATGTAAACTCGTACAGCCACTATGGAAAGCATTGTGGAGAACCCTTGGAAGCCTTGGAATGAACCTACCACACGACCCAGCCATACAACTCCTGGGCATGTACTCTCAAGACTCACCCCCCCGCAGACATACTTGCACAGCCATGTTTATTTCAGCTTTCTTCACAATAGCAAGGAGTTGGAACCAACCCAAATGCTCCTCTACTGATAAGTTACTAGAGAAACTGTAGTACATCTACACAATGGAGTGCTATGCAGCAGTAAAGAAAGATGACATCATGAGCTTTGCAGGAAAATGGCTGGAGCTAGAGGATATCATGCTGAGTGAAGTAACACAGTCCCAGAAAAACAAACGATGAATGGTATCCCTCATCTGTGGATGCTAGTGCCAATTACCTAGTTGTAAGTATTTCTTGTGTATGGCCCCCTGAGCTTTTGTCCAAAGCAGTTGGGAGTGATGCATATTGGAAACAACAACAACAACAAGAACAGAAAGGACTGCATCGTAGAACTGACTGAAACAGTGAACTTCTGCTCAAAACAGTCAACTTCCTCATGGAGAATATTGAGAAAGACTGAGAAAGAAATGAAAAGCATGTTTGGCAGAATGCATGAGCTCTGGTGGGGTAGGGGAGTTGGGGGGGGACACTGGTCCAGATTTGTTAAAAAAATAATAAATTTGTGTGTAAAAAATGTTACAAGTAAGTACTGCAGTATTGAAAATGTTCCAATTAACAGAACTGAAGGAAAATAAAAATGATGTTGAGGTCTGGCTTCGGATACTGGGAGGTGATGCTGTCCTGCGATGTCAGGGATTTTTCAGACACCCAACCCTATATAAGTCGGTTGCCCTGCATTAATAAAGAAGTATTCCCTACAAGCTTTGCCAGATAAATCATGGAACTATTAATTTTTCAGCTAGCTTTTAATCTTTTCTGGTTGTGGGGCTGGATCCCATATTAGTTGGGTGTTTGAAAAAGCTAACACCCTTTAGCCACAAGATCATTCACTGTCAGGGACCTTGCAAGCCAACAGCTTCCTGGCCAGGTGTAGTTGCTGAGTTACCAACTTCCCTTCTGCGTGTTTTCCCAAGAGGCCATCAGGTTTGTGGATTGGTGTCCTAGAACCATCCGCCTAAACACAGGTCTGGCCTTGGGGTCATCAAAATTATGGCTGGCCAGATGTCATAAGCTTTCTGTATATCCAACACTTACAACAGCAGGAACCTACAACATTTATCCCACATAGGAAAAAAGGAATGAAGGTTCCTATATTTCAGAGAAATATGAAGTGAAAATTGTCAAAGCTGGAAGGTCCCAAGGTCCCCTGTATATATGAAGCTCACTTTTTAAAAAAATATTTTTGAAGTGTTTTAATTTTATTTTTGTTTTTGATTTGTTATGAAGGGCATGGTGGATGATGATGCCCGTTTCCATGGAATACTTATAATTCTCCTCTCTCAGCTTTCTGACTATTGGAGAAAATGGGTTTTTGATGAACATAGTATTTTTGTGTAAGTTGACTTGTTAAGGGAAATAGGAAAGAAGGCACAGTTACACTCTGTCACCCCCAACAGCCTCAAAAGTACCACTAATATTTTTTTTTTTTTTTTGGGTCTTTT
>VZQC01001497.1:380530-422770 GCA_009823505.1 Rhizomys pruinosus | reverse complement strand
CAAAAAAAAAAAAAAAAAAAAAGTTTGCATTCCCGCAGTGGATGAGTGTTCCCCTTTCCCCACAACCTCTCCAGCATTGGTATCCTTTGTTTTCTGGATCATAGCTGGTTTTAAAGGAGTAAGATTAAGTCTTAAGATGGTTTGAATTTGCATTTCCTTAATTATTAGCAACTTTGAACACTTTTTAAGGTGTTTCTCTCTCTGTGTGTTTGTGTGTGTGTGTCTTTTTGAGACAGGGTCTCCCTTTAGTCCCAGCTGTCCTGGAGCTCACTATGTAGACCAAGCTGGCCTTGAACTCACAGATATCCACCTGCCTCTGCCTCCTGAGTGCTGTGATTAAAGGAGTGCACCACCACACCTGGCTCAGCCCTCTTTACTTTTTCATTTGTGAAGTCTCTATTCACCTCTCTACTCTGTCTTTTCAATTGGTCATTTGTTTTCTCTTTTGTTTTTTGAGTAGCTTATACACTCTGGATGTTAATCCTCTATCAGATATATCACTGGTCAAATTTTCCTCCCACTCTGCGGGTTTTCTCTTCAATTCTTTGTTTCTTTCACCGTATAAAAGCTCTTGAGTTTAATAAGGTTCCATTTGTCAATTGTTGACCTTATTTTTTGTGCATCTTCTGTCTAATTTAGAAAGTCTTTTCCTATGGCTATGTGTTCTAGATGGCTACTGAAATTTTCTTCTTGCTACAAATGCCCCTCCTCCTGTAAGTCCTTTTCCCGTGTTCCTGTCTTTCTGTTTTGTTTTGTGATCCACTACACTGAATATCTTTAGTTGTCAGCTATGGGTGGAGGGAGCCTCAGTTGGGGAATTGCTTCCATTGTGAGGTATTTTATTGATCATTGAGTGATATGGAAGGGCTCAGTCCTCTGTGGGTGGTATCACTCCTGGACAGGTGGTTCTGTTTTGTATAGGAAAGCAGGTTGAGCTTGGGCCAGCAGAGCAAGCCAGTAAGAAACATTCTTCCATGGCCTGTGCTTTGGCTTCTGTCTCTAGATTCCTGCCATGAGTTACTACCTTGGGCTCCCTGAGTGGGAGATGTTAACCAAATAATCCCTGTCTTTTCGAATTTGGTATTGGTTCTAGTATTTTGGCACAGCAATTGGAAGCAAACTAGAACACTCGCTGAGTTTAACCAGAGCCTTCCTTATGAGCTTGAATGCAGAATTATCCGCTGAAATGTGGTTGCTTCAGTAGAGACTACATGGCTATAGACAATGACTTCTACCCCAGCATCCTTCAATATTTAGTGGTTGAATTCATGAGTTCTTATTGCATTGATGACTCACTGTTTTTAGTGTCAGTTTTATGCAGATGCAGTACAGGCAGACTTTCTCGATGTGAGTTCATGACTAGAATGATGATGTCAGGGCCAAAAGATAGCATTTCATAGTCTTCTTCCCACCAGGCTGCTATATTCTTTCAGTTACTCTTTCATCATGTTCCCAGCATGAAGGAGGTGATATCGATGTTCAAAGTCGATATTAACTTTCAACTCAGAACTTCATTGTTGGGGCTGGAGAGATGGTTCAGCAGTTAAGAGCAATGAGTGCTCTTACAGAGGACCAGGGTTTGATTCCCAGCACCCACTTGCTGGTTAAGAATCATCTTTAGTGCCAGATGTGGTGGCTCATGCCTTCAATCCCAGCTCTCGGGTGGCAGATGCAGGGAGATCTCTGGGAGTTCAAGGCCAGCCTGGTCCACAGAGCAAGCTCCAGGACAGCTGGGACTAAAGGGAGACCTTGTCTCAAAAATCAAAAACAAAAAAAAAAAAAAAGCCCCCAAAAAAACTTCATTATTTATCTTGCTGTTACATAGGTGCTAAAGTGTAAAGTGAGCTTTGTAGATTTAAAAATAGGGAAAGCTTTACTATTATTACTTTGCTCCTGCTTTCCTCAACCTGTAAGCTGTCCTGGCTGATATGGGTTGGATTCATATTTGTTTTGATGCTGGTCTTTGTTGTCCTCACGTCTTCTCCTTTATATATCCCTGCTGAGATTTTTCTTTTTTTTAATTTTTTTTTTGTTTTTGTATGTGTATAAATGTGTCTGTCTGCTGCAAGTTTTGTGGCAATTCTGCACGTGTCTGCAATGCCCGTGAGGTCAGAAGAGGGTGTTCCTCGGATTCCCCTGAACTGGAAGTTCTCCTGAATTGGAGTTTCAGACGGTTCTGCATAGGCGCCATGTTGGTGCTGGGGATCGACCCCCTGTTTCCTCTGAAGGACGGCCGAGCTCTTACTTAACCGCTAGCCATCTCATCCGCCCCGAGATTTTTTCCTAAAGGTTACTAATCTTTGAGTCAGAACACTGGAATCCGTGGCCACACCGGATTTAATTTCACTTTGTCCTACAATACTTTTCCAGTTTACAACTGGCCAATGAGACATCAAACTTCCTTTCATTGCTTGGGCATCTGTGCATGATTTTCCGACCAGACTGCCTGGAACTCACAGAGATCCAACCACATCTGCCTCCTGCTCTTAGGCATCCTGAGTGCTCAGATACAGCATGCCCCACCAGGCTCACCTGAAAAACAGTCGTAAGCCACCATATGGGTGCTGGGGGTTGAACCTGGGGTCCTCTGCAAGAGAGCAGATTATGCACGCAGCGATCACCACTAAGCCATCTCAAGCCCTCTGTAGAATTCTTCATTGTTAATGTATCATACTTTTGAGTTGTAATCACAGTGTCATTATTTCTCAAAAAGTACTCGTTTCTAGAAAAGGCATAAGTGTCAGTTCAATTCCTTGAGGCAGAAGTAGGTACCCTAATTGCTAGAAAACCAAAAGTTAAGCAGGTTAGAAACACAAAGAAAGTGTAAATGGATCAAAGAATCTTAAAACTACTGAGCCCAGGTGTATGGTGCATAGCTTATGTTTAATTCCAGCACTCCAGATGGAGAGGCAGGTGGATTCTTGATTTCAAGGCCAGCCTGTTCTTACATAGCAAGCTCAGCTCCGGACCAGCTAGGACTAAAAGGGAAACCTAATCCTCAAATGGGAAGAAACAAACAAACAAAAATATTTTATATAAAATAGAAATAAAGACCAAACAAAAAAAAATTCAATTAATAAAGAAGCTTCTCTGTCAATATGTAAATGGAGCACTTGTGTGGTACTATAAGAGTACATATTAGGAAAAACAGTTTGATGCTATGTCAAATTACCAAAGAAAGTTATAACTTCCCCCCTAGGGTAGATGACCTTCCTAATCAANAGGAAGGAGGGATGAGAGAAGTTACGTGTGAGACACAGGCCCATGCAGGTGCCCAGGTGCTGAGGATGGCTCATAGGAAAGGCTGAGGGGTTTAGACTTCAACAAAGTTCAGCAGGATGGAGAAGAAGCTTCCCTGTCAGGCAGAGACAGCAAAGCTCAAAGCAAATTAACACAGCACCCGTGGCCATCTTGTTTCTTGGTGGATAGCGCCTTTTCTTTTTTTTTTTTTAATTTTATTTTATTTATTTTTGTATGTGTATAAATGTCCTGTCTGCATGCAAGTTTTGTGCAATTCATTGCACGTGTCGTGCAATGCCGTGGAGGTCAGAAGAGGGTGTCGGATTCCCCTGGAACTGGAGTTCTCCTGGAATTGGAGTTTCAGACGGTTCTCGGCCGCCATGTTGGTGCTGGGGATCGAACCCGGGTCCTCTGTAAGAGCGGTCCGAGCTCTTAACCGCTAGGCCATCTCTCCAGCCCCGAGATGTTTTCTTAAAGGCTACTAATCTTTGAGTCAGAACACTGGAATCCGTGGCCACACCGGATTTAATTTCACTTTGTCCTACAATACTTTTCCAGTTTACAACTGGCCAATGAGACATCAAAATTCCTTTCATTGCTTGGGCAATCTGTGCATGATAGTTTCTGACCAGACTGGCCTGGAACTCACAGAGATCCAACCACCTCTGCCTCTACCTCCTGAGTGCTAAGATTACAGGCATGCCCCACCATGCTCAGCCTAAAAACAGTTCTTAGCCACCATATGGGTGCTGGGAATTGAACCTGGGTCCTCTGCAAGAGCAGTTGCACTCTTAACCACTAAGCCATCTCTCAAGCCCCTCTGTAGAATTCTTCATTGTTAATGTATCATACTTTTGAGTTGTAATCACAGTGTCATTATTTCTCACAAAGAACATAGTTCTAGAAAAAGCAAACTATCAGTTCCATTCCTTGAGGCAGAAGTAGGTACCCTAATTGCTAGAAAACCAAAAGTTAAGCAGGTTAGAAAAACAAGAATTAGTATGATAAAAGAATTATTAAAAACTGAGCCAGGTGTAGTGGTGCATGCTTTTAATTCCAGCACTCCAGATGGAGAGGCAGGTGGATCTCTGTGAGTTCAAGGCCAGCCTGGTCTACATAGCAAGCTCCGGACCAGCTAGGACTAAAGGGAAACCCTATCTCAAAATGAAGAAACAAACAAACAAAAAAGATGCCGTGTATGAAGTACACAAAAATTCAATTAATAAAGAAGCTTCTCTGTCAATATGTAAATGGAGCACTTGTGTGGTACTATAAGAGTACATATTAGGAAAAACAGTTTGATGCTATGTCAAATTACCAAAGAAAGTTATAACTTCCCCCCTAGGGTAGATGACCTTCCTAATCAAGGACTCTGGCCAGTTTTATAGTACTACTATGAAATGGGCCTCAAAATCCTCATAATCCTCAAACCCCAAAATAGTCATGTTCCTACTTCACTCATGAATATTTACTGCCAAGTTGGTGTTCTACCTCTCAGTACACAGAGTTGGATAAAAACTTTTCTTAGTTTTCTCTTTATACAGCCTACATAACATAGGGAGGAACCTTTTTGTTCATGTCCAGTTTGATTTATTTATATCCTACACCAATGTGTGTGGTCCCTTTAATATGTTCTAATTTTATCAGGCAGCCAGGAGCAATACAAATAACTCCGTGTTCTTTTGGGGGCCCTCTGAGGACGTCTTTGATCAAAAACTTATAGGAAAATATTATACATATCATATATAGTGCTCGAACAAGCATTGTTGACTCATGTAGTTTATATCCTCCCTCCACTCTGAACAAGCATTATTCACTCATGTAGTTTACATCCTCCCTCCACTCTTTAGAAAATATATATAGAAGTTAACAAGATAATCAATTGTGTGTGTGTGTGTGTTTGTGTGTAGATCAGAGGGTAAAATATTAGAATCAGTTCTTTCCTTCGACCATGTTGTTCCCAGGGATGTAATTCAGGTCTTCTTGTCAAGTAGTAAGTGTCTTTTCCTTTGAACCATCTTATCAGCCACTTATATTCTTAATTAGGCTACAATGCAGTAGCTTGCTGAATAATTTAACATTTTTAGTTTTGGTTAACCTTTCCTGGCACCTCATGCTCTACCTAATTAGGCTACAGTTTAGTAGCTTGCTGAATAATTTAACATTTTTAATTTTGGTTAATTTTTCCTGGCACCTCATGCTCTAGTCTAGTGACATCTCCTGGCCCATTGAATCTTTACCAACCTATGATTCCCTGCTAAAATCATTTTTCACTTGATTCCACTGTCAGTCAAATTCAGGACTGTTCCCCTCATCCCATCCCTCCTCACCCTGCCACTTTCAAGTTTTGAGGTTTCTACAGACATTACAAGTAAAACACAAAAAAACCTAAAAATTGAAATGTGATCCTACCAACAAGATATAACATGTGGTGTTTGTTTCCCTGACCTGGGTTACCACCCTAAGGACAATGCACTCCAGAAACATCCATTATCTTGGAAATACATCTTAGTTATGGGTCATAACATGGGAATAGGTGAAGCTATTTTATGATTCACTAGGTCTACCATGGGCCCTTATCCTTCAATCCTAGCACTCAGGAGACAGAGGCAGGTAGATCTCTGTGAGTTCAAAAGCAGCCTGAGGAGAAATTCATGAAAGGCATACAGAAAATAAAAAGTCTCCCAGGTTAAAACAATGTAATTTTCTCTTCTGAGAAAAGCTATGATAATGATGTAGGCAGTTTGCCCAGCTGTGCCCATTTCCAGCCAGGAGGGATCAATAGAAAGACAACAGGTATGAATACAGATATTGTTGTTAGCCTCCTTATTACCTGGAGTTTGTTTCCTGGACTATGTTAAAGAACAGATTGTTGTTTTAACAGATTGTTTCCTGGACTATGTTAAAGAACAGATTGTGTGCTTTACTGGATAGGATTAATGCCAACTTGACACACCTGAGCTAAAAATCCTCAATAATTGCCTTCGTTGGACTGGCCTGACCCCATTGTGGGCAATGCCATCCTTTGGCCAGATATTTCTATAGTGTATACAATAGGTTAAACAAAAGCTCATAACAGAAGCCAGTAAGCAACATCCCTTCTTAGCCTTTGCTGCAGTTACTACCTACAGGCTCCTGTCAGGAGCTTTCTCTATTAGAATGTTTTACAACACCAATTAAAACTTTATACAAAATATTTAAGTCAATGTTCAAGCTTTATTTATGTGTTATATAAAAAAATATTCAACTAACACTCTTGGAGGTTTAACAACCATACTTAAAGCTCTGATCTGATTTGGCTAGATGGATTTAAAAGAACAACATTTTGGCCCTTACCCTCTAAAGTCAACTTAAGTCCTAGGGTCCTGCATTGGCACTTTTGTACATGTCCTGTGGCAGGGAGTCACCAGTCATCCTGAGCCAGGGAGGTCTTGGAGATTCATTTAAGTGGACTTCTTCTGACCAGTGTCCAGTTAAAAGAGGAAAGTCAATATAGAAAAACAATTCCTCATAATTCAAAGGAAAGCTCTGGTCGAGCGGAAACTGACTTTGTCCTCATGTAGATGAAACTGGTAACAAAAGCCAGACACAAGGCCTAAATGACTCTTAAGAATCAAAACCTCAACTGACCTTAATACCAAAACTAATTTAACTTATATGAGCTAACTGTGTGGTTTTAAACACCCCAACAAAAAATTATGATAAAAAATAGTAATACCATAGAGACAGGTGAAAGATCTACTCTGCCATCATAGAAAATATCTCAAAAACATGTCATGGTTGAGCTGACTCTCATTTTGGAGCCCCAAGTACTAATAGAGTACAGGTCCTTTCTTCCTCTAGAAATTCTAGACATGGATTCTCCAATCACTAATGTACCCACTAGGCCTCCTGTTGGGACTGTAAAGTCTGTGCACTGGTACACTCACATAAAATTTAACCAAATTGTCTGTTCAGTTGCAGAAAAAACTGTATACTAACTCCTGGACACTATTGATCTGAACCAAAATACCTTGCAACTAAAATGGCCCAGATGGGAGACCGGATTCTAAACCTCCAGCCTGACACATGTTCCCTCAAGACTTTTTCCCTCCTCAGCTCTGAAGCAGATACAGAAGAGAGAACAACATCCCATTCCCTCTTAATCAAAAGCCTGGAGTGTTGGGTCTAAGTTTCCCAAAATTCCAAGGGACACACAGGTGGCCACTTCCTCCAGAGACTGTCAATCTTATGACTTTTTCTACTTACCTGAGTTCCCACCCAGGCCATATATTTCAGCTTAAATTCGGCAGATCAATGCTAGTGAGGCCAAGTGACTCCTCTCCTTTGGGAGCTGCATAGGATTCAGACCTATGCATATCGACTCCCATAATGGAGTGCAATATGGGCACCAATGTGGGTGTGAGGCTAAGCACCACAAGGGAAGTTCCGCAAACTGCCTCTGAATTCCCTGAGAGAATACCTGGCTTGCAAGGATGTTGATATAAAAAATAAACTGCCAAAATGCCCTTCCTCCCCTCCACCAAAGATATCAAGGGCCAACGATGTTAAAACCTTGGAGGAGCCAGGTCCCTTCTCCCCAAATTGGTTAAAGCCCACCACTACAAGTGGTGCTCCCCCTCTTTTTGTATAAAAGAATGGATGAGATGTTGGGAGCCATGGCCAGCAGGCAATGATCTTGCCACAGCTAACTAGGGTCAACTTAGGTTTCTGTTTCCCCAAGGCTCATCTAATTACCACTAGGCAGCTGACCAAGCTTATAGTTATCTTATCAGGACAGCATTCCTCCTTTGAGTGGAATGCCACGCTTCTTCTGGGAATTCACCTACCCATAACCTTTCCCAAAAAACATTAGGCAAGTAGGTACCCTAGCAACCTAACAGTCCTAAACTATGCCAACTGGGACTATCCTCGGCCTTTTTCATTAATTTTTTTCTGGTATCTGGAAATGACTGAGAAATAAAGTGAGAAGCCAAGACTGTGGCTGCTGCTGGGGAAGCAGGGTCAAGGCAAGCTTTAAGTATAGTTATCCTTAATAAATTCTGAATTTCAGAAGGAAAAAAAAGAGGCAGGGGGAATATTTTCACATGTCTTCATCAGACAGGAAATAGACTTAAAATCTCCAGCTGTGGAATAAGGATCTAATAATTAATGGTGAAGGCAGCATATAAAAGTTGTACTGAGGGGCTGGAGAGATGGCTAAGTGGTTAAGATCGCCAACTGCTCTTGCAGAGGAATGGAGTTCAATCCCCAGCACCCACATGGTGGCTGAGAACCATCTTTAACTCCAGTTCCAGGAGAATACAACACCCTCTTCTGTCCTCCACTGTGTTGCACAACATGGTTCCACAGACCTACATGCAGACAGTACATTCATACACATAAAAAAAAAAAGTACTGAGTAGAGGCACATAACATGGAAATGGCTTCATTCAGACATTGTAGTGGTCATTTACAGCATGCAGCCCAACCAGTTTCTTTGCATTCTCATGACTGAGATGGTCAAAGTGGTCAATGCAGTTTCTTTCTTATGCTGGTATCAAACATTGTATAAAACAGAATTACAGAGTTTCATCAAGGAAAATCCTAAAGGATAGGGGGGAGGAGACGTTAAGTCCTACTGAGGCAGTACAGCTAATTCAGCAATTGCAACACATACAGTTACTTAGTTTGGAATTTAGTCTTAACAGATAAGGAAACTGGGTTCATTTTAGCCATTTATTATAATAGGTTTGGTTCATAATATAACCTTGAAGTGGCCATATTTTTGGCAGACACATGACAGATTCATATATGTAACAGTAGACATACATGAAACACATGAATCAGTAAGAACACAGACACTTGGACAGACACATGCCTGACTTAGTCTCATAAATATACTGATAAGTTATCATGGTGAAACTGCAAGGGATGGAGGCCAGCTTTAACCACAGAAGACTGGCTCACAGCAGCAAAAGCTTGCAAAAGTGTGAGTTAGTAGGTGCAGAGACAGCAAATCTGGCCCATGGCATAGCTCTCCTGTGTCTAATAGGTGTTGGGTTTACCTGCTAATTTAATGAAAAAACAAAACCAAACAGCATTTGTTAAAAGCCAGTAGCTTAAGCAGAAATCCTGTGAAAACATTAACTATACCCATACAAAAGCTAAAATGGAAAAATGATTTTAATTAGAAACAGGTGAAAACATGGTGATAAAATTATAAAGCTCCAATAGTGGACATTTTGGGATTAATTTGTTAGTCTGCCTGGTAAATGCATTCATATCATACCATGTACTTAGCTGCAATGCAACAGGAATGACAGTCATATGATTAGACAAAATGGTGACCATAGGAATTTGAATCAGGTGTGGGAATGGGGAAGTGGGATGAATTTGTCTGGTGCTTAGGCTTTGACCCAGAGTTGTCCATTTTCAAGCCTGGAGATCACAGGGTACAAAAAAAGCATCCTTCAATGTACACCAGGAGACCTGGCAGTGGCAGAGGGGGAGTGAAACTTGGGATGGACATTTCTGATCTGCCAGGACCCTTCAACACAGAACATGGTTCTGCATTCCTTTCCCCCCAAAACAGCCAGTGGAACCTAAGCCCACTGAACTATGGTTCCTGAGCATCTGTAAATCCTGGACCCATGGGCTGAGGAAAAAGAGCTTACTCTGGCATTGCAACAGCTTTTAAACAGGAGCTCTGGACAACAGAAATGAGGCAACAGAAAAACAGACTTACCCAGGTCAGAAGGTGGGTGCATCAGTAAAGGAAAGAGGTGTTCCCCAGCCTGTGTCCATGGGCCATGGGCCTCTCCAGCCAAGGAGAAACATCCCCTCTCCATAGGGCCACCAATTGAGAAGTGTAAGCGATGCTAAGAAAAGGCTGAATCAGTTTGAATTAAAAAGTATATAAAGGGCAGGGCATGCCTTTAATCTTAGCACTTGGGAGGCAGAGGCAGGCAGAACTCTGTGAGTTCTAGGCCAGCCTGGTCTACAGAGTGAGTTCCAGGTCATCTGGGGCTACAGGGAGACCCTGTCTCAATAGAGCAAAAAGACCAAAAATAAATAAATAAATAAATAAATAAATAAATGTAGGCATTTATTTCAGGAAATGTGGTCTCCCTCTCAGGCAAATCTATGGCTGCTTGGCAACCTGAGGGCTGTGGAAATGACACTTCTGAGAGGCAGGGAGAACGTTTCGTGGGGGGAGGGGAGATGGTAACCCATTGAAATCTGGCCAATTAAACCAGGCCAGGGAGTCAGACCTGGAGGTGGGTCTCAGGTCAAGAGGTGTTATGGGAATCTGGCCTGACTGGAAAAGAAAGACAGTCATTTTTTTTTTTATTTGGTCGTTTCGAGGCAGGGTTTCCCTGTAGCCCCAGCTCTCCTGGAACTCACATTGTAGACCAGGTTGGACTTGAACTCACAAAGATCTGCCTGCCTCTGCCTCCCATATGCTAGGATTAAAGGCAGGCGCCACCACACCTGGCTCAAAAGGACAATCTTTCTGGTCTATCCCATCTTGCCTTTTTGCCCTGAGCCCGACCTAAGAGTACCAATTTGGTATTTGTGTTTTTTCACCCATGGCCCTTTAATATTTTTGTAGACTTGATATGATAGATTTTGGGGGGCCTGACTTTTGGCTATGATTAAAGACAGCTGTTTTTTTTGTTTTGTTTTGTTTTTTTCTTTATTGATACCAGTTGGCTGTTGGGAGAGGCCAACATGTCATTACATGTATAACATGTCCTGGAGTCTGTTTTGTCAGAATGGAAATTGCAGGCCTTGAAGAAAAAGGGGTGTCTCCTGCAATGCAACTACAAGATTATCTGCTGAAACATCTTCAGTCAGAGAAATCATGATTTTCTCCTGACTATCTCCAATGAAGAAGTTGTTAGGGACCTGGGGAAAACATATATATCCCTTGTCTGGTTTCTGATGCAGAAAATAGGTTTAGCTGCCTGGGATCGGAGTCAAGGATGAGGAAATTCTGATTGGGTTTGATGTATAAAATATTGATGCCTAGGGTTGGATGTCAGGTTCTGTGAGTCCTGACATGTTTGTTTGTTGGATTACATATATAATTTAAGTATGTTAAACCATCCCTACCTCTGGGATACTGCTAAATTGATCATCAGGTAATTTGTTTAAAAATGTCCCCAAAGACAAAAGCTTGATAAAGAGCAGGCAAACAAGATATTGTAATGGAAGGTAAATGACAGGATATCTGAAGGGAGATAAGCAACAGAATGTAAAATTACAGAATACTGGAAATGAAGTGAATAACAGGGTGTTTCAAGTGGACGTAAAATACTTAATCCTTCAGGGAACCTCCTTAAACTCTGGAAGTAAACTGTAGCTTCAGTAATTCTCTGAAATTGAGCATGTTCACTAGGATGCTGCCAAGTATTTGTATGTATATCAGGCTGGATTTGAATTCCCAGAGATCCACCTGCCTCTGTCTCTGAAGTGCTGGAATTAAAATCCTGCGCCACCACACCCGGCCTTAGAGTTTTAAAGGATAGACTATTGGTTCTTGTGAGTTGTAGGCCTTGCAGAAAAAGGAATGCTGACTGACATATTCAGACAAGAGAAGCCACCAGAAAGAAGCAGAGATTTGATGAGCCACTGGATAACCAGCTTGGATGCCTGGAAAAAGCACAGTATAAGTGAACAATATCAAAATGACAGTCTCCAACCTGTTGAACTGTGCATTGCAAGTTTCCTGCTTTTGTCATGTATGTGGGGGTGATACTAGCTAGCTCTAGTATTCAGATTGGGCTGGGAAACTGTAATCCCTTCATAAAAGGGAGATGTCAGTGTAAGGCAGAGCTAGCAGTCATGGGTCATAATGGGGTTAATTTGGTTCAGTGCCTGGAAGTATAACTTGGATTCCCACAGATTTTGGGTCTAGTGGTGGGAATGGTGGCATAGTGGAGTTCATATTGTGAATGACTGATATTTCTGCATGTATTGCCCTGACTGTGAGTTTTAGGGACCCCTCTTGCATAGCACGGTTGTGACACACAGGGGCAATTTGCTCAAGGGCCTAGACCAAGAGTTGTATAGTGATCAGGGCTCCAGGATCATATGCCATGTATACATAATTTCTGATCCCCCATGTTTTCCCTAGGGCCCAATCTGTCTTGGTCTCTCACAACTCGATAAATTTAACTGTAACCATTCAGGTTTTAGGTAGGTGAGGCTCTGTGAAAATTAGTGAAATATCACCTCCCTTGGTCCCCCAGTAAGTACATCCATGTGATGGTTATTCCTGGGTGTCAACTTGACTGGACTAAGGAACAAATAAGAGAAAAGGATCTTCCGATTGGACCAGCTCAACCCGGATGGCCCACCCCAAATGTGGGCATTCCTTTCTGCTGGCAGACAGTATAAAGGGCTACAGCAGAGGGAACTGGTCCCTTTTTTTCCTGTAGCTTGCCTCTCTCTCACTGGTGAGTTTTTCTTGCTGCTGTGATCAACCCTTCAGATCCCAGCGTGTACTGAGACTGGCAGATCTCTTGGAATCCACTGGGCCTTCGGCACCAGATTGGGACTACTGAGACATCCAGCCTTGCAGACTGAGCAGTTCCCTGGATTCGCAGCCTCTCCAGTTTGGTGCGGCTACTGTTGGACTACTTGAGCTCTGTCATGTGAGCAAATCAATAAATTGTATATAGTTATATATTCATCCTGTTGCTTCTGTTTCTTTTTTTTATTAATTTTATTTATTTATGTATGTGTATGAATGTACTGTCTGCATGCAAGTTTGTGCACCTGTGTCGTGTAATGCCGCGGAGGTCAGAAGAGGGTGTCGGATTCCCCTGGAACTGGAGTTCTCCTGGAACTGGAGTTTCAGACGGTTCTCGGCCGCCATTTGGGTGCTGGGGATCGAACCCGGGTCCTCTGTAAGAGTGGTTGGCGCTCTTAAGCGCATGGCCCGATGCTCTGCTTCTTTAGAGAACCCTGACTAATACAATTTTGGTACAGGATTGGTTTTAGAGAAACATAATTGAAAGATGAATTTCTTTAGTGGGCTGGGTTTGGTAGTTTCTGGAGCCAGCTCTCCAACTCAATGAATCCTAGAGTTACTGAAGGCTTCCCTGGTGGATGAGAGGAATGATAATCCTTTTGATGCAGATATTTGATGTAATTATGAAGTAGATCCATTTGACTCACCTAACTCGCCTCTTGTGAGAAGCAAGGAAATTTAGCGACTCTATATATAAAAAAGTTAAGAAATTGCGAAAAAATAAGCGAAATAATGGTGTTGGCTTATTGCTCCTAGCATGTCTGGATAAATGATAGAGGAAAAAGGAGCTCAGTGATAAAAATGACCAGCTCGGATTTGAAACAACAGTTTAAAGGTTTCCAAGTGTGCTCTGCAAGAGAATCTTCTCTCCAGCAGCCAAAGAGCAAAAGCAGCAGAAAATCAAGCTGGAGCCCTTATTATAGTTTGGCTGATTTACAATGCAAATTTAATCCCAGGTCATGAAGAGTGTCAGCAGTTAAAGTGAGAGCACTGGTGGGGAAAGGGTGGAACCCTGAACTTGGGATGGAGATATGTGGGAGAAACATGATGATGAGGATTTTGAATCCTCGGATTCTGAGGGATTTTCTTTATCTGAGGAGTTAATCTCCATACCCTCAGCAGAGAATCCACACCCTTCAGATCCCTCTTCCCCACCCTTGCCTGAGGAAACTAAACCCCCCACCGAGTGGAAGCTAATGTCCTTCAGGGCCCAACAATTTTTGCCTCTAGACCTATAACCAGATTGAAGTCTAAGCAAGCCCCACAAGGTGAGACAGAAAGTGTGGTCCATGAGGAGGTGCGCTACACCACTAAAGAAATTAATGAGTTTGCCAATTCATTCCAGCAGAAACCTAAGGAATATGTGTGGGAATGGATTGTAAGGGTGTGGGATAATGGTGGAAGGAATGTAAAATTGGATCATGCTGAGTTTATTGATATGAGCTCACTGAGTAGAGATTCTAGGTTTAACATGGAAGCTCAAGCAGTTAAAAAAGTTGTAAAAGTTTATTTGAATGGTTGGCTGATATATTTATTAAAACATGGCCTACTAACAGCGAGTTAGAGATGCCTGATATTCCTTGGCTTAGTATTGATGAAGGGATTGTGAGGGTCAGGCAGATGGGCATGCTCGAGTGGATTCGAAGTGTAAAACCACATTCTCCACAATATGAGGACCCAGAAGACGTGCCGTTCACTGAATTTATAAGATGGAAAGTACTGAGAGGGACACCAGAACATTTGAAGAGCTTTGTTTTTCCTCTATTTCTTATGCCAGATCTTACAGTTAGATAAGTTGTTGCTCGCTTGCATAAATTAAACGTACACGTAATAGGTTTAACAGGACCTCAGGGTAGGCGTCAGGTGGCAGCACTGAATTGCGGAAGGCCAGATGAACTTAGTTACCGTTATTAGCATAATGGGTGGCAAAGGCAAAACAATGCCTATAATGGCATGATGCAAAATGATCTTTGGAACTGGCTAATTAATCATGGGGTTCCCATGAACCAAATACATAAGAAGCCTACTAAGTTTTTATTTGATCTGTATAAGCAGAAAAGCTCTAGAACAAATGACAGGAAGTCAACATTGGATTTCAGCACTAGCGAATCCCATCCAGTTAACCAGTTTCCAGACTTGAGACAGTTCACAGACCCAGAACCCCTTGACTGAAGGGGTGGCTGCATTCCAATGAGGAAGGACCTTGTCACAATGCCAAAGAGTTATGCTGTTTCCCTTCCTCCTGTCCTTCCCCAGAGGGATCTGAGGCCTTTTACTAGGGTAACTGTACACTGGGGAAAAGGAAATAATCATACTTTTTGAGGCATATTGGATACTGGATCTGAGTTGACACTGACCCCAGGAGACCCTAAAAAGCATTGTGGCCCTCTGGTTAAAGTAGGGGCCTATGGAGGTCAGGTGATAAATGGAGTTTTGGCTGAAGTCCAACTCACAGTGGGCCCAGTGTGTCCCAGAACTCATCCTGTGGTTATTTCCCTAGTCCCAGAATGTATAAGTGGGATAGATATAATTAGAAATTGGCAGAATCCCCACATTGGTTCCCTGACCTGTGGAGTGAGGGCTATCATGGTTAGAATGGCCAAATGGACACCATTGGTGTTGCCACTACAAGGGAAAATAGTGAACAAAAAACTGTATTGTATCCCTGGAGGGATTGCAGAGATTAGTGCCACCATCAAGGATTTGAAAGATGCAGGGGTGGCAATTCCTACCACATCTCCATTTAACTATCCAGTTTTGCCTGTGCAAAAGACAGATGGATAATGGAGAATGACAGGAAAACTCAACCAAGTAGTGACACCAATTGCAGCTGCTGTACCAGGTGTAGTGTCCTTACTTGAGGAGATTAATATGTCTCCTGGTACCTGGTATGTAGCTATTGATATGGCCAATGCTTTCTTCTCAATACCGGTTCATAAGGACCACCAGAAGCAATTTGCTTTCAGCTGGCAAGGCCAACAGTATACCTTTACTGTCTTACCTCAAGGGTATGTTAACTCTCCAGCCTTGTGCCATAACTTAGAAGGGATCTTGATCACCTGACTCTGCCACAAAATATCACACTGGTCCACTATATTGATGATGTTATGCTGATTAGACCCAGTGAACAGGAGGTAGCAGCTAGTCTAGACTCGTTGGTAAAGCATATGCTCATGAGAGGATGGGAAATAAATCCAACTAAAATTCAAGGGCCATCTACCTCGGTGAAGTTTCTAGGAGTTCAGTGGTGTGGAGCATGCAGAGACATTCCTTCTAAGGTAAAGAATAAGTTGTTGCACCTGGCCCCTCCCTCCACCAAGAAAGAAGCACAACGTTTGGTGGGCCTTTTTGGATTCTGGAGGCAGCACATTCCTCATCTGGGTGTGTTACTACGACCCATATATCAGGTGACTCGGAAGGCAGCAAACTTTGAGTGGGGCTTGGAACAGGAAAAGGCTCTTCAACAGGTCCAGGCTGCAGTGCAGGCTGCTCTGCCCCTAGGGCCATATGATCCAGCAGACCCAATGGTGCTTGAGGTATCAGTGGCAGATAGAGATGCTGTCTGGAGTCTGTGGCAGGCTCCCATAGGGGAATCACAGCGGAAGCCCTTGGGATTTTGGAGTAAGGCTCTACCTTCATCTGCAAACAACTATTCTCCTTTTGAGAGACATATCTTAGCCTGCTATTGGGCCTTAGTGGAAACTGAACGTTTGACAATGGGCCACCAAGTCACCATGCGACCTCAGCTGCCCATCATAAACGGGTGTTATCTGACCCACCATAAAGTAGGATGTGCACAGCAACAGTCCATTATAAAATGGAAGTGGTACATACGTGACAGGGCCCAAGCAGGCCCTGAGGGCACAAGCAAGCTACATGAAGAAGTTTCCCAGATGCCTATGGTTCCCACTCCTGTTACAATGCCTCCTGTGCTTAAGTATGCACCTATGGCTTCATGGGGTTTGCCCTATCATCAGTTGACTGAGGAAGAGAAGACTAGGGCCTGGTTTACTGATGGTTCTGCACGCTATGCAGGCACCACCCAGAGGTGGACAGCTGCAGCATTACAGCCTATTTCTGAAACAACCCTAAAGGACACTGGTGAAGGAAAGTCTTCACAGTGGGCAGAACTTCGGGCCAGTGAACATGGTTGTGCCTTTTGCCTGGAAGGAGAAATGGCCAGAGGTTCGATTATATTCTGATTCATGGGCTGTAGCCAATGGTTTGGCTGGATGGTCAGGGACTTGGAAGGAGCATGACTGGAAAATTGGTGGATAGAGCTCTCTGAATGGTTAAAGGATGTGAAGATACTTGTGTCTCATGTAAATGCTCATCAAAAGGTGATCTCAGCAGAGGATGAGTTTAATAATCAAGTAGATCAGATGACTCGTTCTGTGGATAGTCAGCCTCTTTCACCAGCTATCCCTGTTGTTGCTCAATGGACCCATGAACAAATGGTCATGGTGGCAGAGATGGAGGTTATGCATGGGCTCAACAGCATGGTCTTCCACTCACCAAGGCTGATCTGGCTACAGCTGCTGCTGAGTGCCAGATTTGCCGACAGCCGAGACCAACATTGAGCACCCGATATGGTGCTGTTCCCCGGGGTGACCAGCCAGCAACCTGGTGGCAGGTTGACTACATTGGACCACTTCCACCATGGAAGGGACAGCGTTTTGTCCTTACAGGAATAGATACTTATTCTGGTTATGGATTTGCCTTTCCTGAATGTAATGCTTCTGCCAAAGCTACAATCCAGGGACTTACAGAATGCCTTATCCACCATCATGGTATTCCTCACAGCATCGCTTCTGACCAAGGAACTCACTTCACAGCCAAAGAATTGCGACAGTGGGCCAATGGTCGTGGTATCCACTGGTCTTACCATGTTCCCCACCATCCAGAAGCAGCTGGCTTGATAGAATGATGGAATGGCCTCTTGAAGACACAGGTACAGCATCAATTATGTAGCAATACCCTAGAGGGTTGGGGCAAGGTTCTCCAACAGGCAGTATATGCTTTGAATCAGCACTCAATATATGGTACTGTTTCTCCTATAGCCAGTATTCATGGGTCCAGGAACCAAGGGGTGGAAGTGGGTGTGATTCCACTCACTATCACCCCTAGTGACTCTGTCAGAAAATTTTTGCTTCCTGTACCCATGACCTTGCGTTCTGCTGGTCTAGATGTTTTGGCTCCAAAGGGGGGATTGATTTTGCCAGGATATACAGCAAATGTTCCATTGAACTGGAAGATAAGACTTCTCCCTGTCCACTTTGGGCTTCTACTGCCCTTAAGCCAAGAGGCTAAGGAAGGAATAACAGTAGGAGGAGGAGGAGTGATTGATCTAGACTACCAGGAGGAAATTGGACTTTTTCTCCACAATGGGGGCAAGGAAGATTATGTCTGGAAGGCAGGAGATGCTGGAGGGTGCCTTCTGGTTCTACCATGTCCTATGATTAAGGTCAATGGGAAACTACAGCAACCCAAACCAGACAGGACAACAAATGGCCCAGACCCTTCAGGGATGAAGGTATGGGTCACTTCTCCAGGGAAAGAGCCAAGACCTGCAGAGGTGCTTGCTGATGGTGGAGGAAATGCAGAATGGGTAGTAGAAGGTAGTCATAAATATCAGCTGAGGCCACAGGACCAGTTGTAGAAATGTGGATTATTATAGATATTAACTTTTGTTCTATTTGGTTAAGAATGTGCTTGTTCATATACTTGTGTTGTTCCCTTTTGAATGTGCAACTGAGATAAGTGTTAAGTGTTGTCATATTTAGGTTATTAGATACTGAAGGACTAAGTGTTCCTCAAGGACATTACCACCTACTCTCAGATATAATGCTTTGCTATTGCACATGAGACACTTATAACATGTTAGGTAGAATTATGACCTTGCCATTGTTTGCAATTGACATTTAGGCATAACATAAGGAGAGGCTATTTATTAGGTATCAAGTTGACAAGGGGTGGACTTGTGATGGTTAATCCTGGGTGTCAACTTCATTGGACTAAGGAACAAATAAGAGAAAAGGATCTTCAGATTGGACCACCTCAACCTGGATGGCCCACCCCAAATGTGGGCATTACCTTCTGCCAGCAGGCAGAATAAAGGGCCACAGCAGAGGGAACTGGTCCCTTTATTTCCTGTGGCTTGCCTCTCTCTCACGGGTGAGTTTGTCTTGCTGCTGTGATCAACCCTTCAGATCCCAGTGTGTACTGAGACTGACAGATCTCCTGGAATCCACTGGGCCTTCAGCACCAGATTGGGACTACTGAGACATCCAGCCTTGCAGACTGAGCAGTTCCCTGGATTCTCAGCCTCTCCAGTTTGGCACAGCTACTGTTGGACTACTTGAGCTCTGTCACGTGAACAAATCAATAAATTGTATATAGTTATATATTCATCCTTTTGGTTCTGTTTCTTTAGAGTACCCTGACTAATACAATCCAGTTGTCTCACAACCCCATTCAGCACAAAAGTCATCACAACTGTCCCACTGGATCTTCTGCCCTCTATCTGGGGAGAATCATAGAAGTTGTGCTTGTTGTTGCTGGGGCAGTCATATGCCTCGTTGAGGCTGTTAAAGAAACTGTTACTATTGCCTCCATGTGTGTACTCCTGAACCTTGCAGAGGGTCAATAACAAGAGGACACAGAAACCAAACTGTAAATCAGGCCACCGGGTGTTCATGGGAGCAGTTTTAGAGGTTGAGTTGAGTTATTCCTCAACTAGTCTCTTTTACCACCCAAGTCAGATTGTAAGGGCTATGAGGACTTGGCCCTAAGCCCAGAGACAGAGGGAACATTAATGATAATTACATCGAAGTCACTATCAAGGCTTGGCCCAAAGCCTTATCCTTAGAGGATCCTCGTTTTCTCTGATTACAGTCAATTGCTGTTCCTCCTGACCAGCATCTCTTGCAGGATTGAGATGGGAGTGATGGATCGAAGTTCTCAGTCCATCCACTTTAACAGCCATTGGTGTGGTGAGGATCATGGTGTACAGTCCCTTCCATCTGGGCTCCAAGAATTCTCCATACTGTCTCTTTACCCAGGTGGGGACTCCTGGCTGGAAAGTTCCACAGGAGGCAGGCTATGGACATACTGGTTCAGTGGGAAGAGGTGGTATTGATTGTTTTGGATGACCTGTAAAGACTTTAGGATGTGATTTCTGCTAGATCAGCTTTGTGTATGGGACAGAGAGGAGGGGGCCTCCCAAACATAATTTCATATGGGGTTAAGCCTTGCAAATAGGGGGTATTTTTTTGCCCTTAAAAGGGCAAAGGGAAGGAGTGCCACCCAGTCTCCACCAGTTTCCCAGGTTAATTTAGTCAGGGCCTCCTTAAGGTTCTGATTAATCTTTTCTACCTGACCTGAATTATGGGGATGATAGGCAAAAAGTAATTTCCAATTGGCTCCCAATATCATGGCCAAACCCCAAATTACATGATATAAATGCCAGCCCATTATCTGACCCAATAACAGTAGGAAGGCCATAGCTTGGGATGATCTCATCCAACATCTTTTTGGCTACCACCATGGCAGTTTCTTTCTTAGTGGGAAATACCACCATCCAGCCTGAAAAATTATCTACTAAACTTACAAATGGCTGGAGAGATGGCCTAGCGGTTAAGAGTGCCGAACCGCTCTTGCAGAGGACCCGGGTTTGATCCCCAGCACCCACATGGTGGCTGAGAACCGTCTGAAACTCCAATTCCAGGAGAACTCCAGCTCCAGGGGAATACAGTGCCAGATTTGCCAACAGCAGAGACCAACATTGAGCCCCTGATATGGTGCTATTCCCCAGGGTGACCAGCCAGCAACCTGGTGGCAGGTTGACTACATTGGACCACTTCCATCATGGAGGGGACAGTGTTTTGTCCTTACAGAAATAGATACTTATTCTGGTTATGGATTTGTCTTTTTTGCACATGATGCTTCTGCCAAAACTAACATACAGGAACTTACATAATGCCTTATCCACCATCATGGTCTTCCTCACAGCATCAATTCTGACCAAGGAACTCACTTCACAGCCAAAGAAGTGTGACAGTGGGCCCATTGCCATGGTATTCACTGGTCTTATTATGTTCCCCACCACCCAGAAGCAGCTGGCTTGATAGAACAATGGAATGGCCTCTTGAAGACACAGTTACAGTGCCAATTAGGTAGCAATACCCTGGAGGGCTGGGGCAAGGTTCTCCAACAGGCAGTATATGCTTTGAATCAGCACCCACTATATGGTACTGTTTCTCCTATAGCCAGAATTCATGGGTCCAGGAACCAAGGGGTGGAAGTGGGAGTGATTCCACTCATTATCAACCCTAGTGACCCAGTAGGAAAATTTTTGCTTCCTATACCAACGACTTTGCATTCTGCTGGTCTAGAAGTTTTGGCTCCAAAGGGGGGGTTACTTTTGCCAGGAGATACAGCAAACATTCCATTGAACTGGAAGCTTAGACGTCCCCCTGGCCACTTTGGGCTTCTACTGCCCTTAAGCCAACAGGCTAAGGAAGGAATAACAGTAGTAGGAGGAGTGATTGATCCAGACTACCAGGGGGAAATTGGACTTTTTCTCCACAATGGGGGCAAGGAAGATTATGTTTGGAAGGCAGGAGATGCTGTAGAGTGCCTTCTGGTGCTACCATGTCCTATGATTAAGGTCAATGGGAAACTCCAACAACCCAAACCAGACAGGACAATAAATGGCCCAGACCCTTTAGGGATAAAGGTGCGGGTCACTCCTGCAGGGAAAGAGCCAAGGCTTGCAGAAGTACTTGCTGATGGTGGAGGAAATACAGAATGGGTAGTAGAAGAAGGTAGTCATAAATATCAGCTGAGGCCATGGGAACAGTTGCAGAAATGTGGATTATAATAGATATTAAGTTTTGTCCTGTTTGGTTAAGAATGGCTTGTTCATATATATATATATGTATATTAAGCAGATACTTGTGTTGTTCCCTTTTGAATGTGCAACTGAGATTAGTGTTAAGTGTTGTCATATTTAGGTTATTAGATACTGAAGAGCTAAGTGTTCCTCAAGGACCTTATCACCTACTCTAATATATAATCCTTTGCTATTCCACATGAGACACTTATAACATGTTAGGTGGAATTACGACCTTGCCATTGTTTGCAATTGACATTTTTTTATTTTTTTATTTTTTTATAAATTTTATTTATTTTTGTATGTGTATGAATGTACTGTCTGCGTGTAGGTTTGTGCACCCGTGTCGTGCAATGCCGTGGAGGTCAGAAGAGGGTNTCAGCAAGTACTCAGTTTCACCTAGACACTGTCTACAGGATACATGGTGTTTTAGGACTTAGTAAAAGTAAATATGTGTATATTAAACAACATTGGTTTACAGACTCTGATAAAAAAAAATACATTAAAACATACATCAACTTACTATGTACCATAGGAATGTAAAGTTGTATTTCTTTTTGCTTGCATGCAACATTACTGTTAAAATGTGAATCTCGAATGTGTTTTGGAATTAACCTATAGCTTATTTTTAGACTCTGTCACTTTGGTGTATGTGTGGAGTGTATATATGCATATTTTGGAGTGATATAAAATTAAGGGGAACAACAACGAAAGACTTGTTCAAAAACCTGACCAAAGCAGTAAACTTCTACATCAAAAAGTTAAAAAAGACTAAGAGAAAGATACAGGGCAGGACTTAACATGTATGGCAGAATGTATGTGCCCTGGTGTGGGGAGGCATGGACAAGGAAATGGGTCTATATTTGATTGGGAAATGTATGAAATGCACAAAAGCTCAATACAAATTTTTTTAATTAATAAATAAAATAAATTGGTAGGAAAAATAAAAAGCAAGTACTAACTTAATCAAACGTAAGTTACTATATTAAGTTCAGATAGAACAAAGTTTGGTGCAAGAAAATTGTTAGAGATGAAGAGAGGACATTATAAATTGCAAAATGTAGTCGTTCCTCTAAGGACACATAACAGTCTTCAGTGTGTATGTGCCTGGCAAGAGGGTGTCAAAATAAATGAAGCAAAAACTGGTATACTGCATATGATACTCTATCATAGCTAAAGACTGTACCACTCTTCTGGAAGGAAAAACAGATATAGTGGACATCAACTCAAGCAGGCTATATGGTATGACATAATTTAAAAGGAAATGGCACAGTCGGGCATCACCATCTATTTACATGAATGATATAGAAGACAGTGTTTAGACTCAAAATAGAAGATTACATATTGTTTTTAAATTCATATGGAACATTCACTAAGATAGGCCTCAATCTTAGATATAAAAAATACAACTTAGGCCAGGTGTGGTGGCACATGCCTTTAATCCTAGCACTTGGGAGGCAGAGGCAGGTGGATCTTTGTGAGTTCAAGGCCAGCCTGTTATACAGAGTGGGTTCCAGGACAGCTGGGGCTACAGGGAGACCCTGTCTCAAAAAAGACCAAAAAAAAATACAATTTAACAAATTTAGGGTTTTTTTTCCTTTTTGGGGGGGTATTTTTGAGGCAGAGTCTCCCTTTTAGTACCAGCTGTCCTGGAGCTCCCTCTGTAGACCAGGCCCAGGCTGGTCTTGAACTCACAGAGGTCTGCCTACCTCTACCTCCTGAGTGCTGGGATTAAAGGTACGCACCACCACTTAACAAATTTAAAAGAATAAATTATACTATCTATTTTTGGATATCAGTAGAATTGATCTAGACATGAATAACTGAAAGATTTGCAAAATTTCCAAATTTGGAGAGAATAGATATTATTCTAAAGAATGCATGAGTTAAGGAATTTTTAAAGGTATTTAGGTTATTTTGAACCAGGCAAAAGTGGAAACTGCATCTTTCAATTTGTGGGAAATATAGTGGAACCAATACGTACATTGGAACCAATGTTTTACATTGACTATATCTGTTAGAAATGTAGAAAAATCTAAAATTGATCACCTAGTCTTCCACTGCAGATAACTAGGTAAAAGCAGAAAAATACTCAGCAGAAAGAGTAAAATAATAAAATTGAAGCCCAAATCAATTAACTCAGTAGAGGAAAATTAACCAAATCCACAGGATATCATTGAAAAGGATAACATATTTATGAAAACCTTACCAAAGCTAAAAGAAAATCAAGTATCATACAATGATTTACTAACATCACACCACATTACAAAGCTAAAAAAGGAAGAATGTGAAGATCAACGAGGGTTCACATGCTTTGGAAAGCCCAAGACAGTAGGTTCAATACCCAGTACAAGAAGAAGAAATTTGACAATGGAAGGAAGGAGGAAGGAAATAAGAAAGGAAGGAGGGAAGGAAGGAAGGAAGGAAGGAAGGAAGGAAGGAAGGAAGGAAGGAGGGAAGGAAAGGAAGGAGGGAAGGCAGGATAGAGACATGACCCAATGCTTAAGAGAACTTGTGGCTCTTGCAAAGAACCAGAAATCAGATCCCAGCATCCATGTCAGATGGCTCACAACAACTACCTGTAACTGAAGCTTCAGAGGATCTGATGCTGTTTTCTGGCCTCAACAGGTACCCATACACATTTGCACAGATACACACATGGACACATACACATACACTCATGCACACACAAAACACATAAATAAAAATAAAAAAAACAAATCCTTTTTAAAAGAAAGATAGGAAGTAAGGGAGGGAGGGAATGGGTGGGAGGGTTGGTTATAAATAACTTGTGCTCATAAATTTGCCAACCTAGATAAAATGGATCTATTCTCTAAAAGACGCAATTGGTAAAATCACATATAATGAAAAATAAAACTGAATTTTTAAAAGAAATTGTATGAATAAGCTCCCCTAATAGAAATGACCAAAGATTGGTTCACTAGTGAATTATATAAAATAATTAATGGTAAACTTGCATTTTCTCAGTATATCATTCAGAAATAGAAGGAAATAGAGGAATCCTTAACTCTTCAGTACTAGTATTGCACTAAACTTAAATATTGTCAAGAAAAAGATATTACAGTTTAACTATAAAATAGCATCACTCATGAATATAGGTGTAAAGATACTCAACAAAAATCTTAGCAAATAGAATCCAGCTACATATAAAGGAAATCTTCCAATACAAAAGAGTGGAAGGTATAAGGGTCAATCAGCATTAAAACTCAGTTACTATAATCCAACATATCATTGGGTTAATAAGATATCACGACAGCACAAGACCAGTGTGCACCCCGCTGGGCAAATGGACTTCACCCCTGTCCTGCAGAACACCAACATACAAAGACCAGGTGAGACCTGCCTTCCTGGGGACTTTGGGCACCTCTGTGCCCCGTGAAAGCCTGGTATCACCCAGGACCTTCCAACCCTCCAGGTACAAGCATATGACGTGGGCGGAGTTAGCCATGCACCACGCAGCACAAGACCAGCATGGGACCCCCTGGGCAAGCAGACTTCACCCATATGCTACAGAACACGAACCTACAAAAGACCAGCCTAGGGAAGTGTGGTGCAGAGGATCTAGCTGTGCAGCCAACATTGAGGCACCAGAACCCAAAGAAACAAATAAACAAACAAATCCACATGCCAATGACACACAAAAAAAAACATGGGAAAAGCTCATAATAAATCCACACTGAAGTCTACCAACCTTACTGAAGACTACTAAAATGAGATCTCCCTGGAAGGAAACCAAGACACGGACTTTAGAAAAACAATTGGAGACATATTCAAAGAAATTAGAGAACTAAGGGAAGAGAATGAAAAAACTCAACAAGTACCAAGAGGGCGATAATGACAAACATTGGCAAGAACTAAAGGGAGAGATTGAAAAACTCAAGAAGGACCTAGAGGGAGATAATGACAAACTTTGGAAAGAACTAAAGGGAGAAAATGACAAACTCCAGAAGGAAGTGGAAATGCTGAAAAGATCCCAGGCCAAACTGAAAAAAGAAAATGGCCAACCAACCAAGGAGCTACAAGATGAGGATGACAGGCTCCAGAAGGAAGTGAAAATACTAAAGAAATCACAGGATGAAATGAAAAAGGAAATTGAACACTCAGCTAATCAACAGGAAAGGATGGGGGAAAGCCTCAGAAGCAGAATGGAAGAAGCAGAAAAAAAGAATATCAGACCTGCAGGATAGCATGGACCAAACTAGAATGCTCAAGTAGAGATTATGAAAATGTAGAAAAAACACAAGAATGAACAACCAGGAAAATGTTGGGACATTATGAAAAAAAAAAAAAAAAAAAAAAAAAAAAAAAACCTCCACATCATAGGGACAGAGGAAGTAGAAGAATCCCAAGACAACATTATTGACCAGATCTTCAACAGGATAATAGAAGAATATTTCCCCAAACCGAAAAAAGATAAACCCGTACAAATACAAGAAGCATATAGAACACCAAACAGACAAGACCAGAAAAGAAATTCCCCATGCCAAAAAAATTGTTAAAACACTAGATGCTCAAAACAAAGACAAAATACTGAAAGCCACAAGAGGAAAACAACAAGTTACATATAAGGGGAAACCCATCAGAATTACAGGTGACTTTTCAGTGCAAACTATGAAAACTAGAAGAATGTGGACCAAAGTATTCCCAGAACTAAACGACTTTAGATGCCAACCCAGACTACTACACCCAGCAAAAATGTCAGTCATAGTTGAAGGAGAAAGAAGAATCTTTCTCAACTTGAATTATATGAAAGTACACATGTCTAAGAAACCAACACTTCAGAAAATCCTTGAAGCAATCTAAAGGACAGAGGAAAGAAGCAACTATCCCTAACCAATTAAGGAGAGAAAGCAAAACAATCATAACAAAGTAAATATAAACCTAGACCAAGAATGCAAACAAAAAATAAGGCAAAAGGAAGCAACACACATCTCTCAATATTAACCTTAAATACTAATGGTCTAAACTCCACAATAAAAAGGCAGAGACTGGGAGAATGGATTAGGGAACTGAACTCTCCTATATGCTTTCTACAAGAAACTCATCTCACCCTCAAGGACAGATACCACCTTAGAGTGAAAGGATAGAAAATTATTCCAAGCAAATGGTACCAAGAAACAAGTTGGAGTGGCTATTCTAATATCAGAAAAAATAGACCTCAAAGTAAAATTAATCACAAGAGACAAAGAGGGCCATTACATCCTTGTAATGGAACAATGAACCATGAAGACTTCACAATCCTAAATGTGTATGCACCAAACTCTGGTTCACCTAACTTTATAAACACAACTCTGCAGGACCTCAAATCACAGATTAATCCTAACACACTAATAGTGGGAGACTTCAACACCCCACTGAACACCTTGGATAGATCAGATCAACAGGACAAAAAATAAACAGAGAGAAATCAGAACTGAACAATACAATACATGAAATGGACCTAACACAGTAATAGTGGGAGACTTATTTCTGCCCACTGAACCCCTTGGATAGATCAGATCAACAAGACAATGTAATTATGAAGATAGATCCATTTGACTCGCCTAACTTGCCTTTTGTGAGGAGCAAGGAATTTAGCAACTCTATATATAAAATGTTTGAGAAATTGTGGAAAAATAAGGAAAATAATGATATTGCCTGGTTGTTCCTAGCATCTCTGGATAAAGTGATAGAGGAAAATAAGTAGCTCAGTGATAAAATTAACCAGCTTCAGATTCGCAACAACGGATCAAAAGTTTCCAAGTGAGCTCTAGAAGAGGATCGTCTCTCCAGCAGCCAAAGAGCTAAAGTGGCAGAAAATCAAGCTGGAACCCTTATTATATGTTTGGCTGATTTACAACACAAATTTAATTCCCAGCCACGAAGAGGGTCAGCAGTCAAAGTGAGAGCACTGGTGGGGAAAGGGTGGAACTCTGAAACTTGGGATGGAGATGTGTGGGAGAAACAGGATAATGAGGACTTTGAACACTCTGATTCTGAGTGATTTTCTTTATCTGAGTAATCTCCCCACCCTCAGCAGAGAATCCACACCCTGCAGATCTTTGCTTGAGGAAACTAATCTCGCCCTTCCAGTAGGAGCTGATGTCCCTCAGGGCCCAGAAATTGTTGCCTCTAGACCCATAACCAGATTGAAAGCTAAGCAAGCTGCTAAAGGTGAGATAGAAAGTGTGGTCCATGAGGAGGTGCACTACACCACTAAAGAAATTAATGAGTTTTCCAGCAGAAGCCTAATGAATGTGTGTGGGAATGGATTTTAAGGGTGTGGGATAATGGTGGAAGGAATATAAAATTGGATCAGACTGAGTTTATTGATATGAGCCCACTGAGTAGAGATTCTAGGTTTAACATGGAAGCTCAAGTGGTTAAAAATATGTTAAAAGTTTATTTGATTGGTTGGCTGACATATTTATTAAAACATGGCCTACTAACAGCGAGTTAGAGATGTCTGATATTCCTTGGCTTAGTATTGATGAACGAATTGTGAGGGTCAGGCAGATGGGCATGCTCGAGTGGATTTGAAGTGTAAAACCACATTCTCCACAATGTGAGGACCCAGAGGACATGCCTTTCACTGAGTTTATAAGATGGAAAGTACTGAGAGAGACACCAGAATATTTGAACAGCTTTGTTTTTGCTCTATTTCTTACACCTGATTTTGCAGTTAGAGAAGTTGTTGCTTGTTTGCATAAATTAAATGTACACGTAATAGGTTTAACAAGACCTCAGGGTAGGCATCAGGTGGCAGCACTGAATTGTCTAGGGCCAGATGAGCATAGTTATTTTAGTTATCATAATGTACGGCAAAGTCAAAACAATGCCTATAATGGCATGACCCAAATGGATCTTTGGAACTGGCTAATTAATCATATTGTTCCCAGGAACCAAATACATAAGAAGCCTACTAAATACTTTTTGATCTGTAAAAGCAGAAAAGCTCTAGAACAAATGACAAGAAGTCAACATTGGATTTAAGCAGTAGAGAATCCCGTCCAGTTAACCAGTTTCCAGACCTGAGACAGTTCACAGACCCAGAACCCCTTGAAGGAAGGAGTGGCTGGGTTCCAATGAGGGAGGATCTTGTCACAATACCAAAGACTTATGCTGTTTGCCTTCCTCCTGTCCTTCCCCAGAGGGACCTGAGGCCTTTTACTAGGGTAACTGTACACTGGGGAAAAGGACATAATCAGACTTTTTGAGGCCTATTGAATACTGGTTCTGAGTTGACACTGATCCCAGGAGACCCTAAAAAGCATTTTGGCCTTCCAGTTAAAGTAAGGGCCTATGGAGGTCAGGTGATAAATGGAGTTTTGGCTGAAGTCTGACTCATAGTGGGCCCAGTTGGTCCCAGAACTCATCCTACGGTTATTTCCCCAGTCCCAGAATGTATAATTGGGATAGATATACTTAGAAATTGGCAGAATCCCCACATTGGTTCCCTGACCTGTGGAGTGAGGGATATTATGGTTGGAAAGGCCAAATGGAAACCATTGGTGTTGCCTCTACCAGGAAAAATAGAGAAACAAAAATAATATTGTATCCCTGGAAGGATTGCAGAAATTAGTGCCACCATCAAGGTTTTGAAAGATGCAGGGGTGGTGATTCCTACCACATCTCCACTTAACTCTCCAATTTGGCCTGTGCAAAAGACAGATGGATCATGGAGAATGACAGTGGATTATCGGAAAGTTGGTATCAATTTTTCCAATTGCAGCCACTGTACCAGGTGTGGTATTTTTACTTGAGCATATTAATATGTCTCCTGGTACCTGGTATGCAGCTATTAATCTGGCCAATGCATTCTTCTCAATACCGGTTCATAAGGACCACCAGATGCAATGTGTTTCATCTGGCAAGGCCAACAGTATACCTTTACTGTCTTACCTCAAGGGTATGTTAACTCTCCAACCTTGTGCATAACTTAGTTAGAAGGGATCTTGGTAGCCTGACTCTTCCACAAAATATCACACTGGTCCACCACATTGATTATGTTATGCTGATTGGACCCAGTGATCAGGAGGTAGCAGCTAGTTTAGACTTGTTGGTAAAGCATATGCACATGAGACGATGGGAAATAAATCCAACTAAAATTCAAGGGCCATCTACCTCAGTGAAGTTTCTAGGAGTTCAGTGGTGTGGAGCATGCAAAGACATTCCTTCTAAGGTAAAGAATAAGTTGTTGCACCTGGCCCGTCCCTCCACCAAGAAAGAAGCACAACGTTTAGTGGGCCTTTTTTTTTTTTTCTGTATGTGTATGAACGTACTGTCTGCATGCAAGTTTGTGCACCTATGTCATGCAATGCCACAGAGGTCACAAGAGGTTCTCTGATTCCCCTGGAACAGGAGTTCTCCTGGAATTGGAGTTTCACATGGTTCTCAGCTGCCATGTGGGTGCTGGCGATCAAACCTGGGTCCTCTGTAAGAGCAGTCAGTGCTCTTAACTGCTAGGACATCTCTCCAGCCCCTAGTGGGCCTTTTTTGATTCTGGGGGCAGCACATTCCTCATCCAGGTGTGTTACTATGACCCATATATCAGGTGACTTGGAAGGCAGCAAACTTTGAGTGGGGCTTGGAAAAGGAAAAGTCCCTTCAACAGGTCCAGCCCAGGCTGCAGTGCAGGCTGCTCTGCCCCTAGGGCCATATGATCCAGTGGACACAATGGTGCTTGAGGTATCAGTGGCAGATAGAGATGCCATCTGGTGTCAGTGGCAGGCTCCCATAGGGGAATCACAGTGGAGGCCCTTGGGAATTTGGAGTAAGGCTCTACCTTCATCTGCAAACAATTATTCTTCTTTTAAGAGACAGCTCTTGGCCTGCTATTGGGCCTTAGTGGAAACTGAATGTTTGACAATGGGCCACCAAGTATCCATGTGACCTGAGCTGCCCATCATGAGCTGGGTGTTATCTGACCCACCAGACCATAAAGTAGGATGTGTGCAGCAAGAGTCTATTATGAAATGGAAGTGGTACTTACATGACAGGGCCCGGACAGATCCTGAGGGCACAAGCAAGCTACACGAAGAAGTTGCCCAAATGCCTATGGTTCCCACTCCTGTTACAATGTCTCCTCTGCTTAAGCATGCACCTATGGCTTCATGGGGTTTGCCCTATGATCAGTTGACTGAGGCAGAGAAGACTAGGGCCTGGTTTACTGATGGTTCTGCATGCTATGAAGGCACCACCCAGAGGTAGACAGCTGCAGCACTACAGCCAATTTCTAAAACAACCCTAAAGGACAATGGTGAAGGAAAGTCTTCACAGTGGGCAGAACTTTGGGCAGTGCACATGGTTGTGCATTTTGCCTGGAAGGAGAAATGGCCAGAGGTTCTATTATATACTGATTCATGGGCTGTAGCCAATGGTTTGGCTGGATGGTCAGGGACTTGGAAGGAGCATAACTGGAAAATTGGTGAGAAAGACATTTGGGAAGAAGTATGTGGATAGAGCTCTCTGGATGGTCAAAGGATGTGAAGATACTTGTGTCTGATGTAAATGCTCATCAATAGGTGATCTCAGCAGAGGATGAGTTTAACAATCAAGTAGATTGGATGACTTGTTTTGTGGATAGTCAGCCTCTTTCTCCAGCTGTCCCTGTTGTTGCTCAATGGGTCCATGAACAAAGTGGTCATGGTGGCAGAGATGGAGGTTATGCATGGGCTCGACAGCACGGACTTCCACTCACCAAGGCTGATCTGGCTACAGCTGCTGCCGAGTGCCAGATTTGCCAAAAAAAGACACCAACATTGAGGGCCCAATATGGCACTATTCCCTGGGATGACCAGCCAGCAACCTGGTGGAAGGTTGACTACATTGGACCACTTCCATCATGGAGGGGACAGCGTTTTGTCCTTACAGGAATAGATACTTATTCTGGATATACATTTGCCTTTCCCACACAGAATGCTTCTGCCAAAACTACCATCCAGGGACTTATGGAATGCCTTATCCAATTATCACAGTATTCCTCACAGCATCGCTTCTGACCAAGGAACTCACTTCACAGCCAAAGAAGTACAACAGTGGGCCCATGGTCATGGTATCCACTGGTCTTACCATGTTCTCCACCACCCAGAAGCAGCTGGCTTGATAGAATGATGGAATGGCCTTTTGAAGACACAATTACAGAGACAATTAGATAGCAATGCCCTGGAGGGCTGGAGCAAGGTTCTCCAGCAGGCTGTATATGCTTTGAATCAATGCCCACTATATGCTACTGTTTCTTCTATAGCCAGAATTCATGGGTCTAGGAACCAAGGGGTGGAAATAGGAATAATTCCACTCACTATCACCCCTAGTGACCCAGTAGGAAAATTTTTGCTTCCTGTACCCACAACCTTGCGTTCTGCTGGTCAAGAAGTTTTGGCTACAAAGGGGGGAGTGCTTTTGCCAGGAGATACAGCAAACGTTCCATTGAACTGAAAGCTTATTCTTCCCCCTGGCCACTTTGGGCTTCTACTTCCCTTAAGCCAACAGGCTAAGGAAGGAATAACAGTAGTAGGAGGAGTGATTGATCCAGACTACCAGGGGGAAATTGGACTTTTTCTCCACAATGGAGGTTAGGAAGATTATTTCTGGAAGGCAGGAGATGCTGTAGGGTGCCTTCTGGTGCTACCATGTCCTATGATTAAGGTCAATGGGAAACTCCAACAACCCAAACCAGACAGGACAATAAATGGCCCAGACCCTTCAGGGATGAAGGTATGGGTCACTCCTCCAGGGAAAGAGCCAAGACCTGCAGAGGTGCTTGCTGATGGTGGAGGAAATACAGAATGGGTAGTAGAAGAAGGTAGTCATAAATATCAGCTGAGGCCACGGGACCAGTTGCAGAAACATGGATTGTAATAGATATGAACTTTTGTCCTATTTGGTTAAGAATGTGCTCGTTCATATACATACACATATTAAGCAGATACTTGTGTTTTTCCCTTTTGAATATGCAACTGAGATAAGGGTTAAGTGTTGTCATATTTAGGTTATTAGATACTGAAGGGCTAAGTGTTCCTCAAGGACATTACCACATACTCTAAGATATAATGCTTCATGATTGCACATGGGACACTTATAACATATTAGGTAGAATTCTGACCTCGCCATTGTTTGCAATTGACATTTAAGCATAACATAAGGAGAGGCTATTTATTGGGTGTCAAGTTGACAAAGGGTGGACTTGTAATGGTTAATCCTGGGTGTCAACTTGACTGGACTAAGGAACAAATAAGAGAAAAAGGATCTTCGGATTGGACTACCTCAAACCAGATGGCCCACCCCAAATGTGGGTGTTACCTTCTGCTGGCAGGCAGTACAACAGGCCATGGCAGAGGGAGCTGGTCCCTTCTTTCCTGTGACTTGCCTCTCTCTCACTGGTGAGTGTGCCTTGCTGCTGTGATCAACCCTTCAGATCTCAGCGTGTACTGAGACTGGCAGATCTCCTGGAATCCATCAGGCCGTCAGCACCAGATTGGGACTACTGAGACATCCAGCCTTGCAGACTGAGCAGCTTCCTAGATTCTCAGCCTCTCCAGTGTGGTGCAGCTATTGTTGGACTCCTTGTGCTCTGTCACATGAGCAAATCGGTAAATTGTATATAGCTATATATTTGTCCTGTTGATTCTGTTTCTTCAGAGAACGCTAACTAATACAGACCCAGAATAGCCAAAGCAACCCTGACTGAAAAATGCAATATGGGGAGGATTGCCCTACCAGACTTACAACTATATTACAGGGCCATAGTCATAAAGACAGCCTGACACTGGCACAAAAACAGACCTGTTGACTAGTGGAAGAAAATTGAAGATCCAAACTTGAGCTCATACAATTTCAGCCACCTCATATTTGACAAAGGGGCAAAAAACCCTCAATGGAGGAAGGATAGCATCTTCAGCAAATGGTGCTGGCAAAATTGGATCATAATCTGTAGAAGAACAAAATTAAACCCCTACCTCTCACCCTGTACAAAAATCAACTCCAAGTGGATCAAAGATCTCAACGTGAAGCCCAAAACCCTGAAGGTGATAGAAGAAAAGTAGGCAACAGCCTACAAGACACAGGCATAGGAAAAGAGTTTCTAAATCAGACAGCAGCTGCACAGGAAGTAAGGTCAACAGTCGACAAATGGGACCTCATAAAACTCAAAAGCTGTACTTACCTGGCAGGGGAGATACCATGATCATGAAGGTGGTTTTCTCAGGGTGAGCCTTATCCATTGCACTCTGGATGTGCTGATCCCTACAATTTCCCCAAATGTGGGAAACTTGACTGCATAATTTGTGGTAGTGGGGGACTGTGTTCGTGCTCTCCCCTGTAAAAAAAAATTTTTTTAACTCAAAAGCTTCTGTACAGTGAAAGAAACAATCACGGAAGTAAAGAGAAAACCCTCAGAGTGGGAGGAAATCATTACCAGTGATACATCTGATACAGAATTAATCTCAAAAATATATAAACTATTCAAAAAACAAAGAAGTGAGAAGACAAATCACCTACTCAAAAGATGGAGTAAAGAGCTGAACAGAGTCTTCACCAGTGAGGAATTAACGATGGCTGAGAAACATCTTAAAAAGTGTTCAACATCATTAATAATTAAGAAAATGCAAATTAAAACCACCCTCAGATATCATCTCACTCCAGTACAGCTAGCTAAGATCAAGAAAACAAAAGGCAACAGATGCTGGAGAGGTCGTGGGGAAAGGGGAACACTCATTCACTGCTGGTGGGAATGTAAACTTGTACAACCATTATGGAAAGCAGTGTGGAAGAACCCTTAAAATACTGGGAATGAGCCTACTACTTGACTGAGTCATACCACTCCTGGGTATATACCCCAGAGACTCATCCTACCGCAAAGATACATGCACATCCATGTTTCCTGCAGCTCTCTTCACAATAGCAAAGAGCTGGAACCAACCCAAATGCCCCTCAACAGACTACTGGATGACAAAAATGTGATACATCTGCACAATGGAGTACTATTCAGCGGTAAAGAAAGATGGCATTTATGAGCTTTGCAGGTAAATGTATGGAGCTCAAAGCCGTTATGCTCAGTGAAGTAATACAGTCCTAGAAAGACAAACAGAGAATGGTTTCCCTCATTTGTGGATACTATACCAAATCCTCCAGATGAAAGGCAAGCTGAATGGCATTATGCTTATATTTCTGTTTATCTGAAACCAACTATGTTGTTATAATGTGAACCTCTCAACAGGCTCTAGAATCCACCCACCAATTATTTTCAGACTCTGTAATTACTGTATATGCGTGGAGAATATGTATCCATATTTTATAGTAATATAAAATTAATGGAGGAAAATGTGAATTCCTAAACATAAAAAAAAAAAAAAGACAGAGAGAAAGATGCAGGACAGTTATGGCAGAATGCGTGATCTGGGATGGGGTGGGATGGGGTGGGGGGAAGGGAAAGGGGAATATGCCTGAACTGAATTGAAATGTGATGTGTGAAATACACAAAACAATCAATAAAAAAGAAAAAAAAACCAAATCACAATTATATTAATAGATGCAGAAATATACTTGACAATATCCTATGTTAATTTGCAATAAAAGTATCTCACCAATGAGGAATTCATGAGAATTTCTCAATTTAGTAAAGGAAATCTCTGAAATCCATACAGGTAGTGTGGTATTTACTGGTCAGGAAGTCAAAGATTTCTTTAAAAAATTAAGGGGAAGGCAAAGATATTCTCTTTCAATGGTACTTTTCTATTTATTAAGTCGGGAATAGTAGTACATGCCTTTAACCCCAGTACTTAGGAGGCAGAGGCAGGAAGTTCTCTGTGATATCTAGACCAGGGTGGACTACCTAGCGATTTCAATGAAAGTTTGGGCTAAAGAGACCTGGCTCAAAAAAAGATCTATTCTTTGAGAATTTCATGCACTATACTTTGATCTTATTCCTACTTCTTCCCCCATTTCCATCCCCACATTACTATTCTCACTCAGACCCAATATCCTCTATCATTGATTTTTAGATCGTCTATTTAGTCTCCTTTGTGTTCTCCAGTTGCTCTTGAGAGTGAAACTGTCCTATACAGCTTGGTCAACCTACCCAACATCACACACTTAAAACTATCTGCTCCCTTCCCAAGAGCTATAAATTTTCAATACTTCCTCAGCTGGAGTTCGGGTTTCTTGCCCACCTCTTAGTCCTCTATTCTGAAAATATTTTCTGGCTTGAGCTTGCATAGTTCATATGCATGTTGTCACAATTGCTGATAGGTCATATGTGCCACTAACCTGCTGTTTGGAAAACACTGTTTCTTTGTAGCTGCATACAACCTTTGGTTCTGACAATCTTTCAAACTTTATTTTTCAGTGATCCCAGAGCCTTGGGAAGAGACGTAATATAGGAGTACCATTTAGGGCTGAGCACTCCAGATTCTCTTATTCTCTAAATATTGAGCAGTTATGGGTCTCCATGTTAATCACCATCTGCTCCATCTTCTCCAATGACAGTTGAGATATACATTAATTTACAGTTAAAATAATAAGTGTTTAGCAGTCAGTTTATTAATATATCCACTCAGTAAAATAATAATAGTAGGTTCTCCCTATGGTGCGTGACCTGTTCAGTCACATTTTTTTTTTTTTTTTTGGTCCTGTTAACATTTCAGGAATGGGCTTCATCTTGTAAAGCAGACCTTCACTCCAGTCAGAATGTAGTTGGTTACTCCCTTAACATTCATGCTACTACAGCACTAGGGACAATCCTTGGCAGGCCAGCTGTTATTATAGCTTAAGTGTTCACAGCTAGGAAAAGTTGATAATTACTTTTCTCTTCTGGTATAAGTCTAGATTCTTCCAACACTATGAAAGTGAGCAGTAGAGATGAATTATGATGTCAGTACCAATTTTATTTCTTCTTGTTTGTTCTATGACCTAGATATATAGTGTCTTCAACAACAGGGTCTTACCATCAAGTTTTGATGGGTAATCAAGAGCAATGGCAAGAGTTAGTATTTCTGGGGAGTCTATAGAATGCCACTGTTCACCAACTATAAAAGAGGGAGCCTATTTCTGGCATGAGACATTTTATTTTTGGTGTCTGAAAGGGACATTGTCCCCCAGTTATTGGGTAATTCAATTTAAACTCTTTAATATTGTATATGTCCATATATATATATATAATATAATATATAATATCAGATATATTTGAATTTTTGCATATTTCATACATTATATCTTAATCAATATTAACATCTCCCTCTGTCTACACCTTTTCATCATGCCTTTCCCCACTGGATTTCATGTATTCTGTCATATACATTAAGGTATCATCTATATATTTTAAGAAGCTTCTTTAGTAGTAGGTTTCCATATGACCTTTGAAAAAACACTTTTAGTGTTAGTTATCCTTCCCCATACTCCTGTTGCTATCTTCTGTCCCTACCCCATGTAACTATTCCTACATCCTTATTTCCCTTTCCCTCTTATGATCATCACATTCTACTTCTCCCATGAAGTCCCCCTTACTAAGTTCTTACTAGTTTTCTGACCTCATGAATTTTGAAGTGACACACACTAGGTGTTTATGTTTTAGTTTATTTTTTTAAATTAAGTTTTTTTTTTTTTTTGGATTTTTTTTATTTCATGACATTTTTCCAATTCAGTTCAGGCTTATTTCCCTTTCCCCTCCCTCCCACCACCCCACCCCATCCCAGAGCATGCATCTGCCATAACTGTCCTGCATCTTCTCTCAGTTTTTTTTTTTCATTTTTTAGCTATAAGTGATAATCCATGAGTACAAGCATCCTTCATGCAAAACCTATCTGCAGCTGTTGTGCCCAAACACCTACAGCCCCACCATCCAGTGGGGGGTGAGAGGTTGTTTGTTCAACAAGTTGATCAAATGAGTGTCCAGACTACATTGCTGTAGTTTCACCAATTCACCCCAATCCGAGCCCTTACATTCTACCACGCCCCCTCTTCGCAGTTTGTTCCCTAGCTTAGAAAGGGGCACAGGTGGATTGAGAGTAAACAGTCCACTCTCCCTGGAGCTGTTGACTGGACTCTGGTCAATTCTGGCTGTTTCCTTTCATGGGCTGACAGTTTGTCAGAATAACCTTCGATCTACTAATGAAGCAAATAAAATAAGTATAGGATTTAAGCAGCACTATAGTAGTTAGGTGTTACTTTGGCATAGACACATGTTTGGGATATGTTAATGAATTACAATTTTCCCCACTGTTAAAATGGACAGGGTCTTACTGTGGCTTAACCCTCCTAACCTGTAGAGGATGTAAGCTTGTGGCATCAGCCATGGTTATTTCTCCAAGGGGAGAAATGCCAATTAGAATTTTGGGATATACAGGCATTGGCTGACTCTGCTGCACAGTATTTCCAGGCAGGTGAGGTGTAGCTGGTGCTGAGTGTGTGGAGTCTTGCTGACTTCAGGGAGACCCATATTTGCTTTATTGGTTTAGTGGCCTTTGGTAACACTCTCTGGCATTCCAGAGGCCATCTGTACCACTTGCATGTGTGGGTCTCAATACATCCCTCCCATTTAACTCAGGCTTCGGCACAGGGTCTTATTGCTCTCCTCCTGTAGGTATCCCAACTAGAGGCAAGGGGCCCTTACCTTTTGGTGGGGCCTTGGATCCCCTGGCAACATCCACCTGTAGAACAATCCATTGCTGATGTCAGACTCCTGTATAATATATTTGCCTGGAGTGCATAGCCCTAAGGACTTTAGTATTATATTTGGTTCTGAACAAGAGTAACACTTCCACAGTTCCCATGTCAGAGTCAATTAAAGAAAGCAGTTTTTACAAGGTTTTATAAGAGATTACCTCTACAATAGTTGTCCCTCCAATTTACAGTTGGGGAGCGACTCATCATCGTCATATTTCTCCTTGTTCTATGGGTGGGAAGGCAGGAAGTCTCTCATATCAGAAACTTTGTGGCACCTAGAAGGTAAGGTTTCATTAGGACTCATTATAACTATTTGTTACATGTAGGACCACAGAGGGGTTCAATGTTTATGGCAATCTGAGGCTTTTCTTCCTTGAAATTTCAGACGGGTCAACCTTTCGTTTTCACCACTTTTGGTACATCCTACTCAATGCAAACCTGTATCTTTTCTTTCTCAGCCGGTAAGTTGGTGACGTTTTGTCCTGCTTCAGGCACAACACAAAAATCAATGTCTACCCATAGTTTGTGTGTAAGATTTATAATTGCAGGGGTTTTTGATGAACAGTTTTCATGTCTATCTGTACTCCCCCCCTCCCTTTTTTTTAGCTTCTCCAGAAGACAGTTGGTATTATACACATGACTATAGGGTGGGAGTCAAGGCAAGAGTTCATCAAATCACCCATGTTGGTTTTTGGGTGACTGTATGATCGTTAACTTGGGAAGCAAACTTAAATTTTATACGTTAACTCATTTAAAAGAGAATGCTACAGAGTGATACTGTACAACAGAGAAATTATACAGAGAACATTTGTATGGTCCAATCCCAAAGTTTCTTGCTCTGACAATTTTATGTAAAGACAAAGGTGGACAACAGCGAATTATATCCCATTAATTCAGATGCATTAACTTTTATCAGATTCTGTAAACAATGTTGTTTTAATATACACATGTTACATTCATACTTTTTTTGGTTTTTTTTTTTTTTTTTTTTTTTTTTTTTGTTGTCTGATGTGTAATCAATGTAACTGTCTGCATGCAGGTTTGTGCACCCGTGTCATCAATGCGCGGAGGTCAGAAGAGGGTCTCGATTCCCTGGAACTGGGTCGATGGGTTTCTCCTGGAATTGGTTCAGGTTCTCGCCGCCATAGGGTTGCTGGTGGACGAACCCGGGTCCTCTGTAAGAGCGGTCGGCGCCGTAACGCGCTAGGCCTCCTCTCAGCCCACTTTTACTTTTACTAAGTTCCTAAAACACCATGTGTCCTGTAGACAGTGTCTAGGCGAAACTGGGTAATTGCTGAGACTCACGTCAATTAAATATGCCTTAATCGGATATACACCCGTGTCCCCTTCCCACCCATACCCCCTTTCCAATTCACCATTTCAGTCCAATTTTCTGAGGCAGTCTTTTCTGTTGTTTCTTTTACTATGCCTCAGACTCAATGAGAAATATTGATACTGGGTATTTGGTGCTAGCAGCCACATATGAGGGACACAATTTGTCGTTTGGTTTTTCTGGGACTGTTGTTACATCACTTAACATATGTCTTCCAGCTCCATCCAGTTACATGCAAATTTCATGTTGTTGTCTTTTTTTTTTATCTTTTTTTTTACCTTTGCATAGAACTCCGTTGTGTTTTCTCTATCCACTCGTAGTTGAGGGGCACCTGGGAGCTGGTTCCAGCTTTTTGGCTATTGTAAACAGAGCTGCAATGAACATAGCGGTGCATGTATCTTTGCAGTAAGTTGTGTCCTTGTGGGTAAGAGTACCCAGGAGTTTTATGACTGGGTCAAATGGAAGCTCATTTTGAGTCTTCTAAGGGTTTACCACACTGCTTTCCATATGGCTGTACAAGTTTACATTTCCCACCAGCAATGGATGAGTGTGCCACTTCCCCACAACCGCTGCGCAGCACTTGGGTATCATTCATGTTCCTGATCCTAGCCAGTCTTAAGTTGGAGAAGGTGATATCTACGGGTGGTTTTGATTTGCATTTCCTTAATTTATAATGATGTTGAACACTCTTAAGATGTTTTTCTCGGCCATCTCTAACTCCTCCTCTGTGAAGTCTCTATGCGATCTTTGCATCCATGCTTTTGAAATGATTCATTTGTGTTCCTTTCCTTCTTTGTTTTTTGAGTAGGCTTGTATACTCTGGAAATTAACATTTTGTCAGATGGTATCTGCTATGAAGGATCCTCCCACTCTGTGGGTCTTCTCCTCCTGTCCTTTGATTGCTTCTTTGATGTACAGAAGCTTTGAGTTTACTGAGGTCCCATTGGATTCAATTGTCGATTTGATTTCTTGTGCAGCTGCTTCTGATTTAGGAAGTCGTTTCCTACAACTATGTCTTGTAAATAGGCTAGCCAAGCTTCCTCTTCTATCACCTCCAGAAGTTTGTGGTTTCACGTTGAGGTCCTTGGTCCATCTGGAGTAGACCTTTGTACAAGGGAAGAGGGTGGGGTTTAATTTCATTCTTCTACAAGTGGTGATCCGTTTTGCCGCCACCACTTGCTAAGATGCTGTCCCTTTCTCCAGTGTGTTTCTTGGGCCCCCTTGTCAAATATGAGGGGCGGAAATTGTATGAACTCATTTTTGGATCTTCAGTTTTATTCCATGGTCAACTGGTCCTGTTTTTGTCCATAACCAGGCTGTCTTTATGACCGAATAGCCCTATAGTATAGTTTATGTCTGGTATAGCGATCCCACCTGTATTGCTCTTTTTCCACTCAGGGTTGCTTTGGCGTATTCGGAAGGAAGCTCCATTTTGTTTTTCCAATGAAAGTGAGGATTTTGTTTTCCAGGCCTGTGAAGAAACTCTTGGGGATGCTGAGGGGATCGCATTAATCTGTACACTAGTTTGGGGTAGGATGGACATTTTTTACTATATTATTTATTTTCCCAATCCATGAGCAGGGGAGGTTCTTCCATTTCTGATGTCCTTCCTCAATTTCCTTTTTCAGGGGTTTAAAATTTTTGTTGAGAGATCCGTGGTGTCTTTGGGTAGGTTTGGTCCTAGGTAGGTTAATGGTTTGAGGCTTATTGTGAGTGGGAAGGTCTCTTTGTTTTTTTTTTTTTTTTTTTTTTTTTTTTGTATTCCTTCTCCAGTTGCTCTGATTTTTCTAGGTTTATTTTGTATCCGCCACTTTAACCAAAGCTCTTAATCGGGTTGTCGAGGAGTTTTTCTGGTGGAGTTCTTAGCAATCCCTTAGGTAGACAATCAATATCATCAGCAAAAAGGGATAGCGTGACTTCCTCTTTTCCAATAAGAACTCCTTTAATTTCCTTTTCTGCCTATTGCCCGAGCTAGGGTTTCTAGCACTATATTGAAGAGGTGACAGGGGGCAGCCTTTCCGAGTACCTATCTTTAAGGGGGAATGCCCTTTCTGTCATTTCCCCAATTTAGGATGATATTGGGCTGTGGTGTCGGTATGTGGCTTTGATTACAATTGAGGAATGATCCCTCATATCCAATTCCCGCCCAGGACTATTAAACATGAAAGGGTGCTGGATTTTTGTCAAGGCTTTCCTCCGCATCTATGAATGGAATTGCGTGGTTTTTTGTCCCTGCAGTCCATTGAGATGTGCTTGATAATGTTAATTGATTTTCCTATGTTGAACCATAACTGCATTGTCTGGTATGAATCCAACTTGTCATGATGGATGGATGGTTTTCTTGATGTGAGTCTGTAGGCGATTTGCAAGAAACCTGTTTAGATTTTTTGGCATCTGTGTTCATTAGGGAGAATGGGTCTATAGTTCCTCCTTTTTGGTGTATCTTTCCCCTGTTTTGGTAGGAGCGTAATGCTGGCTGCATAGAAGGAATTTGGGGAGAAGTACCCTCCAGTTTTTTACATCCTTTAACAATTTTAAGTATTAATGTTTAAGTCTTTTACTAAATATTTTATAGAATGCTGCCTTGAAACCATC
>VZQC01001497.1:335587-373710 GCA_009823505.1 Rhizomys pruinosus | reverse complement strand
AAAAAAAAAAAAAAAAAAAAAAAAAAAAAAAAAAAAAAAAAAAAAACAGCATAACCCTTTGGGGCTGGAGAGATAGCCTAGCAGTTAAGAGCACCAACTGCTCTTGCAGAGGACCCGGGTTCGATCCCCAGCACCCACATGGCGTCTAAGAACCGTCTGTAACTCCAATTCCAGGAGAACTCCAGTTCCAGGGGAATCCGAGACCCTCTTTTGACCTCCGTGGCATTGCACGACACGGGCGCACAAACCTACATGCAGACAGTACATTCATACACATACAAAAATAAATAAAATGTAAAAACAGAGTAGTTAACCCTTTACAAAATTCTTACATCTAATGTGTTAACTTTATCTCACTGAGTTGTGAATAGGAAAAGATGCTAAAGAAGTATCCCCTATTGAGGAAGAAAACTACCCAGACTGATCTAGGCATAGGCCAAGGGAGGGGAAACTGTAGGCAGGACTTCCAAATCCAGATCCTGGAAGCAGGATCTTGGTCCTTAAGGGCCACTTGGCTCAGTTGGCATTCCAGTCTGTATGTCGTACTATCTGCTTTTGCATTCGTACTTGCTGAAATAATCCAAGTTTAAGTTCTTGGTCACTGGCATCCTTCTGTGAATTCTTTCCTTTGGGAGCACAAGAACCAAGACTTCTTTTGTGGTTTGGATCAGAAGAAAAGAGACATTCATTTTCATCTCTAACAGTCAGAAAAGTAAAGTCAAGTCATGCAGATTGGGAAGGAAGAACTAAAATTGTGTTTGTTCTTATGTTATACAACCATGTGTCTAGAAAATCCAAAAAATAAGCCTTCAATCTCATAGAACTAATTAGTATGGCAAAATTATAAGATACATTATTACAAAAAATTTCAAATATTTTATTTCATGCCAGCAAAGAACTAAACCAGAATTTGGCATTATCAACACAGTAATATTTACATGTGTGTCTCTGGAATGACCACTCTGATATAAAGCTAATAAAACATATAACATATAAAACATATAAAATCCACATGAAAAAGTAAAAAATATGGAATTTCTCCCTATTTATTCAGTTCCTTGTTATATACAATGGCATACTATGTAAGGAAAGTTATCAAGTAAGAAATAAATGAAGATATATACCACGTTTATTAATATGGACATTCAATGTAATTGATAAACCAATTTTTCCCCTCTTCCTCCCTAGGTTTAGTGGAATCTTGATCAAATACTGGAAAATCATTTTGTGGATTTTGCAAAACACTTTATACAATTTATCTAGATATACATAAGGCCAGAATAATGAATTCAATACTGGAAGAGAATTTACCCACCTTGCTTGGTGACATACTAAAAGTCTTTAGGCTTTGAGAACATCACATGGGCAAATAAGTAAGCATGAAAACTATAGAACAGAATGTAAACCCTAGAAATGCAAGGCTATAAATACATTCAGCTGATCCCTGCAAAGGACAAAAGGCAATCCAATGGAGCCAGAGTGGTCTTAGAGATGGTCTTTTATGCAATAACCTGAACGAACTGCACATTCATAGACAACATCAACAAAAACTTGACATAAACCTGTGGGTAAAACTATGTTGCTTTTAGATAAAACATCAAATTTATAATCCTTGAAAAAATTCATAATTTAGATATCATGAAAACTTAAAAGGCAAACCACAGACTGACAATATATTTGTTAAAAACATCTGACAAAAGACAGGTATGTATATATAATGAACAAATAACACAAAATCTCAGTGATTAAAAACTTTATGTGATTCAAAAACTGGTCCAGAATCTAAACCAACAGTTAATCAAAAAAAAATATCATAATAGGAACTAGCAATGAAAAATGGAAAAGGAAAGGGCATGCCCAAATTCTTTCTATGAAGCCAGTATTACTCTCATACCAAAACCAGGCAAAGACCCAACCAAATCGAATTATAGATCAATCTTTCTTATGAACATCAACACAAAAATTCTCAGTAAAATATTTTCAAACCAAATGCAAATACACATCACAAATATTATTCATCATGATCAAGTCAGCTCCATTCTATAGTTACAGGGATAATTCAACACAGATAAATCCTTAAATGTAATCCACCATGTAAATGTTCTCAGAGACAGAAGCCACATGATCGTCTCCCTAGATTCAATAAAGGCCTTTGACAAAACCCAACCTCCATTCGTAATAAAAGTCATGGAGAACCTAGGGATACAGGGGACATAGTAAAGGCAATATACAAGAAACCCTTAGGCAACATCATACTAAATTGAGAAAGATTGAAAACATTCCCATTAAAATCAGGAATAAGACAAAGATGTCTACTCTCTATATTCCTGTTCAATATAGTACTTCAAGTCTTAGCTAGAGCAATAAGACAAATCAAGGAGATAAAGGTGATACAAATAGGAAAGGAGGACATCAAACATTCTGATTTGAAGATGATTCTAAACACAAATGACCTGAAAGACTTCACCAGAAATGTCCTAGAGCTGATAAACATGTTCAGCAAATATTGGGATTTTAAGTTAGCACAAAAAGAGCAGCTTTCCCACATACCAACAAAAAACATACTGAGAAAGAAATTAGAGAAATTACCCGATTCACAACAACCCCAAATCATAAAATATGTTGGAATAAATCTAACCAAGGAAAGTACGCAATATACCTTAACTTACAGTCACAGGAAAGGACTTTCTGAACTAGTACCTCAGTTACACAGGACCAATAATTGATAAATGGGTGATTGTGCAACTAAAGAGCTTCTGTACTTCAAAGGACACCACCATTTAAGTGAGGAGGCAAGCTATAGAATCAGAAAAGGTACTTACCAGCTATACCTCTGATATAAGGTTATATTAAGACTATACAAAGAACTTAAAAATAAAAATGAATCAAAAAATTTGGAGTACTCAGTGAGAAAAAATGGCTGAGAAATCATTTTAAAATATTCAACATCTTTAGCCATCACGGAAATGAAAATTAAAATTATTTGGAGATTTCATCTTACTTCATTCAGAATGTTAAGCTCTATAAAACAATGACAAAGGGTGTTAAGGTGTTGTGAAAGTAGAATGTTTGTTCACTGCTGGTAAGAATGTAAACTGGTACATTCATTATGGAAATTAGTGTGGAATGTCCTGAAAAAGCTACAAAATTATTTCCCACCTAATACAGCCATATGATTCTTGAGCATATACCCCAAGGACTCTTTCCTACTACAGAGATACCTGCTCATCCATGTTCATTGCTGCCCTATTCATAATAGCCAGGAAATTGAAACAACCTAGATTAGATGGTCCATCAACTGATGAATGAATAATGAAAGTATGGTACATTTATAAATTGGAAGGTGGTACCCATTTAATGACAGAAAGAAGGAAGGAAAGAAGGAAGGAAGGAAGGAAAGAAGGAAGAAAGGAAGAAAGAAAGGGATTGTGGGTTGAATTATCAGTGCACTGAAAGATGGCACCCTTTCATCAATGGACACAGTGGAGACTGGGAAGGATGAAATCTAGGCGATTATAATGTTGGCATTGTAACATTACAAGGGGGTTCTTCTTACAGTAGACAGTTATTAAAGTGGAGATCCACAGATGGTCACTGTGCAGAAATTAAGAGACTGTGGAGTACTAAGCCCTAAATTAGATACCTATATTGTACTTCCTCCTCCCTAGGTTCAAGGATCATTGCAAAAGAGAAAAATATTGTAAGAACCAATGATGGTCAAAGAGTCTGGGCATCACAGGGTAGTTGCACGTTTGAAGCCATAGCACTTATGAGACTACACGCAAGACCTGTGCAAACTCAGTCCACCATGTCTCGTGGAGGTGGACAGAAAGCCCCATCCCTAGGAGAGAATCTACTGGCAACTGATGGAGTTGAAGAAAGTGAGAGTCAGTATTCCTTTCTGGTGTGATACCTGGTAGATTGATCACACTTGAGGGCACAGACCCACTACCCAGAAGCATTTGGAAAAACACAGATTAGAATCTATAGGTCTTTAAAAACAATTAAAAATAAAGCTTTAAAGGAAAGAAGACATAGTAATGGAGGACATGAAATGGAAAGAGGAGTGGAGATAAGCTTGGGAAGGTGGAGGGCATCTGAATGTGATCAAATACAATATCTGAAATTCCAGAATCAATCACACACACACACACACACACACACACACAAACACACACATACACAAACACACACACGCACACATTGATACCATTACACACATGTTAAAAAGGCAAAATGCAGTTAGGTATAACCACTATGTAGTCATTTTATTATATCATCCAACAAATATGCTCCTTGGAATGTTCTCAAATTAATTCAAAATTATATCTACAACTCATAGATGTATAAATTATTTTACATCAAAATTTACGAAAGTTGGAAAGAATCAAAATGCTTATCAGAAAATGAATGGATAGCAAATTATGATACATCAATCCATTGTTTTGGATTGCAATCAATCAATGCATTGATTCTTGACTCTAAAAGGACATGATTTATCAAGCCATTGTAAAACATTAGAAAAATACTAAGAGCTTAATTACAAAGCAAAAGAAGCTAAACTGGAAAGGCTGCATATTCTATGATTCCTGTTGTATACCATTATGAGTACAGCCACAGGCAATGAATGATCAGCATTATCTAGAGGATTAAGGAGGATTCACAGTAATGCTGGATTCATGACACTATGCATTTCCACAATAATAGAAATTACAATACTGTAGTTAAACTGTGATGTAAGCTATAGATTTTGGGTGATGTTGAATTTCACTGTAGGTTCATCTCCTGGACTAAATACAACACAGTATTTACACAGTACAGTAATATGAGAAGCGTGGCCATAAAGCAAATGTGGAATTTTATGATGTCAACACAATAAAGCAGTAAACACAAAGCTACTATAAAACAAAGTTTTAAATTAATAATCTTTTTAAAATGCTTGATCTCATAATTTATAGCAACATATTTTTACATCTGTAGTACAAAGATTTGGGAGTCAACAGGCATAGATTTAATTTCTGCATGTTGCCATCTTTATGAATTGTTAAATTTTGGGCAATTTACTCCATTTTTACATCCTAAATAATCTATTTCTCAGAGTACATTTTTATTGTTTCTATTATATATTATATTTTATTTTCAAGGTGGTATTACTTTATTGAAAATAAATCATTTTTCAAATTTTTTATTTGTCTTACTACTATCATATTTGAACTTAATTGTATGGGACTCTAAGAAGATTGATTATATGAGTTGCCATTTAAAAAAATGCCATCCTTTTACAATATATTATACTTCTGAAAAGAGACATTATATTGTGTCTTAATATTGTGTGCAGTTTCCATGTAATAGCACTTCTTATCTTCCATTTTCTCTCCCTCTCTTAGAAGGTGTTCTTCAAATGTATTTTCATTTTTTTTACATATTTGATCAGTTTCATATAGATACATGTCAAAGTTGTTTTATTTGGGATTTTTTAAATTTTAGTTTTAGTAAAATTCTATATTTTTAATTTACTTATTATTTGCATTTTATGTGTATGAGTGTACTTCCTGCATGGATGGTAGTGGTCCCATGTCATGCAGTGCCTACAGGGATCAGAAGAGAGTGTCTGATCCCTTGGAACTGTAGTTATGAGCAGTTATTAGCTGCCATTTGGATGATAAGAACTGAACCCAGATCCTCTGCAAGAGCAGCCAGTACTCTTATCCCCTGAGCCATCTCTCCAACCCCATTTTTTTTCTGATAAAGCTCTGATCTAAAATGTTAGCATATAAAACTTTGGGTATTTTATTTTCTTCTTCTGGTAGTACTAGGGTTTGAACACAGGACCCCTAAATACTAGGAAACCGATGATCTACCATTGATAGATATGTCCAGTCCTAAATCTCTCTATTTTAACTAAAGTTTTACTTTATCTGAAAATAATTCAATATTTACTTTATCTGAATATAATACAAATATTGAACACCACAAGATTTTCAATATTTGTATTTTATAAATTTTTAGTTATTTTCTTTGTCCTGTAATACTTAGTTTCATTTTTAATTTATATTTTATTATTTTAATACTCATGTTTAAAATTATAATTTAATATTTTGTTATGGTAATTTAATGCTTTATTTTAGTGAGATTAATGATACAACAAAAATTAACTGTATAATCTTGTGTTTCTTTTTCTCTTACAATAACTTCTTTTCCTTTTTACTTTACCTGCTTTCTTTAAGCAATGTATTTTTTCTACTTCATTTACCCTTTCCTAGTTTAGAAACTATGTATCACAGCTGTTTCTCCATTCTTCATGTACTTTTTTCTTACTAAATCCATCTTTGCTCTAGGTTTATGACTATTCCCCAAAACATAATTACTAAGGCACTTCATTGAGTATTATTGACTAAGCCATTAATTTTCAAGCATTTCCCGTCACATGTTACTATAAGTGTAATGATTGTTAACTTTTATACTAATAAAATACAAATACTCATCACATCTGATGTTACCTGTAGGCTCTGAAATTAATGAAGGTTGGTAAGCTTAGCATAAAAAAAATTTCAGACTACCTTCATAAGATAATTTCCAAAGTCAGGTTCTGATTTTGATCCAAGATGGACAAGCCTCATCAGTCACAAGACAGGCTTCTGCTGTTCACAGAGCTTCACTAGATTTTGTGTTTGGGCCTTAGATATTTCTAACTAGATATTTACATGTCCTTATTCTAAATGTCAGAATATCATTGTCTTCCCAGTAACACACTTTAGTATACTAAATCTACCCAAGCTGTGAAGCAAATGAACATCAAATCAGTATTCAGCAGATTCTATTCATGCAACAGATTCCCAGGTCAGGCCTTCAGCTATAAGAAATAAGAGATTGATTCAGAGCAGTTGTGCAGCTTCTCGCTGATCCCCACAACAGGAACCTCTGGTTCTCTTTCTTCCTTTCCTCACTTTATGCTTTTCAAAGAGGCACCTCTTGTATACTGTACCATCCCCATCAGATGTCTATAGCAGCAAACTGGGGCAAAAGACTAACCTTATAAAGATAGTTTATTCCAGGTAATTGCAGATGGAAATTTATTCATTTACCCCTGTGTACTAGGGACCTTCCTATTTGAGGTGGTAATCAGATAACTGTAGCTTTCCAACCAAGTTATATCAGATATCCCCAGGCTGAATGCACATCCTTAAGTATTTTTGTTTGTTTTGTTTTGTTTTGTTTAGTTTTGTGGCAGGGTTTCCCTGTAACCTTAACTGGCCTAGAACTAGGAACTTGCTATGATCACCAAGCTGGCCTAGGAATCCTTCCATCTACTTAGACGAAGAGACAGGTTCTTCTGAGCATCATTTCACCCTTTTCTGTGATCACTTATAATGAATTTCCATTTATTCTGAATGAACTCTTCATGTCTTTATTTTTAAATAGGCCAGTGTTAGTTTTTAGGAGGCCCTTCCCTGGAAGGCAACAGGAGTACATATCACCCACAGTCTCATTTCCCACATGGACAGTATATTCTGCTACTGATCTCTGAGCTCAACAGAGTCACAGATTCAACTACAGTCACTGCATTGTTTTCTGTTCAGATACATAAAGATTATAGTTTTGTTTTCAAAAAAAGGCATCACTTTTACACCATATTTTTAAAGCATTTAACTTTAGGGGATTGAGAGATAACTTAGCAATTACAAGGTACTCTCGTAAAGAAGTCACATTTGGTTCCCGACACCCACACAGCAGCTAAAAAATGTCTATAATTCCATTTACAATGGATCTGACATCTCTTTTGGTCTCCATGGGCACTACATTCATGGGTTCACTTACACACATGAAGGCAATTAACACACACATATAAACTAAATGTAAACAAATAAATAATTTAAATATTTAGCTTTTTAAGAGTTTGACATTATAGAATAGCCTTACATGTGGAATTTCATCACTGGCTTTCAAAATTTTATTAATACATTTGACTTTTATTTAGAAAATTTGTGGAGGGTGACTAGTAGCTTCCCAATTAATGTGACTGACATTGGAGCACTTATCAGTAGATGCCCAAAATATAAATTTCTCTTATTCTTCATGTGAGAGCCACAAATAGACAAGAATGGGGATTTTTTTTTATTTTAGTTATTTTTATTTTTTGTATATGAGTGTATTTCCTGGATGGGTGTAAGTGCACCCTGGTCATGCAATGCCTACATAGGTCAGAAGAAAAAATCAGATACCCTAAAACTGGAGTTATGGATAGTTGTTAGCCACCAGGTGTGTGCTAGGAATTGAACCCTGATCTTCTGCAAGAGCAGCCAGTGCTCTTAAGGGCTGAATAATCTCTGCTGTCCTAAAATGGAGATTTTTTTTAAGAGTAGTAAAACCACAGTAGACAAATGCTTGAGTATAGTGACTGCCAGGCAAGCAGTATAGACATTCATGTGTTATTTATTTATTTATTTATTTATTTATTTATTTATTTATTCGTTGGTCTTTTTGAGACAGGATCTTCATTTAGCCCCTGCTGGTCTGGAAGTCACCATGTGGACTAGGCTGTCCTTGAACTCACAGAGATCCACCTGCCTCTGCCTTCTAAATGCTGGGATTAAAGCTGTACCCCACCTTGCCTGGCTAATGTTCTCTTTAAATACTGGAAAACCATAACCACACTCCTTGGACACTGTATGAAGTCAATGAAAAGAGAATAAAAGTTTAAAATACTATTTTGGGATTTAATCCATTGCATTTAGAATTATGTAAAGAAAGGTGGAGAGGAAGCATAAGAAAGAAATCTAAGGGAAATCCCTGATAAGCAAGCATGGTCACTGAGAAGTAACAAAGACAGAAAACTACCTGGGTTTCTTGGGCAGGCACAAAGGCTGCATTTTTTGGCTCCAGCAAATCCCTATTGATGTCAGATAGCCCTGGACATCTCAGTTTGGAGGTCTGACCTATCAATCTTCCTTCTCTTCTTTATTTTAACTTGACCAATCCAAAATTAAGGGAGAGGAAATGACTAAAATCCTTAAAATGTTTCTTAACCATTTTTATTTCTTCTTTTGAGAATTCTGTTCAGATCCTTAGCCCATTTTTTTTATTCTGGTCACTTGTTTTCTTGATTCATTGTTTTTTGAGTTCTTTAAGTACTCTGGATATTAAATCTCTGTTGGATGTGCCACTGAGGAAGATTTTCTCCCCTCTGTAGGTTTTCTCTTCACATCCTTAGTTCCTTATTTTGCTGTACAGAAGCTTTAGTTTAATGAGGTCCCACTTGTTGACTGTTGACCTTAATTCTTGAGCAACTAACATATGATTTAGAAAGTCCTTCTGACAGAATGCATATGCTCTGGTGCATGAACATGGAAGGGAGAATTAAACAATGAGAGAAAGAGAGGGGAGAGATAAATGTTTAACTAATATAAAAAAAACCTGAGGAAATAGAATTAGTCTCACAATATAATGACAAAATTACACATACAATGTATCTACATTATAGGAAAATCTAATATGAGCTTAAGTATGCATGAGCTAGTATTCCAGCCAGGGCCTCCAGAGGCATAAGTGAGAGTCACAGGACCTCACTGGCTATGGCCACTTATTGGAATGTAATGATGTAAGGGTCTGGGATTGGTCCCTGGGAGGTGATGTCACACTCTCTGTATAATGATCTGTTACTTTTCTATAAAGTGCCATTCTGAATTTATTCTGGGTTTATACTTTACCATGTGTCTGTGTGCTGTGTTTTCTCATGCGTGCTTTCAGCATGGCCCACAGTGGAAATGACCTGGCCAAACCACAACTGGTGCTAAGACGTGGGGTTTGAAAAAATCCTGGAGAATTTCAGGTATGTGGAACCCACAGTCCTGGCTCTTTGCTATTAACCTTTTTATCTCCTTCTTAATTTCTACTTTATGCCATGGGGTTGACAGCCTCCTGCCCTGATTAGCCACAGGGTTGTCTATTAAGCTATTGATTTGCATGCAGGCCATGGAAACCACCAGTTTCCTGGACTGGTGAGGCTCAGGAGTTATCGCTCCCCACCTTCAAGTTTACCCATAACACTACTAGCTTTCAGGGAGTCAGTGAAAGACCAGCAGTTTCCTGGACTGTTGTGGCCCAGGAAATGCCATCCCATCCCCTCAGGCATGTGCTTGATAATTAGTCACTGCTGCATGTTATGAAAGCCAAGCTTCCAGTCTGGATTTGAACATGAAGCCTATCAGGCTCCTGGCTGTGTACTGGCTACAGGACTAATTAATCTTACATCATGAGTCTTATCACCAGACTTGGTCTTTCAATCATTTTTAATAATTTTACAGGCTTAAAATAAAACCTGGGGTTCCAGTTTCCAAAAAGACCTGTCTTGCCCCCCGGCTGTGAAACTCATTTTCCAGCTTGGCCCAGCTTAACTAGAGTTTAGTTCTTCTTATGCAAATCAACTCCACCCCCAAGCTTGCTCAGGTGTGGGAAAGTGCAACTTTTAAAACAAGGGGACATGCTTTTCTACTTACACTGAAAGTCAAAAAGTAATACTGTAACCTTTTCAAATGTGTTCTAACCTTTTTCAATCTGTCTTTATCTTTATTCTAAAAGGATTTATCTTTTTTCCCTGTTTCTAGATGAAATTTTGTTGCATTCTTGGCTTTTTGTGATTTTTCTGGGGAAGCTGTCTGTAAATTCTTTATCTAACCTGATCTTATTTCATTTGCATGTGTTTCTTTTGCCAGCATAACTGAGTCTACCAGACTCACAATAAAGATTTTTGGCTAGCAGATCTGACTTCAGAAAGGCAATCAGCCACCAGTTGGAAAATTAAGCCCTGGGACCAGCAATCCCACTGCTTGTGGTACAGCTACTAAGAGAGGCCTCGAAGGGAGCCAGCGCTTCCTAGGCCTGTACATGTGGAAATGTGTGGCCACCAGTCACACAGCAAGGACTTTGAAGGGAACGTGAAATAATTAACCTGATCCAAGTTTCATTATTTGGCATCCCCTTCTTTTTGCCAGTAACTGTAGCCTATGGAACCTGCAGTTGAACAGTGAGCTACCTGGTTAGCCATGAGCACACTTCTCTGAAACTGGTGGATATCTAAGAGACAGTGAGTTAGCTGGTTGGTCATGAGCACATGGCTCTGAAATGGTTGGATGTTTTGCTGGAAGATGATCCTATCTCATAGTTGAGGTTGAAGGCACATAGCAAGGGCTCTGAAGAGCTAGCAGCTCTAGGGATGAATATTTAGTTAGCCATAAAAAAATTCACAATATTGTGTTTTCTGTATTTATGTGTTATTTTTAGCTCTAGATAATGTTAAGTTATGGCCACTCAAAAAATTCCTCTTGAATTTTGTTAACAAAATCTATTGGTTTAAATTCCATCTTGACATGCTTGATTAAAATGTAGTATTTTTACTTAGAAACCCAGACACCCTAAACATCTTTTAGGAAAAATATGTGTACAAATAATTAATTGATTAATTAATTAAAAAGTCATGGGCAATTTAAATTCATGTTGATCTTTTAATGTTTCACCTTAAAGGCTTTACTCAAAAACTAAAAATAATGCATTTCAAAAATTGGTGAGAGAAGGGAGAACTTCTAAAGAAAAGAGGTTTTGCTCACAGTCCCCCCCCACCACACACACACAAACACACCCCCCCCACACACACACACACACTACATGTGGCTTGTTATCTGATACCACATGACTTAGTGCTTTGTACTCACCAGCTGTTGAGCTGCCTGCATGGCTTCCCCACTTATTCTGGTAACAATTCATCTTTAATCATGTTTAAATTTACTTTAAACTGTCTTTTATAATCAATAATTTATAACACAAATTTTCCATTTCAGCAATCTGGAGGCAGAGAAAGGCAGATTTCTATGAAAGTTTAAGTCTAGCCCCATCCGACAAAAGTGCTGACTCCAATAAATTGTTTCTTCCTAGGTATTACTAAATATTCTCATTAGCAACATAAACTAAAGATCTTGGTCCAATTTAAGTAAAAATAAAAAAAAAGTTTTTATATTTTTCATTAACTATCAAATAATATAATTTTCTCCCTACAGGACACTTTAAAAACTGTGTGCATGAGTGTGTGAATGCATGCTTGCATTTTAATCCCCTATAACTTTATAAGTTTATGTCTATTAAAGAGTCAACTGTAAACAAGTCAACTGTAAACTCATAAAAATTATTTGCTTTCTATCTTTTGGTATTATCAATCTTTAATTGGTTTATATAAATTATTTAAATTTTTTTATTAATTTTATTTATTTATAAATTATTTTAAAAAATTTTTATTATCATTTATCTTTGTATGTGTATGAATGTACTGTCTGCATGCAGGTCTGTGTACCCGTGTCGTGAAATGCCACGGAGGTCAGAAGAGGGTCTCGGATTCCCCTGGAACTGGAGTTCTCCTGGAATTGGAGTTACAGAATATAAATTATTAATATGTATTTACATACTCTTTGAATTGATTAAAGGCTTTCTGTGGGGTGGAACTGGCCCTTCCATCCCAAACACAGGTCTGTTAATATAATCAAACAGCTGACAGATAAATTAATTTCCACAAAAGTTGCAGTTGTTTGTCTATATTTTATTTGTCTTTATTAAGGGTAACTGGTAAAATTACAAATCTGTGATTAGAATTAGATGTTCCTCAGTGTGGTGTCAGTAAGGCAAGCCAGAACTGTCTGACACTTGGGTACCTGCCACCTGCCACCAGAACCTGCCAGCCAGCTCTGGTTCCAGAGAGCACCAAGGTGTGGGTGCACCTAGACAGGAGTTTTAGTGAGTCTAGTCTGAGCAGCCAAAATTGAGGCACCAGAATCTGAAAACACAAACAAAACAAACAAACAAACAAAAAACAAATCCATATGCCAAGGACACAACAACAAAACAACATGGGAAAAGCTCATAATAAATCCACACTGAACTCTACCAGGTTAACAGAAGACTCCTACAAGATCTCCCTGGAAGGAAACCAAGATACAGACCTTAGAAGAAAATTGTAGACATATTCAAAGAAATCAAAGAACATAAAGGACAAATCAGAGAAATAAGGGGAGAAAATGAAAAACTCAGAAAGGACTTAGAAGGAAAGAATGACAAACACTGGAAAGAACTAGGGAGAGAATACAACAAACTCTGAAAGAACTAGAAGAAGAGAAACACAAAATCTCAAAAGAACTAGAGGAAGAGAAACACAGACTCCAAAAAGAGCTAGAGGAAGAGAAACACAAAAATCTGAAAAAGAACTAGGGAAGGAGAAATACAGACTCTGAAAAGAACTAGAGGAAGAGAAACACAATGTCTGAAAAGATCTAGAGAGAGAGGGAAAGACAAACTCTGGAAAGAAATGGAAACAATGAAAAGATCCCAGGTTGAAATGAAAAAAGAAGGATATATGCAAAGCAAGGAGCTGCAAGTAGAGAATGACAAGCTCCAAAAAGAAATGGAAATACTAAAGAAATCACAGGAAGAAATGAAAAAGGAAATGGAACATTCATCCAATCAGCAGAAAAGGATGGGAGAAAGACCCAGAAGCAGAATGGGTGAAGCAGAAAATAGAATATCAGATCTGCAAGAAAACAGGGAACATCTAAAATGCTCAAGTGAAGACTATGAATTTTTTTTAAAAAAGCACAGCAGTGGAATAACCAGAAAATCTGGGATACTATGAAAAGACCAAATCTCCACATCATAGGATAGAGGAAGGAGAAGAATCCCAAGACAATGGTATTTAGCAGATCTTCAACAGGATAATAGAAGAAAGTGTTCCAAAACTGAAAAAAGACAAACCTATACAAATACAAGAAGCACATAGAACACCAAATAGACTAGACCAGAAAAGAAACTCCCCCATCATATCATAGTTAAAATGCTAGATGCCCAAAACAAAGACAAAATTCTGAAAGCCACAAGAGAAAAACAACAATTTACTTACAAGGGGAAACCCATCGGAATTACAGATGACTTCTCAGTGCAAACTATGAAATCCAGAAGAATATAGACCAAAGTATTCAAGTGCTAAATGACCTTAGATGCCAACCCAGATTACTATACCCAGCAAAAATGACAATTATAGTTGAAGAAAGAAAAATCTTTCATGAAACAAACAAGATGAAAGAATATATCTCAAAAAAAACAACACTTCAGAAAATACTCCAAGCAGTCCAAAGAACAGAAGAAAGGAGCAACTATCCCCAACCAACTAAGGAGAGAAACTAATAAAAGCATAATAGTGTAAATACAAACTTAGACCAGAATTCAAACCAAGAATAAGTTGAAAGGAAGCAACATACATCTCTCAATAATGACCTTAAATATCAATGGGCTAATATACTTTGCCTAAGTGCATAGCCCAAGGACTTTAGTATTATATTTGGTTCTGAACAGAGTATAATCCTTTTCACAGTTCTTATGTCTGTTAGTCAAAGAAGGTATTTTTACCGGTTTTATAAGACATTACCTCTATAATAGTTGTCTCCAATTTACAGTTGGAGAATGACGTCATCATCGTCATATTTCTCATTGTTCTATGGGGGAGGGAAGGCAAGAGAGTCATATCAAAACCTTTGTTGCACCTAGAAGGTATAAGTTTCATTAGGACTCATTATAAATAGTTGTTACATGTAGGATCCACAGAAGGGTTCGATGTTTATGGCAATCTGAGGCTTTTCTTCCTTTCAATGTTCAGACGGGTCAACCTTTCAGTTGCCACTTTTTGGTACATCCTACTCAATGCAAAGCTGTATCTTTTCTTTCTCAGCCGTTAAATTGGTGACATTTTGTCCTGTTGGCGGAAGAGGGGGCGTGGTAGAATGTAAAGGCTGCGATTGGGGTGAACGGTGAAACTACAGCGATGTAGTCTGGACACTCATTTGATCAACTTGATTGAACAAACAACCTGTCACCCCCCACTGAATGGTGGGACTGTGGGGGTTTGGGCACAACAGTCTGTAGATTGGTTTTGCACGAAGGATGCTTATACTCATGGATTATCATTTATAGCTAAAAAATGAAAAAAAAAAAAAAACAAAAAAGAAGGACAGTTATGGAAGAATACATGATCTGGAAGGGTGGGGGTGGGGGGGGAAGGGAAAGGGAAATATTCCTGATCTGAATTGGAAAATGATGTACGAAATGCACAAACTATCAATAAAAATTAAATTAAAAAAAATAAAAATAAAAGAATATAACAAAAAAAAAATATCAACGGCCTAAACTCCCCAATCAAAAGACACAGACTGAGAGAATGGATTAGGGAACAGAATCCATCTATATGCTGCTTGCAAGAAACCCATCTCACCCTCAAGGACAGACACCAACTTAAAGTGTAAGGATGGAAAAAAAATATTCCAAGCAAATGGTACCAAAAAGCAAGCAGGAGTTGCTATTTTAATATCAGACAAAATAGACTTCAGAGTTAAGTCAATCAGAAGAGACATAGAGTGCCACTATATCCTTATGAGAGGAACAATTAACCAGGAAAACATCACAATCCTAAATATTTATGCACCAAACTCAGGTGCACTGAACTATATAAATGCAATTCTGTGGGTCATCAAGACAAAGAATAATCCCAACACACTAATAGTGAGGGGCTTCAATACCCCACTGAGCCCCTTGGATAGATTAACTGGATAACAAATAAACAGAGAGACATCGAAACTGAACAATACAATACAACAAATGGACCTCATAGACATCTACCAAATATTTCACCCAAACACCAGAGAATGTCCATTCTTCTCAACACCCCACAGAACATTCTCCAAAATCAACCACATCCTAGGACACAAAAGAAACCTCAACAAACATAAAAGGATTGAAATAATATCCTGCATTCTATCAGATTGCAGTGCCATAAAACTCAATATAAACACCAGAATAAGCTTGACTAACTACAAGAAAATATGGAGACTAAACAACACAATCCTGAATAATGAATGGGTCAAGGAAGAAATAAAGAAGGAAATAAAAGTATTCATGGAACTAAAGGAAAAAGACAGTACAACATAACAAAACCTGTGCAGTGTTTTAAAAGCAGTCCTAAGAGGGAAATTTATATCCCTAACTGCCCACATTAAAAAAAAAAAAAAAACAGAAAGGGAACAAATAAATGATCTAACCTACAGCTAAAAAAATTGAGAGACAACAACAAATGGATCCTAAACCCAACAGATAAGGATAACAAAAATCAGAGCAGAAATCAATGAAATATAAACAAATAAAACAATACAAAAAAATCAATGAATCCAAAAACTGGTTATTTGAAAGGATAAATAAGATAGACAGATCTCTAGCCCAGTTAACCAAAAGAAAGAAAGAGCAACTCCAAATTAATAGTATTCGTGATGAAAAGGAAAACTTCACAAGAGATAAAGAAAAGGTTTAAAGAATCATATAAGAATACTTCAAAACTTTATACTCTACTAAGTTTCAAAACCTAAGAGAAATGTATGAATACCTGAAATACTGAGAACCAACAAAGCTTAACCAAGAAGAGGTTGACAGCTTAAACAGACCAATAACATCTGATGAAATTGAAGATGCAATAAAAAAAAAAATCTCCCAACTAAAAAAAACCCAGGCCCAGGTGGTTTCACAGCAGAATACTATAAAACATTTAAAGAGGTCTTGCAACCTTTACTACTCAAACTTTTCAGAAGGATACAGAGGTAAATCTCCCAAACTCCTTCTATGAAGCCAACATCACTCTAATATAAAACCAGGCAAAGACAAAACCAAAAAAGAAACCTATAGACCCATCTCATTAATGAACGCCGATGCAAAAATTCTCACCAAAATACTGGCAAATCACATACAGACCCGCATCAAAAGGATCAACCATCATGATCAAGTTGGATTCATACCATAGATGCAGGGATGTTTCAACATATGTAAAACAATAGCATAATACACATAAATGAACTGAAAGACAAAACCACACAATCATCTCGATTGATGCAGAAAAAGCCTTTGAAAAGATCCAGCATCCCTTCATGTTTAAAGTTCTAGAGGGAACTGGACAAAGGGAACATTCCTAAATCTAATCAAAGCCAAATACCACAACCCCACATCCAACATCGTCATAAATGGAGAAAAGTTAGAACCATTCCCTTTAAAGGCAGGAACTTGAAAAGGCTGCCCCCTAGAGCCAATATTCAATATAATCCTTGAAACACTTGCTAGAGCAATAAGACAAGAGAAGGAAATTAAAGGAGTACTAATCAGAAAAGAGGAAATTAAAATATCCATTTTTGCAGATGATATGATAGTTTACCTGAGGGATGCTAAAAACTCCACCAGAAAATGACTAGAAATGATTAAGAGTTTCAGTAAAGTGTCAGGATACAAAATTAACCTAGAAAAAATAGGTAGCCTTTCTTTACACCAACAATAAACAAGTGGAGAAGGAATATAAGAAGATATCCCCACTCACAATACCCTCAATAAATAAATAAATAAATAAATAAATAAATAAATAAATAAATAAATAAATAAATAAATAAATAATACATGGGAACAAACCTAACCAAAGATACCAAAGATCTCTACAAGAAAAATTTTAAACCTCTGAAGGAGATTGAAAATGACATCAAAAGATGGAAAGACCTCCTCCCATGCTCATAGATTGGAAAAAATAATATAGTAAAAACATAAATTTTACTCAAATTGATATACAGATTCAATGCAATCTCAATCAAAATCCCCCTGAGTTTCTTCACAGACTGAGGAAAAAAAGTCCTTAAATTCATATGGAAAAACAAAAGACCCTTAACTGCTTAAGCAACCCTGAGTGAAAAATTGCAATACAAGGGTCATTGCTTTACCAGACTTCAAGCTATATCAGAGGGATATAGTCATAAAGACAGACTGCTACTGGCACAAAAACAGACCCATTGACCAATGGACCAAAATTGACAATCCAAACATGAACTCCAGGACAGCTGGGGCTACAGGGAGACCCTGTCTCAAACAAAACAAAACAAAAATATATAAATAAAAAATAAATAAAATAAAATAATGTGTTTAAAATAACTGTTCCATGTTCATACATGAAGGTACTTTAGTAAAGATTTACATAGAGATATAATGCAGTTGATAAAAGTAATAAAGGTCTAGAGGGGTTTGTTGTAATAGGTAAAGGATGAAATTAATTAAATGAGCTTTATTTCTCTAAGGTCATATTTCAATCAAGTAGTTTAAAAAAGCAAAATGTATATGTGGTCAGGGTTTATTTAAAAGGTGTTCAATTTTTGCCTAAGCTTTGTCTTCATATTATATGGTATTTAAAGTTTTAGTAAAAATTAAAATACCTGTATTAAGTAAGATTGGCTAAATATTTTCAGTATAAAACTGGTGACATGCTTAAGCTAGTTCAGAATACAAATTGTGGTTAATATTTATTTTATTCCAAATTTGTACTAGATTTCTAATGACAACTTTGGGAATCAATGTACATAAATGTTGTCTATATTTTTCTGTATTGAATGCATATTACCTGTGACATTTCTTTTTCCTACAAGATAATTTGGCTCAAAATTGACTGGGTTTGGCCTCCTTGAGCCAACATTATACAGTCCAATAGGAAGCAGTTTAATTGGACTTAATGGACCTTTACATCTTGTTTTCTGCCTACAAGTATGCAGTACAGCTGCCTTTTCAAGACAATAGATCAAAATATAAGTCTAAAAAGCAAGAAAAACTGCCCTATTCATGGTGCTAATACAAAAAAAGGGGAAGAGTATATGACTCCCTGCAAAATGCAGTTTACAAAGCACACTCCACTATAAACTTTTTATCAATTTTTCTATTTTTAAAATGGTAAAAATGACAACCTTAATCCTCTACTAATTCTGGGAAAAGGGTTTTCTTGTATGTTCCCTCAGACAGAGCCCTAACCAGCTTGGATGCCTGTGAGATATGTCTGTCCTTGGACTATAACAATGGACCAGGAGCCACCAGCAGAAAGACTGGCCCATCTAAACTTCAAAAAAAGGAACTGGAAAAGTCTGAGAAAAGACCACTTCACAGGGAATCAACATACAGGCTGATTCATAGGTGCTCATGATGGCATCTCTTTGTGTTAAAAGTCAACTATTACAGGAGTGACTCCTTATGGGACATGCTTGACTGCTCCCTTTAACTAACCGTTATGATATCTCTTGGAGGGATATTCTTTAATCCAAAAAAAATCATTAAATAGCCAGGTTCTGTACTAAAAAGCCTCTAAAGAGATTTGGAGCCTGGAAAACAGTTCACAAGAGGTGTACAAAATACAAAAACTAGCCAGGGGTGGTGGCATATGCCTTTAATCCTAGCATTCAGGAGTCAGAGGTAGGTGGGTCTTTGTGAGGCCAGCCTGGTCTACAGGGTGAGTTCCAGGACAGCTGGGACTTCAGGGAGACCCTGTCTTGAAAAGATAAAAAATAAACTGTCCAAATGATGGCTAATAAACCATGCAAGGTAAACAGAGTACCTTTCATCTCTGAGAGAGGTCTTGCAGGGGATGGAAAGTTTGCCTGGCTGATGCCTTCCCCAGCAGCCAGATATTGTCACTAAAAAGAAAACAGGTGTTTTGACCATAGCCCAAATTCAGGCCCAAGGTTGACCCGACTTAGCTAATCAGCAAATACAGCAGAGGGCAAAGGGAGACATGTCCTTCCTTGGTCCTGTGCAGGGCTAGGCTGGTTCAGTCAAGCCCAATGAGTCTATAAAGGCTAGAGAAACATAGGGAGGCTATGGGTAAGAACCCCTGGATACAGGATGGGTTTGACAGCATGACTATAGGTACTAAAAAATTAGTTAAACTAATGTCCCTCATTCATGCTTTGCAAAAATAATGCAAGTAGATAAAATTTCGCATGCTATGTTTGACCTGGTTTATGTTTAATACCTAATGCTAATGTCTGAGTGTTTTACAGAGGTGAACCCAGTTGCATACATACCCTACAGATCTGAAGGAACAAAGATAAAAAGTAAATTCAGTAAGGAGGGATACCAGGCCCAGGTATAATTATGAAATCTTTAAAAGCTTAACAGTTCAATAAAACATATTACTGAAGGAGGACTTTGTTACCAGTAGGGGAGTGATTGGTCTATATATCTAAAAAGTATGGTGACATGGACATTTGTGCCTGTCCCTTTGAATAAATGCCTTGCCTCCAGATTCTGGTTCATACGTGAGACATATGGATGGATAAAAGCTTATGGTACCAGTTATGGACTATCTTTAACAAGGAATTTTTGGCTAGGGGTCCCTAAGAGCCCCCCAATACAAAGATCATTTGTCTGTAATGTCAGGGCACATGCAAAAAAGGATGGTAAGAGCCTAGTGCCAAAAGAAGGTATAGTATTAGCATAAAAAATTATGTTTAGAGACCTCACCCTGGAAATGGACAGTTGGCCTTCATGATGACTAACAGACAGTATAGGCCACAATAGACATTTATTGTCATCCTTTGGCACAAAAGCCACAGTTCTTAGATTAAGATACCATCTAAACCTTTATGCCTGTTTTCATAATGTGACTTGTTATGATAAATAATGTTTGTTTAAGTGCCTCTACTTCTTTCTATTCATTTTTTTAGGAGTAGAATTAAGAAAGGGATGCCTGGATGAGCTGCCAACCCATGAAAGCAAAGCTTAGACAGACCCAAGTGTCCAATGTGTCACTTCAATGAAAAATGGACTTTTATACTTCTCACCTTTTCTCACCCCTTTTCCCAAGCCTTAGGGACCACTCACAGAAGAGGAAGCATGGTGTGTCACAGTGTAAAGGCTGAGGAGATGAGGTGAATCATGAGATCATAACTAATATGCAATGGACTATCATTTGTTCAGCATAATTTTATGTGTAGGCATTTCTAGCCAGAGTTGAGACTTTGCAGAACAGCCAAATTCCCTATCAGTGTAAAATTGGACACAAATGTTTTCTAACTGGGTTTGTGCAAATGTTGCTTGTATTTATTGATTGGTTTTCTCTATGTTAAGTTTTTATTTGGGCATAAATTAATCTTAATAATTTTACAGAGCAGACATGGTAATTTGGGCCAGACAAAGATAGTTGACCACTATTTCTGTAATACTATCTGCTTGTGGAAGTTAATACAAAGAAAGGGGGAGATGTAGGCAAATCTAATCTCAGCTTAAGTATGCATGAGCTGGCATTCCAGCCAGCACCTCCCAGAGACAGAGTCACAGGACTTCTCTGGCTATGCCCATGAATTGGGAAGTAATGATGCAAGGGTCTGAGCTTGGTCCTTGGGCGGTGCTGTTACACTGCCTATATAATGATCTGTTACTTTTGAATAAAGTGCTAATCTATATTTGGATTTATATCTTTATTTTTACATTATAACAACATAGTTGCTTTCGGATAAACAGAAATATAACAATAATGTCATTCAGCTTGCCTTTCATCTGGGAGATTTGGTGTTAGCATCCACAAATGGGGGAAACCATTCTCCATTTGTCTTTCTGGGACTGTGTTACTTCACTCAGCATAATGGCTTCGAGCTCCATCCATTTACCTCCAAAGTTCACAATGCCATCTTTCTTTTTTTATTATTTATATATATTTTTATCAAATCTAGACCCATGTCCCCCCATCCCCCCACCCAGCAGAGCTCTTGCATTCTGCTAAACATGCTTTTCATCTCTTTCTCAGTCTTTCTCAATATTCTCCATGTGGAAGTTGACTGTTTTGAGCAGAAGTTCACTGTTTCAGTCAGTTCTTTGATGCAGTCCTTTCTGTTTTTGTTGTTGTTGTTTCCAATATGCATCACTCCCAATTGCTTTGGACAAAAGCTCAAGGGGCCATGCACAGGAAATACAACTAGGTAATTGGCACTAACATCCACAGATGAGGGATATCATTCTTCGATTGTTTTTCTGAGACTGTGTTACTTCACTCAGCATGATGTCCTCTAGCTCCAGCCATTTTCCTGCAAATCTCAAGATGTCGTCTTTCTTTACTGCTGCATAGAACTCCATTTTGTAGATGTACCATATTTTCTCTATCCACTCATCAGTTGAGGGGCATTTGGGTTGGTTCCAGCTCCTTGCTATTGTGAAGAGAGCTGCAATAAACATGGCCCTGCATGTATCTTTGTGGTGGCGTAAGTCTTGAGGGTACATGACTAGGAGTGGTATGGCTGGGTCATACCACTGGGTGGCAAGTTCATTCCAAGTCTTCCAAGGATTTATATCTTACTGTGTGTCTGTGTGCTGTGCTTTCCTATGCATGCTTTCTGCATGGCCCACTATGGAAATGACTGGGCCAAACCACACTATATAAGTTCATGTTCATAGCTGAAGGCTACATAACAAGAAACAAGCCTGACAGGAGAAACCTTCCTATGAGTTGTTGGGTAGGGTAATCCAAGAGATTCTCAAATTATACAGGCTATTATCACAGCCTTTAATTACCTCCAAGAACTTGAAGGTAAGACGCTATTGCTGAAGACAGGAGATACTTCAGAGTCTGGATTTGGATCAATGGAACTGGAACTGATCTGGAAGCTACTTCCCCTGAAGACTAGCTCTCATAGCTTTAGAGAACACGATGAGAGCTGCCAAGGGAGAACATAAATTGATGGTCCAACACCAGATTCAAGACCAAATAGCCATGCTGATGACCAACAGAGCATATGACATTGATGCAGTCATGGCACTTTTATCTTGGGAAAAATCAACAGATACCTAATTGGACTTAAAGCCCACTAAATTGGAGGAAACTCATGTGTGGTACTGTAAACATAGTCAACTACACCCACGTGGAGAAGTCCTAGATCTTATAGAAATCCCCAAGACTGTCATATCCCTAGACTAATATAAGTTCTTACTAAGTGCAAAACATGTACCTTATATTTACAGGCAAGTATCACAATCACACTCATCAAAAAAGCTTATTTTTCACCAGAGACTATTGCAGAGTACCAAAACTTATCACACACATTGTCTGTGAATGCTGAAGCCTACATTACATATCAACAATGCTACCTCTATAACTATGGCTCAGGCAACATAGAACAAGAAATAAAGAGGATACTAATGAATCTCTCAACTCTCATTAATGAAGCTCCTTCATGCAACAGAGGCCAAGAACACAAAAAGTCACAAATGGCCAAAGCATGGAGATTAGGAATCTACAGAGTGTGGGTCCTTGGACAGGTCTCTTATATTAGGCTTCACTTTCCCAGGGCTCACCAAAAGTTATTGAAGCCAGGGAAGAGATGAATGACCATATGGAAATATGATCCTACATGCTCCTGGGACCCTCTTGCTTATATGAACTTATATCAGTGATGTAAACATAAGCAAAACCCATGCAAACTCATGCAGACAAAAGCCCTACATGGAACTGGAGAAATGGGCACCAGACCCCAATCTTAGCTGAAGAAATATTGGCAGCCAATTAATGTTGGGTGAGGAAGAACTGATCTTAAAGAGAGGGACTGTGGATAGGCTGAATAGATTTAGTGGATGAAACTTCACTGAGGAGTGTTGGAGGATAATAACTTGACACAAATGACAGGGTGCTATGGGAGTATGCCAATGGAGAGGGAGGTATAAATGTGATTATGATTAAGATGTTCTGAATAAAATACACGTAAAAAAAATAAAAAATTTTAAAAATAAAATCCTTAAAACCCAGGTCCTTCCCATGGAAGTTGAATTTCAGAGTAAACATCCCTATTTGACTGTGGAGAGTTTCATCTTTCTGTATGAATCTGTGTATGTACTTGTTGAATCTGTGCATATATTTGTGATTCTTTATGGATGCGATTCTTCATCTTTCAGTAAAAGTTTAATTGTCACTCTCTGCTGTTCTGAGATTTTTCTTGCATTTTAATTCTCCTTTAAAAATATTTTATTGGGCCTAGAGAAATGGCTCAGTGGTTAAGAGTACTGGTTACACTTGCAAAGGACCCAGGATCGAATCCCAGGACCCAGATAGCAACTAACCACCATCTATAACTCCAGTTCCAGGGGATCTGACACCTTCCGCTGACCTCCTTGGGCATTGCGTGACACAGGTGCACTTACACACTTGCAGGCAATAAAAATTATTTATTATATTTATTTTATGTGAATAAACATATTGTCTCCATGTGTGTAAATGCACCCCTGTCGTGCAGTGCCGGTAGAGGTCAGAAGACAGTGTTGGATTTCTCTGGAAATGAAGTTACAGATGGTTGTTGGCTGCCAGGTGCAAGCTGGGAATGTAACCCAGATATTCTGCAAGATAGCCAGTGCTCTTAAGCATCTCTCTAGGTCCCTGCTTTTTAATTCTTAAATTAGCTGAGAAAATAACCCAACCACAACCCCTAGACAGATAAGGATGCCAAAAACAATAGGAGGAAGGGAGGAGGGTGAAAAGGGAGAAGGGAAGGAAGGGAAGAAGTGAGGAAAAGGAAGATGGAGAGAGGGATGAAGTTTAGGAGGAAGGAAGGTAGGAAATGCATGCACGTACAAAACAACTTATATAGGACTATTGCAGAAAGGCTAATGAAGTTCTACTTCATAACATAAAAGAAGAAACATCTTTGAACATTATCTAATAGAACATTTTAGAAAACATGCTGAAGTTTCAAGTTGAATGAAGTATCAGATAAGGTATGTAAGATATTCCCACTATCAATCACTATCTGAAGTACTCTCACAGTGACTCAGCAGTAACCATAAATGAAGAGATGACAGTGGCCCTTAACTTCGTATGGATTCTTCCTGATAAATCAGGAAACAGTCTTGTATAACATATACATAACAATCTGCATTCTGGACCAAAATAATCCCCCAAGTAAGTAAGGTAGAACATTTGAAAAAACTCTGTGCACAACTATTTCTCCAACAAGCACTGGCTTCTCTTCCTCTTACACCTAAGTAGAACTATGTTAATCCAAATGTTATGTTCAGAAGCAGAGAACAGAAAAAGCAAGGGGCAGCACAAGGGGGAGAAGGAAAGGAATTAGATTGTATTGCTTTTTATGTACAAAGAATTCTAACAGTAAGTGAATATTGGATCAGGAGAAGCTTAGCCTTGAAGTAGCAGATGATCCAAGTTTAGTTTATAGAACTACTCTACGAATTGCAAATCAAGATTATGCTTCTGCTCCAGGCTGAGATTTAAGAGGATCACCTACCACCTACCACTCAAATAAATAGTAACTGGAGCTTAGAGACTCAGCAGCTACTCTTAGGGCAGACATTCTGCCCATTCACGGCAAATAAAATGCATCTATGAATTACTACTGCAATATAGAGAAAAAGGAAATTATGCCTAATAGTCATGGGAAAATATATCCTTGAAAATAACCTTCATAAGAAAAATAGACTTTTATTCAAGGAAGTAACAGCCTGTTGTCCTCAAAATAATTCAAGAGGAAATGACTTATATGAAACAGAAGCAAGAAGCCTTAAGGAAAAAAGAACAGTTAAGATGTAAGGGGTGGGGGCCTGGAAACACAGGACTCTCATGATAAAATCTACATTGGATGTAATCCCAATTGGATTTGATTACAGAAAATCAAGCTACTGTAATGAAGGATACATTTGAGAAACAAACCCAGAATGAAGAGGAAAAAATGGATTATTAAAAAATAACAAAGACATTAAGTAAAAAGATAAAAAGATAAACACTGAAATCCAATTTAATTATGTAGAATTGTTAATCGTCCACTGAAGATAAAATTGGCTTCAATGTACACAGTGATGTAGACAGATGCATCTCTTGAACTAAAGAATAAGGACACATGATATCTGATTATTATAAATAGGCCCATCATTTTAAGAGTTTATGTAGTTTGAATAACATTGCCATGAAAATATTCATGCTCTAATCTCTGGAATCTTTGAGTGACATTTTATAAGGTAAAAGGGTCTTTACAGATGAATAAATTAAGAATACTTAAGAGGAAGAGATTATCCCAGATTATCTGGGTGGGTTTAAAATGTAATCACAAATCTCCTTAAAAAAGGGAATTGAGTGATGGTTACAGCAGACAAAAGGAAGGCTATGTGGCTCCAGGTGCAGAAATGGAGTGATGCAATCACACTAGCCAAGGGATGCCCACAGACACCAAAGCTGGAAGAGGCAAAGAACAGACTCTGCCCTGGAGCCTCCACTAGGAACCAGCATTCCCGACACACCTTGGTTTTAGCCTAGTGTGACCTATTTTAGAATTCTCCTCTCCAGAATCCTATTAGAAATCTTGTCTTAAGGAATAAAGTGAGGAAACAATAAATAAAATGTTTACAAACCATTGAAAAATATTTATTATTCAAAAGGAAAATATAGGTCTAAATGCTTCTAAGAGAAAAATAAAGCAAAATCAAAAAAGTAAATGTGTAAAACAAATTCAATCACCAGGAAAGGCACTACTCAAAGTGAGATTAGTCACCTTTTCATCTACTGGTATTAAATACGTTCATGAAATTAAAGAGCATGACACAGGAAATTAACTAGTAAAGCTTTAATAAACATTTGTAAATCAGTAATTTCTACTATGATTGCTTGTGTAAAAAGTAGGGCATATATTAAAGATAAAAGAAAAATCTGATCTTCCAATTGATATTTGGAAAACAGTATTTCTGGCAAGAATACCTTAACATCCATGTGTGTTTGTGAATTCCATGTCTGTACCACTAGGAGCAGAAGCCATCGGAGGATTCTGGGTGTCTTTTCCCATCCCTATCAACCTTACTCCCTTACAATGAGCAGAGATGTTTCTCATTGAACCTGGAGCTCACAGTTTCATTTTCAGTCAGTATGGCCTCAGCAAGCAAGAACCCAGACCTTCTCTTCTCTCTGCCCATCAGAGCATTGGCATTATGGCACGCATAACCATACAAGGCTTTGGCTTTTCTTTTGATTGTCAAAGCTATTCTTTCTTAATTTTAATTTTTTATTGTTATTAAACTTTTTCCATAGGTCATACATCATTTCTTAATCAAATCTAGAATCGCTTCCCTTTCCATGCCCCCCACCCCACCTGAGTTCTTGTACTCTACCATATATGTCCTGCATCTTTTTCTGAGTCTTTCCAGCGTTTTCTTTCAGTTCTTTTGTTGTTGTTCTCTCCAAATTGTATTGCTGCAGTATATATACATACATATATATATATATATATATATATATATATATATATACACACACACACACACACAAACACATATAACTTGAATTAGATTTTTTTTTTCCTAAAAGATGTCATGTTTTCCTTAAGGAAGTGCTCAAAGGTTCCTCCTTGACAATCCCAAACAACTATCAATCATGCACTTTTGCTCCACACTGGGGTCTTTCCCTCCCACTTTTTACAAGGGTTCTAGCAAGCCAAATCCAGGTCCTCAAGCTTGTGCAGCTAGGGTTCTTATACCCTGAATCCTCTGCCCAGCTCTGAACTTTTAATAATGTAATTATGCATAACTCAGAATATCTCATAAACTCAATGATTAAAATGAAAATGTTACCCCTAATAATATAAAGTACATATTTAACATATTAACAAATTCACATAAATTAAGCAATAAAATGTATTTAGCCAAATCTGCAGTTAATGAGACAAGTTAATAACATTTATGAATAAATTTAAGAGAACAAAATAAATATATCGTTTTATTATAAAACTGAGAAATGAAGTATGATATACTAACAGAAAAAAAATTTAAAGGAAAACTCTCCAGGGGGCTGGAGAGATGGCTAAGGAAAGGGCACATCCTGCTTTTCTAGAGGACCAGACATCTCCTCCCAGCTCTCGTGTAGGATGGAACACAACCCCCTGTAATACAGCTCCTGAGGATCCAATGACCTTTTCTGGTCTCTGTGGCCATCCACATACACACAGCATACATTTACACGAACACGCATATACATACACATGAATAGAAAAATGAAAATAAATATTAAAAAATAAAGTAATCAAAGCAATATATCTGATCACCAAACTTTAATCTTTAGATAAAAGAAATGAATTAAATAAAATAATAATCAATGCGATTTACTTGCTTCAAAAGCAGACCAAACCAAGAAAATATTAAAAACACAATTTAGAAAAGCATTTGAAAGAAAAAGAAATGACTTTGCATTAATTGTAGAATTACAATGTTACAAGAACATGTCGGCTCTTTGCTTATAATAATAAAATGGAATGCTTAATGATTTGGAAAATATAAATTATAAAAATAGAAAGATTTTATTCATCAGTTATATCTCAATACTGATTTTTATATTTTTATTGAATTTTCTATTTATTAAACTTCTCTGTAATTATCCCTAGTGATCATTGTATCACTGTGAGGTCAATTGTAATGCATCTCATACATATTTTCTGTAGCCAACTCATTAGTTTATTAATCTTTTTTACTTTTAGCCTTTAGTTTATTTCTACTCTAAATTTCATTAATTCTTTCCTCCACTAATTTGGGGTTTCAATGGTTATTTTTCTAAATCCTTTCGGTAAAATATAAGGTTATTTATTTGAAATCTTTTCACATTTTTATGTAAGTGTTAACTGCTTGGAATTTCCCTTTTAGCATTGCTTTTCCTATAACTGACAGATATTGCTCTGTGTTTTTATCAAATATTTCAAAAATTTCTTTAAAATTTCCTTCATGGTTTTTGCTATTGTTCACAGAGCTGCAATAAATATAGCTGTGCATGTATTTCTGCAGTAAGATGAGTCTTTTGGGTATATACCCAGGAGTGGTATGACAGGGTCAAATGGCAAGCTCATTTTGAGTCTTCCAAGGGCTCTCCAGAGTGGCTGTACAAGTTTACATTCCCACCAGCAATATGAGTGTTCCCCTTTCCCCACAACCTTTCCAACACTTGGTATCGTTTGTTTTCTTGATCCTGCCCAGTCTTATCGGAGTGAGATGATATCTTAGAGTGGTCTTAATTTGCATTTCCCTAATTATTAGTGATGTTGAACAGTTTTTAAGATGTTTCTCAGCCATCTCTAATTCCTCCTCTGTGAAGTTTCTATTCAGTTCTTTGCTCCATCTTTTGAGTGATTCATTTGTTTTCTTTCTTCTTTGTTTTTTGAGTAGCTTGTATACTCTGGAAATTAATGCTTTGTCAGATGTATTAAGTCTTGCTTAAGACATGATAGACACAGGACTTGGAGCAGTAAAGCTGGAACTGACCTAGACTCCTCCTCCCCAAAGACTAGCTCTCATAGTTCTAGAGGATACTGTGAAAGCTGCTAAAGGAGAAAATCAATCAATGGTCCAACCCAGCTGTAAAGCTTATTAACCACAATGGCTGGCACAGCAAACTATCGGAATTGGTACAGTACCTTTTATCTAAGGGCTACTCAACAGCTAATTGGACTTAAAGCTCTCTTATTGGGAGGTAACTCATGGATGGCATTCTAATTAGAGCCAAAAACTCATAGCTGAAGACATCATAGAGCCTAGAGAAAACCCTATGTCTGGCATATGAAGTGAAATTTCTAGACAAGTGACATTTCTTATTGTTTGCTAAATATGGACCCTTATATTTACAGCCAAGTGTATTTTACACACCACTCATCAAAGAAGCTCTTTTTTCCAACAAACAACAGCTACTACAGAGTTCCACTTATGCCCAGCCCTAAGTAACACATCTATAATGAAAACTTTACACTTTGTAAAACATCACGGATCAGAGGGTAGAAAATATAATAATACATCCCTCAACTCTCACTAGCATCTTCCTCACACAGGTACAATACACACAGAAGGCCACAACTAGCCAATTTTTAGAGAATAAGAGAAAGCAGATTGTGTGTCCCTAGATAGGACTCCTATATTATGACTCACCCACACATCATGGCTCAGGAACCGTTGCAGAAGAGAGGGGAGAAAGATTGTAAGATCCAAGGTAGGTGCATGAACACAAAGAAATAGGCTTCCAGGCCCCTGGGTACTTCCTCACATGAACTTGCAACAATGGTGACATCATGCATAAGACCCTTGCCAACTCAATTAGACAAAAACTCATCATAGACCAAGGGAAATGGCCAACCCAAGCCAAGGAATTATTGGCAACTGATATTGCTTGGTAAGGGAGAGTAGATTTTCATTCAGGGAGTGACTCTAGATAGGCTGACTGGACTCCAGTGGAAGAACTTGCACTAAGGAACATCTAGGTACAAATTCTTGACTAGACAGGCCTTAACATATATGTATGACAAAATGCATGAAATATGTTGGAGGGGAAGCTATGGAAGGTATGGATGAGGGAGGGGGGTCTAAATTTTATTAAGATCTATGTGAAATGCACAAAACTCAATAAAATATACATTAAAAGTTTTCCTTCAAAATTTCTTCATTAAATCATGTGAGTCCCAGGACACTGGTTAGTTTCCATACTTTTAAAACTCAAGTTATGATTCTATCAATGGATTAGTCTATTGATTGGGTCAAAGTCATCATAATCCAATCAGGTCTTAAAAGCACCTCCACTAGTTGAAAAACAGCCCTGAAACACATAACTGTGTGGCAAGGGACACTTCACATCTTAATTAACCAGAGATGAAAAGGCAGTTCAACAAATGTTGACAGATATGCAAATGAGAGAAAGAAAACAAGCCTTACCTCACATCAGACATAAAAGTTAACTCAACATTTGACCTCGGGGAAAATTCTGAAACCAATTCATACTTAGCTGAAATTAGACCATAGGCCTAAATTTACCTGATTGGACAAAGGTATTATTTTTCATTCTTTTTAAATTTTTATCAGAAAGTTAAATTTCATAATGAGTACTGATGAAAGATGAAAGGAATCCAAAGTAAAGTGAGAACGAAACTCAACTGAAAGTGTTAAACATATAGAATTGTATAAAATTTGAATACCACAGCATTTTCATAGCATTCTTAATCAAAGAAAGTGTATCTAGAAGTAAATTTGAATAGCAGTTCCTAAAAGAATCTACATGGCCAAATGCTAATTCAGGCAATCATGACTATTTAGGTTTTAGACAGAGCACAGACACCATTTTCTGAAATTTAATTATATGGTAATTTTCTGTGAAGGTAAATTTTCCCATTTCCTGGTCCCCTTTCTAGTTTACTGGTATCTAAACTCTGCCTCCCATAAATGCACATTTATAAAAATTAGAAGTTATACTCCAAATATGAGAGAGCACATGATCTAACTTTCTGGGCCTTGGGTAACTCACCTAACATAATATTTTGTAATTCTATCCATTTTCCTGGAAATTACATAAGTTTTAAAATTATTACTATTATTTTTACATGTGTCCATGTGTGTGTGTATGTGTGTGTGTGTGTGTGTGTGTGTGTGTTTGCGTGTGTGTATGAGATGGTGGCATTTACCAAGGTATGCATGCAGAGGTAAAAGAAAAGAATTACTATTTTGAGAAGTCAATTCATTTTTTTCACTTTGACATGAATTCGCTAGCCATAAGTAGCAAATTGTTTACTGGCTGATCCATGTCCCTGGCCCCATTATTTCATTTTTCTTGGGTCTGAATAAAATTCTACTGTGTATATGTACCATGCATTTACTATCCATTAAAGGGCATCTATGCTGAGTATATGTCTTTGCTCTTGTTAATAGATTGCTAGCAGATGTGTATTTGGTTCATATGAAAGTTTCATTTTAAAGTTATTGATAAATGTCCACACTGATTTCCACAATGGCTGTACCAGCTTATATTCTTATTAGCAGTGAATAAGATGTTCCTCATTTCCCACACATTCTCCAGCATTTGTTGTCATTTATTTTCTTGATGAAAGCCATTCTGATGGAGTGAGATATAATTCATAGTAGGTTTAATATAAATTTCCCTGATGGCTAAAGATATTGAACACTTTTAAAAATTAATTAGCCATTTATACTTGTATTATTTCTTCTTTTGAGTACTCTTTTCAGATCTCAACCCATTTTTATTGTACTTATGGTTTTCCTTCCCAGTGTTTTGAATTCTTTTTGTAGTCTATATATTCATTGTCTCTGTCAGATGGATAGTTCTCTCCCATTCTTAGGCTGTCTCTTGACTAGATTAACAGTTTCCTTTGCTATGCATGCACTTCTTAATTTCATGAGGTCTTATTTGTAAATAATTCATAACATTTCTATTTTCCGAGTCACTGGAGTCATATTCAGAACCCTTTACCTCTGTCTATATCTTAAAGCATTTTGTCAACTTTTCTCTAATATTTTAAGAGCTTTGTCATATATTAAGTTCTTGAAACTATATGAATTTTTGCACAAGGTGAGATATAAGGATCTAGTTTATTCTTTCACATATCCAGTCTTCCCTTTGTTGAAGAGGCTGTGCTTTATTCAAAATATATTTTATATATCTTTGTCAAAACTCATGTGGTTGCCCCTATTTGGGTTTATGTTTGGATTTTCTATTTTGTCCACTGACCTTCATGTCTATTTGGTCCCAATACCATGCTGCTTTTATTAACATGGTTCTCTAGCATTGCTTGAAAATAAGCATGGTGAAATCTCCAGCATTATCAAATTGGCTGTAATTTGAAGTGGAGATCAGTTCCACTCATGGATGATGTATGGAGGTGAACTTAATGGCTGTGACAAACAGGGCTTAATTTGCATGCATTTTTGTTTATGGAAGTTAAATTGGTGGCTGTGAGGAAGACTGTTTACTTTTCATGCTTTCCCAAACGTTCTGAAGTTCCTTTTGCTTTAGATTTCCAGCTTAGTGCACTGTGTACATAACATATACATCATATGATTTCAATTTTCCAGCAAAACTTTCAGAAATATTAATTGAATTAGTAATGTTATAGAATATATCAACATACAAAATAGGTAGGATTTCTGTACACCAACAGGAAACTCTCTAAAAAAGAAATCAAAAGAACCATTTCTACTACTTGCATACCATGTCTATCTATCTATCTGTCTGTCTATCTATCTATCTATCTATCATATATATATATATATATATATATATATAGAGAGAGAGAGAGAGAGAGAGAGAGAGAGAGAGAGACAGAGAGAGAGACAGAGAGAGAGATATTCATCCAGGCACACACACACACACACACACACAAATTAAAAGCAAATTATAAGATTGTGGTGTCACCCTTGTGATACCATCTTTGTTAGTAGCTTCATTTCACTGGAGCACATCATTTTGCACTTTGCTTTGTTTCTATTAAAGATGATTTTAAGTCACAGTACATTCACTGAGACTTGATTTAACAGCAAACTAAAAATTGCATGGAAATGTATGGATGTTTGCTATGTGAACTTGGAGAACCTGTATGTTAAGAATGGCAAGCATAATTTCTCTGCTGCCACGGATACTTCATGTGTTCTCAAGTCTTCAGAGTTGATACATTAGACATGTGGATGCTTCTCTAAGGCTGAGCTTGTGTAATATCCCCCACCATTTACATTTTCATACTATGAATTTTGATAAAATTGTTCAACTTTATATAAGAAATACATGTAAAATAAAGGCATATAAGGAACCAAAACTGGGGTCAGGCATGTTGACACACATGTATATTCATATCAGTCAAAATAATGAAACAGGAAGATCGTAAGTTCAAGACCAGACTGTGCAACATAGCATGACACTGCCACACAAATAAATACATAAATAAATAACACTACAATATAATGTTTAACATTTTAATGTAAGAACATATATACCAATTATCCAATATCTGATAACTTATTGTTAACAGTGGCTTGTTTTGCAACAATGTTGCTTAATAACCCCTCACAGTATTTAGCAGTGTTTTTATTTTTTATTTTGGATATCCAAGCTCCAAGGAACCACAGACACATCAACCAGGTAACCATAATATCGTATAATAAGTCTGCCCTGGAATTCAGTATATAACCAGAGTGCCCTGAATCTCTTGATTGCCTGACTGAGTTTCCTCAGTACTTCCATAGCTGAAGTCACATTTCTTATTGCATGTAGCTTGTTACAATGCATGCTATGTTGAAATCTTAATCAAGTTCTTTCCTCTATTTCCTCTGTAGTTTATATTTTTGTTTTAAGTTGTTTTGAGTTTCATCATGAGTGCTATATTTAGATTTCCACCCTTTCTCATTCCCCCCCTTCCAACTCTTCCCATGTGTCCCTTTTGTCTCCTGCTTTTTTTTCTGGGGGGTGTCTTTCTGAGACAGGGACTCCCTGTAGCCCCAGCTGGCCTGGAACTCACTATGTAGAGCAGGCTGGCTTTGAACTCATAGAGATCTGCCTGCCTCTGCCTCCTGAGTGCTGGGACTACAGGAGTGCATCACCATGGTTTTTGTCTCCTTCTTTGAAGGCTGGCTCTTAGCAACCATTTTAAGGCCACAAGCAGACCAGAAATTACTGAGAAGCCATTCCTTCAGATTTCTTTTGGAACTTGTGCTCCTGACCAAGGCCATCACTGATTCTTTTTTTTTTTTATTTATTTATTTTATTGATGCTTTGTGTATTTCTTACATCATTTTCCAATTCAGTTCAGGCATATATCCCCTTCCCTTCCCCCCACCCCACCCCTACCCATCCCAGATCATGCATTCTGCCGTAAGTTTTCTGCATCTTTCTCTGCTTTTTTGTTTTGTTTGGTTTTCGTTTTTTTTTAACAATAAGTGATAATTTATGAGTACAAGCATCCTTCATGTAAAACCAATTTGCAAGCAGTTGTGCCCAAACCCAAACAGCTCATGGGTCCCACCATCCAGCAGGGGGGGCTTGTATGTTCAATCAAGTTGATCAAATGAGTGTCCAGTGTATATTGTTGTAGTTTCACCATTAACCCCAATCGCAGCCCTTACATTCTACCACGCCCCCTCTTCCTCAGATTGTTCCCTAGGCTTAGAAAAGGGGCACAGGTGGATGACAAGCAAAACACTCTACTTTCTCTGGAGCTGATGTCTTGGTCTCTAGTCAGTTCTGGCTGTTTTCTTTCATGGGCTGCCAGCTTGTCCAGGAATAACCTTTGGATCCTACTAATGAAGCACATGCAATTAGATATTTAGGTATTTAAACAGTTATAATTTATAGCCTTTTGATCCTACTAATGAAATACACACAATTAGATATATAGGTATTTAAACAGTACTACTTGTTATGGTAGGTTACTTTGGTATAGACACAGATGTTTGGATGGTATGTTAATTCATGATTTATATTTTCTTCTGTTAAGTATGGCAGGGTCTTCATGTGGTTTATAACATCTCCTAACCATTAGAGGATGTAAGCTTGTGGCATCAGCTGTGGGTTATTCCTCCAAGGAGAGAGCTAATAGCCAATTAGATTTGGGATATACAGACCTATGGCTGCCACTGCTGCACAGTATTTCCAGGCAGATGAGGTGTAGCTGGTGCTGACGGAGGAATCTTGCTTGACTCAAGGAGACCTATATTTGCTTTATTGGTTTAGTGGTCTTTGGTAACACTCTCTGGCATCCCAGAGACCATCTGTACACTTGCAAGTGCGGTCTCCATACATCTTTTCATTGTTTGTATCAGGTCTTCAACAGCAGGGCCTTATCGCCTCTCTTCCTGCAGATATCCCAGTTTGGAGGCAAGGAGCCTTTACCATTTGTGGGGGCTTGGATCCCCTGGCCAACATCTCCTTGGTAGAATAATCCATTGTTGATGTCAGAGCTCCTGTATCCTGTGGATACTTCTGACCAGTTGTGGGGTTGTGCAGTAGCCTCCTTCTGTTGCAGAATAGCTTCTTTGATGAGTGGCATATGGATGCTTGTCTTTAAATATAAGATTCCATATTTTTCATATAATAAGAAATTTCATTTGTCTAAGGATATAACACTAATAGGGTTTTTTCTAGGTTCCATGTCCTTTCCAGCCCTGAGCGTTTGGCTGTGTTTACAATAGCTCTCATGAGTTCACTCCCAATTGAAAGGGTTTGAAGTCCAATTAGATGTTGATTATCCCCCAGATAAGAGGGCCACTACTGTACCAATAGAGGTACTTCGGTATGCAGCTCATTTTGCTTGTTAGGCTTTAGAGCTGGGCTGTACCATTGATGGCTTTTCTCCCTTAGCAGTGTGTGTATTATCTAGCATTTTGAATGATAAACTTCAGGTAGAAGGCTTCCTGTTCTTGCTCCATTATTCTAAGTCTTATCCCTGAGGCATGTCCTATACTGAGCAGGACTGTCTTATTTTCTATTTCTGGTAGATAATCAATAGCTTTGGGGATAGCCTACATTACTGTGAGAGTTTCTTGGCTCAATCTCACCGACCATTCAAAGGGTTGGTGAATCTGTCTGGGAATGTGTCCACTGTCACACAACCCCTAAGTTGCACCACCCATGCACAAATATTCAGAAATTGTGTGTGAATTTCTCATGGGGTCTTGGGGACTTCACACTACACTCTGGGTTCCCTAGCCACCCAAGATACAATCACCTCTACTCTTTCTTCTTCCTTTCTCACCTCTCTCCTCCTTCCCCAGCAGTAGCACCCCCATTATTCCCACCCTCTCCACCTCAGCCTTAGTAACATCTGTTCCTTACTGGCCCCCTCTTTCAGATTCTTTCCCTTACCTCCATGAACCCTTTCTGATTTCTTAGCTCCTGGTGTTATATTAATAGGGCTCCTCCTGCCCAGGGGTGGCACTGCCCACAGTGGGCTGGTCACTCAACAATCGAGATAATGCCCCATAGACACGGCCACAGGCCAGTCTAATGGAGGCAGTTCTCCAATCAAGGATCCCTCAACCCAGACATATCAAGTTGATAACTAAAGCTATCCAACATAAGGTTTCATTGTAAATGAAGCAGTTGAGGCTAAGCACTACATAGTCACTGACTCTCCCCTTTTTGGTCAGTTGTGGAACTATAATAGTCTCCATCTGTAAGAAGAAGCTTCTTTGCTGAAAGGTGAAAGCTACACTTATCATTAAACACAAAGGGATATATTTGTAATATAGCAAGAAATTACATTGGTCAGGGAATGTGGAAATGCTAGGTTTTTCTCTAGTACCTACAACCTTTCCAACCGTGTGCACTTGGATATGGTTACAGCACCATGTATGGATTCCTTTCATTGAGCAGCCCGAAGTCCAATTAGACAGCTGTTGACTGCCCCAAGATAAAAGTGCCACTATGCACCAATAATAAAGATGTTTTGCTGGGCAGGTCATTGTTGTGGTTCATAAGTTTTACACCTGTGTTGGACCATTGGTTGGTTTTCTCACTTGACAGTTTGTATACTACATTCTGTATCTCAAGAGTTTACTTTCTGCATTGTCTCCACAATATTGTTTCTAAATACAAAGTCAATCCGGCTTTTATTATCAAGGCCTCCCAAAAGTTTAAGGAGCCCATTCAAATCCAAAGTGTTAGTTTTATAATTCTTTCCTGTTATCTATGTATGTAAACTTAAATTTATGCCCACAGAGCTTACTCTATTCTAATTATGACAATGAATGTGTAGTTGATTCTCAGGCTTTTTATGTACGTGTTCATATTGCTCAATTAGAATTCTGTCATCCATACATCCTGCTAATTACTTTCTGCTGAAAATCTACCCCCAATCTATTGAATTATTCATTCTACTTTGAGTACACTATGTGCGCACTTTGACTGTGACATAACACTCTACTAAAATGGCAGACTGTCTCATTTGCCAAGTTGTAAACTTGGTAGTAAGCAGCTTATAAAATAATCAACTATAATTTCTGCCTCATGATGTACATAACTTTTAGCATCCTTTTTACTACACATTTCTTAACTTATTAACTCAAAGCAAAAGAATATGGACAAAAATGGAAAGTGAGATCAGGTATTAGTCCTTAAAAGTCTATCTTGTACATTCTTCCTTTTTTGATCTGATGGAAGCCAGATGTCATGCAGTAAACAATTTTTAGAAAGTCCTTTATGTTAAAGTATTAAGGGAAATATTTGGCCAACAGTGAGCAAGAAACTAGATACTGATAATGATCACATGTAAGGTATTGGAAGGGGACACTCACATTCCCAAGGCTTTGGATACAACCTTGTCCTTTGCTGACAACTAGACTGGAAAGTTTCCTGAGACAGGAACGTACAGCTGGCCTGCCCCAACCTTACTAATGCAGAAAAAGCTTTAAGAAAAATTCCAGTGTGAGACTTCATGGTAAAAGACAGATAGCACAAAGGTTAGCATTTTTGTATTTTTGAGAAC
>VZQC01001497.1:198087-330587 GCA_009823505.1 Rhizomys pruinosus | reverse complement strand
AAACACAAATCACGAAACCAAACAAATAAAACATGATACATAAAAATGAATATTTTGTGAATAAATAATGAACATTGTGGTTTATAATTTAGTATTTTATGAATTTAACTGTACAGAACCAAATCAGTTCAGTCTTTGAGAAGCTAATGGCAATAGGTTAGCTTTTCTAAAGGAAATTTTGAAACGTAAATTGGTAATATGGGTCAAAATTTTAATCAACCCATTAGGACATTTCCTCTAAACTAGCCAGGTGACTTTTCATCTTAAAGTGTCACAACCATATTTTCCTTCGTAAAAATTTCATTATCTTGAGATTGGAGAAATCTCTCCCTCATATGTGGATCCAACACCAAGTCTTTATATGTGAGTGTGTGTCCTGATGGAACTGCAGGAGCCAGGAAAATGGAAAGGAGCAGGGAGGCAAAGGGAAAGAAGGAGCCTGAGAGAGAAGAGTGGGAGACGGGTGTTGCTAAGGGAGACAAGGACAAATTGGAAGCATTTAAGTGGGATGGGGGACACAGTGTTATACGAGGAAATTTAGGGATAAAGGGAAAGAAGGGGCTCAAGAGAGGTGGGATCATCTAGACTGCTATCATCAAGGGATAATGGGGACACTTTAAATGGGAGAAGGCATGGAGGGAGGGCTAGACAGGGAGAGGAGAGAGATAAATCATGCCTACCTAGTGTAAAAACCCTGAAATAATCACATTAGATCAACCTAATGATACCTTAAATATACAATATGTCTACATGAGATAACTCATTGTACAGACCAGGGTAATGGAAAGGCTCCCAAAATTGCACAGGTTATTACCACAGCCTTTGATTACCTCCCAGAACTTGAGGGTTAGACCCTATTGCTAAAGGCAGAACATACTTCAGAGACCAATGGAGCTATATCTGACCTGGAAGACACTTCCCCTGAAAGCTAGCTCTCATAGATAAGGAGAGCACAACCAAGCTGCTGAGGGAGAATATCAATAGATGGTCCCCAGCTACAAGGTCAAATAACCACATCAATTACCTGCACAGCATATGACATTGGTGCAGTGGTGGCACTTTTATCTTGGTGGCAATCAACAGCTACCTAAGTGGACTTAAAACCTACTCAATGGGAAGAAACTCATATGTAGTACTGTAAACATAGCCAAATACACATGGCTATAGAAGTCATAGATATTAGAGAACAGCCCAAGGCTGTCACATCCTTCAACAAATGTAATTGACTGCTTGGAAAAAACATGCATATTTATACTAACAGACAAGCATCACAGTCACCATTCACTCAGGAAGCTTCTTTTGCACCAGACAGAGACTATTGTAGAGTACCACAACTGGTCATACACAGACATAGTCTGTGAATTGCCCAAGCCTAAGTGATGCATCTATCATGCAGCCTCTAAAACTAAGGCTCATGAAAAATAGATCATGGGGTAAAGAAGACACTAATGACTCTCTCAATTCTCAGTAATGAAGCTCCCTCTTGAAACACAAAATGTTACAAATGGCCAAAACATAGAGAGTCAGAGTCAGCAGAATGAGGATCCTTGAATAGGACTCCTATATAGAAATTCACTCACCAAGGCTCAGGGACCATTATGGAAGAGAGAAGAAATATTGTAAGAGCAAGGGAGGAGGTGCATTACCATATGGAAATTGAGTCCTATAAGCCCCTCGGCCCGGCTCATATGAATCTGCAGAAATGGTGTCACATGTACAAGACCAATATAAATTCAAGCAGACAAAAACCCAGCATAGAACTGGGGAAATGGGCAGCAGGCACCAATCTCAGCTGAGCAAATATCAGTAGCTGATTACTGCTGGGTGAGGAAGAGTTGAGCATCTTAAGGTGAAGTACTCTAGATAGCCTGATAGAGCTCAGTAGATGAACTTGCAGCAAGTAACATCTAGGGACATTAATTTGATATAATGGTCCTTAATACAGATGACAGAGTGTATTGATTCCAGTGCACCCAGGTTCAGTTCTCAGCACCCACATGGCAGCTAACAACCATCCATAATTCCAGTTCCATGGAATCCAATGGCCTCTTCTGACTACTGTGGGCATTACACAATGTGCGCATAAAATGAAAATAGTAAACGAATACCTAAAAACAATTATCTATATCATAGTATAAGTTTTGAATTGCACATATTTTCAGTATTGACTGTTTATACTAACTTAATCAAACATGAAATGTTCTACATATTCATGAATGTTAATTTTACTAGAAACTCAATATAATTTTCAGCACTAAATTCAATGTGTGACTCCCTCAACATTCCTAAAATAAAATGTGCATCCACAACTAACCCTCCAAATCAAGGTCAACATGCCAAAATGTATAGTTAAAAATTATAAACCGAAGATTTAAATTAATGTAATTAATATTTCCTTGTAATAATTTTCCATATTAAGAAGTTAGTTGGCGAGTTTAGCTTGATTTCTACCTGAAATTTTCTACCTGAATTTTTTTGAGCACCACCAGCTACTGAGGAATCTATATTCTATACTTGAAGAGGAAATGGTTAAGAATTCTAAGGTTCAAATATAATTGAATTATTATTATCCTCTTTGATTGTGATTATCACAACATTAACCATCTTAATGTTGTGAGCATGGTATAGCATTTATTTTAGGCAGTCTGTCACTGTTATCCCAAATGGTCTGGAACTCACTAGACCATCCTAGGATGACCTTGATTTCTCAGGAAACTGTCTGCCTCTGCCACCAGAGAGCTGAGATTAAAGATGTATGTCACCATGCCAGGCCACAGCACAACTTTTAGTGGTATAACACACTGTCATACATTTTCTACATTGGTATAAATAGTTTAATATCCAACATTTTCTCAACTTATAAAGTCCCATTTTTTTTCAGACTTCTCTCACTTCCCTACTCTGACCATCACTGCATAACCTCACACCTCTTCAGTGGTATAGCTCAGGTCACCCAGTCCCACTCCCAAGCCAAAAGTCTCACAATTACACTTTCTTTCCTGATGCTTTCTCTTCACTTTCCACAGCTTGTTCTCCTTTGCCAACCGTACATTGTACAGGTATTCTAAGTATATTTTGTATGCCTCTTCCCACTGACATTATTTCTTAGGACTCAGTTATGCTTGATGTCTTTATTTCATCCTTGTCCAAAAGTTTTTCTTCTCTGCAGCCAGAGAGATAATTCTTTAAAAATGCATTTCTGTTTATGAATAAAGTCAAAAGTACTTAAGTACACAGGGCATTCAACCTGACATCTGTGGTGTTCTTATATCTCTTCCTAGTCACAAAATTCATTTAAAGCCTATACTCAAAAGAACATGAAACTCCACAAACATTTAAATGTCTCTGATAGTTTATTTTGTTCTTTGTACATGCATATATGCATTTCATTTTCATAGTGCTGGGATCAAGCATATTAGGCATGCTCTCTACCACTGAACCAAATCCTTACATCAATAGTTTACATTTATTCCTGCCCTTTCTGTAGGGACACAGAATACTTTTATATTGTTATATGGCCTCTGGTGGTTTATGGGAGAGAAACTGTAGTCTTTTGATTGAGAATATCCCCCACAGACTCCTTGTTCCAGTTGGTGGCACTGTTTAGGGAGCTCTGAGAAGGTGTGGCCTTGTTGGAGGAAGCAAGTCACTGGGAGCAGGCTTAAGGAGATCTTAAGTCTTGCTGGATTTCTAGTTGCTCTCAGCTTCCTGTGCCTGCTTGAAGATGTGCATGCTCCTCTTTTTGTTCTGGCCATCCCTACCCCCATGCTTCCTTGCCATGATGGACTCTGAGTCCTCTGAAACCATAAGCTTAAATAAACTCTTCCTCTATAAATTCCCTTGGTCGCAGTGTTTTATCACAGCAACAGAAAACTAACACAGGATTACACACTATGAAGACTTCCTGAGCATAGAGATGCAACTTACTCTGGTTAAGAGTGTATAGGAAAACTCCCTACTCTAATACTTGGTCCATCTGCACAGAAACTATAACCAAGACTGTACGCTTGGCTCAGCCTTGTGTTCTTCCCCTGTGTTGGAGGTTGTGGATGCATGTATGTGGGTACATCCCTACATCTGTGTTTGTGTGGAAACCAGAGGTCAGTCTCAGATGCCTCTCCTCAGGAGTTCTCATTCTTTTTTTTTTTTTTTTTTTTTTTTGAGGCAGGGAGTTCTCATTCTTAGTTTCTGAGAGAGGGTCTTTTATTAGGACCTCAGTCTTACCAATTAGGCTAGACTAGTTGGCCAATGAGCCTGATTCTACCTCTCTACTGCTGTGATTACTCCACAGTGCTGATATCAAACTTGGGTCTTCAGGCTTATTATGGAGTGAGCTACCTCCCCAGTTCCTACTCTTCATTTGAATGTGAGAATTGGAATGTCCCACAAAGACTCCTCCTTCTTATCTCTCAAGGTTAATGCATGAGAATAGAGCTAATACAGCCCCAACTTCACCTACTCTTTCCATGAACTATGACATATTTTCTTCTTCCTCTAGGAGCAGTCTAGTCATACTTCTAGCACCAGTGAACTCTTCCTTCTAAGTCAAAACACATGGCTTGTCAAAATAGTTTCTCCAATGCAATTTCATAACTCCAGTCACATTGTATTTTAACTATTTATGTTTGTGTTTTTATATTTTAACAAGAGTATGAACCTTTAAGGACATAACTATCTTTTCTTTGAAACATTCTATAGTTCTCAAATTATTCGTGGCAAGCTAAAATATGTTGTTGGTATGAATATGGTGTGTGTGTGTGTGTGTCTGTGTCTGTGTGTGTCTGTGCGTATGTGCGTGCCATGAGCCCATGCCAGTGTGCAATGTGGAGGTCAGAGTACATCTTGCAGGCATCAGTTCTCTTCTGGTACTATGTGAGTCCTGAGGATCTGACTCAGGTTGTCAGGCATGATGGCAAGTACTTTCATCCACTGACTCACTTCCCTGGTTCCATGACAAACTTCATGGGTTTTATATTTTATTAAACTAACAAGGAAACAGCAGACTGTTTTTTTTTTTTTAATCCTCTAGCATTAGTACTAAGTGTCAGTTTTTCAGAGTGGATATTTATGTTGTTAAGACATTAACAAGACCACTTAATTTAGGATTTGCTTTAGATTTTGAATTAATATTAATCTGTCTTAATGAGTTTGACACAATTATTGTATTTTCAGATTAATTTGCATGAAAAGGAGAACTTAAAAAGTATGACCAAATATTCAGTTGGGAGATCTAGAATTTAGGCTAACAAGTTCAAAGCTCAATGTTTCCGTCATAAGCCTAATGATATTAATAAGTTATTTAGTGCCTGAATATTCTCCTGTTTAAAGAAAAGACATAAAATCAGATGCTAGTTATGTAAAAGTCTGAGATACTAAAGAACTGCAGAATTTAGCTTTCTAAAGCTAAACATTTTATTGAATTTTATTATAACCTTACAGCATTTAATTTGTTACACTTGGATTTCATGGCCCCATAAATTTCTGAGGGTAGATGCTCACCCCTATGGTCTCACAGGCCAGGTCAGGTCAGTTTGTCAATATATGTCCTTCCAAAAACATTTTTTTATTTATAATTTTTATGTGTATGAGTGTACTGTCTACATGTAGGTTTGTGCACCTGTGTTATGCAATGGCATGGAGGTCAGAAGAAGGCATCAGATTCCCCTAGAACTGGAGTTAAAGATGGTTCTTAGCCACCATGTGGGTGCTGGGAATCTAACCAGGGTCCTCTGCAAGAGTAGTCAGTGCTCTTAACTTCTGAGCCATCTCTCCAGCACCCCAAAAACATTTTTAGGCTTTAAAAAATGTATATGTATGAGTGTATTGCCTGCATGTATGTAAATGCACCCATGTCATGCACTGCCCATGAAGGTCAGATACCCTGGAACTGGAGTTACAGACAATTTTTAGCTACGATGTGGGTGTTGGGAACTGGACCTGGGTCTGCAGTAAGAACAGTCAGTGCTCTTAACTACTGAGCTATCTCTGCAGCCCCAATTGTCTTTTTTGTTTATGAAAATTTCACAAAACTAGTTAAAGAATATTCGATATCTTTATGGAACAGCAAAGGTTAAATACAGCATGACAAATCTAAGAACATATGTGGTCTAAAAAAATCACTTATTCATGGATAACTTCCTCATTTTTTGGTATGATCATGTCTACATTCCTAAAATGAATACAAGATGCACTCTTCATTTTTATCATATTTTGAAATAAACCATAGAAAATTTGCAAAATTGGATGCATTAAAGGGAATGTAAGGTCATGGAACCAAGGCCAGTACTGAGATCTCCTGGGAAATTAAAATTGTACTAGAGGAAAAGGAGGAACTTCTTTGATATTAAGAAAGAGCTAAAAATGGAATCATAATCTGGTTTACCTAAAGGAGTTTAGACACCAGTTTTGCTCTGAGTAGTATGTATTAAAAAGTGGTACACACCTTTAATCTCAGCATTTAGGAGACAGAGGCAGATGGATCTCTGAGTTCCAGGCCAGCCTTGTCTACATAAGTAATTCCAGGCCTACTGAGGCCAGAAGGAGACCCTATCTCAAAAAGTCCAGAAAAGTAGGGGGAGCTATAGCAACATAGATATTTGAATATCTGTGAGGTAAAGCAGGTAAAGAATTAGAAATGGCTAACATGCCTAAGCAATCATCACCTTACAGTCAGTGTGTTCTCATTCCTCCAATCTTTTAACTCTTTTTCATTTCATTACTCCCAAATTTTGAAGGTAGTTAAAGTAATGTGTTACCAGTGAAAGCTGACTAGATGAATAGACAACCAACAATCTTTTTCTCTTAAATTTCTGTCTGGATATTCAGTGGGAGCTATTGATAAAATTTTTTACAGAATTTCCATGAAATTTATTCTATACTATTTTTACACCTCAGAGTATGGAACACTTGTTATAAAAAGATCATGATAGAAAAATTATTTAAACTATATCCATTGCCTGAAAGGGAACCTGTTTGGCAGTCATGTAGAGACACATGATAATCACTAGAAATTTGTATCATCTATTCACAAAAATGTATATTCAATTATTTTGATATGTGTTTTCATTTTTTTAATTATATTTATGTGTGTGTCTGCATCTCTCAGGGCTATGTAAATATAAGTTCAGTTGTCTGTGGAGGATAGAAGAGGGCATCAGATACTATCTGTTGCAGGTGGCTGTGAGCCATCTGACATGGAAGATGAAAACTGAACTTGAGTCCTCTGCAAGAGAAAAAAGTGCTCTTGACCTCTGAGCCATCTCTCCAGTCTTTATACTCCAATTTCAATGAAAACTAAGGTTTTCTATTTTTCTTCCTTAAGTCTTAAAAGAAAACTATATGAAATGGAAGTAGACAGTTTAAACAACTCACCTATGGTATCCTGAGCTTACTTAATTTGCTTCTATGGTAATAATTTCTTTTATATTATTTCCACAAATGATTACTAATTACATATAATAGGAAAGTAGTATTAATCCAAACATAATTAACAATGAAAAGAAAGAGTTATTCCCCAAAACTTTCCATGAAGGTCAATTGCTATCATTGGAATTTTTTGCTCTTTTTGTCCGAGGACCATAGGAAGACAGATTTTTGTATTTCCCTGTCAGCTCATGTTTGACTTTTGCCATTTATATAAACATAATGTGAAAAGTCATAGAAGAGGTAATGGGTGCTTCTAGCTTTCTACTAACATAAGAAAGATGCAAGGGCTCTAATATTCTTAGTCATTGACATTTACAACTATGGGTTTGTTTTTAATACAGGGCAGTGAGCAATGTACTTAAGGCTTCAGAAAATGCTTTATGGCATACACTAAAGGTGAATCACATTTTTAGTAGATTTATTAGCTAGAGGAATTGCAATCTCAAGAGGAAATTTAGTCAGTTTTAACCCACGGAGTGCTCCTTATAGTTATTTCCTCTCAAATTCTCAGCAGGACTCAACCACTCTAAATGTCCTATTCAGGGATCCGGATTTCCTTCCCCCAGCTGGTTTCTGCCACCCTGGGTACTGACAGAGTACTCATTAACAAACCTAATTGATTTTTATTAATTATCTGTGGTATAATCTTTCTACAGTTCCCCCCCTAGTATCTAAGCTTATTAATTCCAAACACACATACACACACACACACACACCACCACCACCACCACCACCACAATTAGTCATAAAGAAACTTTAGAATGATAATGTACTTAAATATACAGAGAGATTGCACAAATCAAAACACAATTTTAAAAATTGCTGGAGTCATAAAATTCTAAACATTGAGATAAAAAATAAATAGAATTAAGGAGAAAAATCCACCAAAATGGCTTTCAAAAGCAACTCAAATATTAAGATGAACTGTATAGTTTTGCATTTAAATTGTAACTGTAAAATAAATTGAGTCAAATAAAACTGGCTGAGAAATTCTGAGCAGGGCAGAACTGATGTGCCTCTGCATGGCCTTTGTGAAGGACTGTGCACAGCCATTAATACTATGTCATACTATCAGTCAACGTGAAACGTTCTGTTAAAATGGTATTAAGACCATGAGAACAAAGTTAAAGCAGACATATTAGTATAATAATCCAACATGGAAGCAATATGAAGATACTAGTTTTTAGAATTTGAATGTTAGAATTAAAGTGCTCAGATTTAAATTCCTAATCTATCCTTTTGTAGCTCTTAGGGAAAAAAAATTCCCTAACATCAATATGTCCCAGGTTCTTTACTTACAATACTGAGAGAGCAAAAAAGGCTCCCACATAGGTTCATTATGAATTAAATGAGTTTGTGCTCAGCACATGCCAAGAATATGTCAGTGATGTATAATGACTATCACAGTAACCTGTTTATTAATCATTCTAATATTTATGGATGTGTATTTATATTAAATATAGGTTGTTTCATTCCGTTATCCAATATTTAATATCAATCTGCTTACAAGGTCTACTCCAGTCTGATGCTAGCTATACCTCCCTCAGGGTACATTGTCTCCATCATTCAGAATGCCACAGACAACATGGCTAACTTATATTAAATATCATCTTTTTTTTTTTTTTTTTGGTCTTTTCGAGACAGGGTCTCCCTGCAGCCCCAGCTGTCCTGAAACTCGCTATGTAGACCAGGCTGGACTTGTACTCACAGAGATCCGCCTACCTCTGCCTCCCAAGTGCTGGGATTAAAGGCATGAGCCACCATGCCTGGCTTCAAATATTATCTTTATTATGTTTCTCAACCACTTTTTGCATCCAGCTACTACTGGTACAAAAGATTATTTTCCTGTGATAGTTGAAGTAGTGTGTTGTCTTCATCTCATCCTTGGCTTTGCTGTAGCTGATTCTATTTGATCAATTTCCAAAAATGTGTTTTGTATAGCATTTTGTGTAAGCCACTTTCTATACAAACATATCTGTGGAATGGTAGAGGGGAGAAACAAATTCCACAAATCCAATCAGTGACCAGTTTATCTTTCTCCATGACTTATTTTTGGTATTGTTTCTTGTCTCTGAAGATCCTAACTACACACTTAAATTAAGCTGCACTTCCTAAATATGCCTTCAGTAATTTCCTTCTTTACTTCAAATATGTTATTTTCATTACATTTCTCCATACTTAAGTACTTTTCTCCTGTCAACATAATAATATAGAGATGTGGTTGTGACTAAGAACTAACCTCCTATTTTATTTTGTATTCATTATCTCATTCTATAACTTATATTGAGCAAGTTTTATGTACTGGAGAAATAAGCTCAGCAATGAAGATTTCTTGGGACAGAGTCTCACTACATAGCCATGGTTGGCCTGGAACTCGCTATGTAGACCCCAGAAATCTCCCTGTCTCTGCCTCCAGAATATGAACTAAAGCCATACACCATAATTTCCAACTACTAGGGATATATAAAACAGCAATTTAGATGTGTTAATTTTCATCATAACCACAGCCAAGAATTACTCTTTTTTTTAAAGGATTCTACAATATAATGACACAGTTGTTTGCAGATAACATTGATGTTACTCAGTATGTCATACAATTAGGTAATTGGTGCATTTTTGCAAATATCTATGTCCAAATTTGAACAACCCAAGGTTCTCATAGTCCAGTTGGAGAAGCTTGTATGCACAGGCATGTTGATCAGTTAGGAGTCCAGACTATATTCCTGTAGTCTCATGATTCACCCCTATCTCTCCACAGCCCTTACAATCTACCATGCCTCCTCTTCCGCAGTTTGTTCCCTGGGCTTTGGGAAAGGGGCACAAGTGGGTGAGAAGAAAACAGTCTAATTTCTTTGGAGTTGTCATTTTGGACTCTGGTCTGTTCAGTTTGTTTCTCTTCACGGATTGACAGCTTTCACAGTGATACCCTTTTCAGTCATACTAACAAAGCTCAAGCTATTGGATGTACAGGCATTTAAGCAGTACCACTTATTGTGTCAAGCTAAGCTGTGAGCATAGACACAGATGCTTGGATGGTATGCTAATCCGCAAACTGTGGTTTCTCTATAAAGGGTGACAAGTTCTTGTTGTGGCTTATAACATCGCCTAACCACTAGAGGACATAAGCTTGTGGCATCCGCTGTGAGTTATTCCTCCAAGGAGAGAGCTAATAGCCAAATAGTTTTGGGATATAATATAGACACTTGGCTGCCACTGTTGCACTGTATCTCCAGGCTGTTGAGGTGTAGCTGATATTTTCGGAGGAGTCTTGTTTGTCTCAGGGAGACCAATATTTTGCTGTATTGCTGTAGTGGCCTTTGGTAATGCTCTCTAGCATTTCAGAGGCCAGTTGTACGCTAGCAGGTGACGTCTCATAACATTTTTCATGCTCACACCAGGTCTTCGACAACAGGGACTTACTGCCTTTCTCCTTGCATATATCCCATTTATAGGCAAAAGGCCTTTATAATTGGGGGGGGCGGGTTTGAATCCCCTAGCCAACATCTCCTAGGCAGAATAATTCATTGCTGATGTCAGAGCTTTCCTGTAGTAATATATTTTGCTTAATTACACAACTTATAAACACTTTACTATTGAATTTGGCTCTAGATAGAGAAATATCCTTTCACAGTTCCTATGCCTATCAATCAATTAATACGTTATGCCTGTTTTATAGGAAATTACCACTGTAACAATTGGCTCTAGTTTACAGTTAGGGAGTGGTTTCATTACCATCATGTTTTTCTTTTTCCTATAAAGGGGAGAGGTAGGAAGGTTTCTCAGTATCTGGAAGGTAAACTTCATTAGGGCCCATTATAAACAGTTAACCCCAATATTATTCAGAGAGATGCTCAGTGTCTGTGACTCAGGCAGTCTGAGGTTCCTCTTTCTTTAATGTTCAGATGGGTCAACCTCTCTGCTGGCATTTCCCAGTCCATCCTGCATAGCCATAAGTTGTATGTTTTCAGGCATTTAGATTGGTGATTTTTACCTGTGGGAACATAAAATTCTCCTCCCATTGTTAGTTTCAAGATCAGAAAAATTGAAAATTTATCAATAGGATTGGAACACAGAGTTTTCCATTTGTATCCCAGAAATGATACTACCCCAGCTCCCACCTCCCTTTTTTGTTTGTTTGTTTTTATGTTTTGACCTATAGATGCCTACAACTTACAACTTAGGCATCTATAGGTCAAAAGAATTACTATCTTATTAGAGTTATAAAGTTTTCAATTATAGAATATGTGAACTTAGCAAAGAAATATTTCAAAACAAAATATTCTAAAACACTGCAATCTAGTGAGAAACACTCTTGGGACTTTTTATAGTACTGGTCTGATTACTCAGTCTGTAGAGTTGTGCTATAGTGATGACCAATGTCATGCCAAGTTATGTAGAAGAATCTGCAAATGCATGAATATGTGTGTGTTTAAAAAGTGAAGTGTTTGGGAATGGTGAAAAATTTCAGGTGCCTGGTAAGAAGAATTATTTAATAAGAGGAACTAGAGAAATAAAATACAGAATACTTAGAATTGCATATATGACCTAAGGAGCTTTGCTCATTTATTTACTGTTTATTTGGGCTTTTTTTCATTTCTATTATTTCATGTAAATATTTTCATAAGAATGTTAGCACCACATAATAATAGTTTGCTGAGGTGTTATGTGCTGACAGAAAAGAAATATGAGAGAATATTTGCAATTTTTTCTTCAAGCTCCACTGATGGTAAAGGATGAGTTTGTATTATGGTCATTTATTGGGAAGGTAGGGCTAAGAAATTTTGGGTTGTAAAATTATCCTTTTCTCTCTTTCTCCATTTTATTTATTTATTTATTTATTTATTTATTTATTTATTTATTTATTGTCTTTTTGAGACAGGGTCTCCCTGTAGTCCCAACTGTCCTGGAACTTGCTATGTAGACCAGGCTGGCCTTGAACTCACAAATCTCCACCTACCTCAGCCTCCAGAGTGCTGGGATTAGAAGCGTGCACTACCACACAAGCTTCTTTCTCCATCTTAAAAGAACTTGTAGAGGGGCTGGAGAGATGGCCTAGCGGTTAAGAGCACCGACTGCTCTTGCAGAGGACCCGGTTCGATCCCCAACACCCACATGGTGGCTAAGAACCGTCTGTAACTCCAATTCCAGGAGAACTCCAGTTCCAGGGAATTCGAGACCCTCTTCTGACCTCCGCGGCATTGCATGACATGGGTGCCCAAACCTACATGCAGACAGTACATTCATACACATACAAAAATAAATAAAATTTAAAAAAAGAACTTGTAGAGACTTGTAAAGGACAAAAAGGTAAGATTAAATGTATACATCTATCCTTCAGTCAAAATGAAAGGAAGGTAAATATACATACCATACTAGCTACTAAGATTGGGAAAAAGACATGGATGCTTGTTTTTTTCTCAGTAGGTTATGTGAAGGTTTATCATTGCATTCATTTTCCTTGAACCATATAAGGTAATGTTTACCATGAAACCAGACAATAATAGCTCAGTTTCAATATTTATCTCAAATAAGTACAAGCAAATCTCAAATAGAAATGCATGAAGTATTTGTTGATATTGTTTGTGCTTGTTTTCCCAAATCTACTCCTTCACTACTAATGTTATCCTCTCTCCAACAAAAGGTCAACAGCCTCCTGACCCTTGTATCTTTTCCTAGAAAGTGAAAATTTCCCTGTTACTACTTTCATTAAAGTCCAATTTCCTGAGCTCTGATTTTTCCTTGTTTTCAAGGAGAAAAAAGAAACACTGAATAAATTAACTTTTACCAACAGAACACTGATTGATAATTATTTAATGGGACAACTGCAGGGATCATTGTTTTAACTTAGAATGCAATTCTTTAATGACAGGCTTACAAGCAGAATGAGATAAGAAAAATAACACAAGTTGTCCTAGTATTTCACAGAGAAGTGTCTAACTTGTTTATAGAGAAATTCAAACTTGAATATGTTTAAGGTTAAATCCTCATAGCATAATACTTTGTTTTAAGATATGAATTTTATAACTTCTTCATGTAAAGCACAAAATAAATGAACCAATTGTAAATACATGTATGTGAAAATATAAGGTGTGCAAAACATTTGAAGCAATAAAAATCTAAACACAAGCCACAATTCTGACTGCAGACAGAAAATGTAAAAACTATTTTTGCATCATGAATGTTTTGCTTCCATTATGCATCAAATTATTTCATTATTTTAACAAGTCTGCCATTTGTGTGTGCTACATAGCCTATTAAGTAGTAAGCATATGTTTGTAAATGAAGGTGTTTCTTTGAATGTCAATAAAAGTCATTGACAAGTTTTGCCATGTATATATGTAGCATTTATCTATACTGCTCAAAATTATTTACTTTCATTTTTATCCACTACAGATGAAATTGAATCCATAATCTATAATACACATAACCCAAATATTATGTGCTGGATTGCTATTGTTTTGTAAAAGGAATAGTTAGTTATGGTAGAGCACAATGAGATGAAGAAGATATAAAATTGAGGTGAAAATCGTTATTAAATTCAGCACAGTAGTGCAGTGCAGAAGGCTTCCATCTTCATCTGGACATTTTGTATTCAACCCTACATCGCTTTTCTCTGCTCAGTTCCTAGCTTCTAGCATTCTGTGTCCATAGTTCCTCACATAAATCAAATTAGTCTGTATTTGTGTCTTGTGATTCAATTATTTTTCTTAGCATAATATTTTCAGATTCATCCATGTTGTCAGATGAAGCATGATTTCATTTTTATGTGAAAATAATACTCCATTTTTAATGTATCATATGCACTGCATTTTTTCTCCAACTATTGGTGAGCATTGGCATATTTCCTGTTTCTTGGCTATTTTGGTTAATGCTACAATAAGCTTAAGTTGCAAACAGATCTCCAAGATTCCCATTCCGTTCTTTGGATAAATAAAAAGTAAGGATTTTGGCAAATATGGTATTTTTAATTCTTTTGAGCCTCCATATCATTTTACACTGTGGCTTTGCCATTTTATTCTCCCAATGACAGTGCATGAAGATTTCAGTTTCCAACTTCTTGCCAGTAATATTGACTTTCTGTTTATTAGTCATGGTTGTTCTCACAGCTATGAGATAACTGTGGTTTTGATTTGCATTTCCTTGGTGATTAGATATTCCTAGAATGTTTTCATGTGGTTTCTGTTTATTTGAATCTCCTATTTTGCAAAATAGGTATTCAAGATTTTTGTCTTTTCTAGAGATTTCTTATTTTATTGTGGAGTCTTAAGAGTCCTTATGGATTTTGGAAACTAACCCTCCATCAGACATACAGCTGGCCTTTCACCTTCTGATTGTTTCTGCTATAGAAGCTTATTAGTTTGATAAAATTCCATACTTCTATCAGCTTCTGTTGTATGTCCTTTCAATGGCACAACTAATAATTCAAACCCAGACTAAGTTCATGAAGTTTTTTCTTCCCCGTTTCCTCCTAGAAATTTTAGTTTCAGATTTAAATTTAAATCTTTATCTTTGATAGATTCCTCTGTGTTGTATAAATCTTCAATCATGTTCTCTTTTGTATAAATGTGTTTTTCATCACCGTTTGTTTTTGTCATTTTGAAACAGGGTCTCTCTGTAGCCAAGGCTGACCTGGAACTGGCTTTGTAGACCAGACTAGCCTTGATTTCACAGAGATCCCCTGCCTCTACCTCCTGAGTGCTGGAATTAAAGGCATATGCCATCAAAGCCGGCCCATGCAGCACCATTATTGACATGTTGCTGAAAACAAGTTTACTGTATATGCATGGGATTGTTTCTGAAATCTCTTTTCTGTTCCACTGCTCAATATGTTTTTTTTTTATTTTTGTATGTGTATGAATGTACTGTCTGCATGTAGGTTTGTGCACTTGTGTCGTGCAATGCCGCAGAGGTCAGAAGAGGGTCTTGGATTTCCCTGGAACTGGAGTTCTGCTGGAATTGGAGTTACAGATGGTTCTCAGCCGCCATGTGGGTGCTGGGGATTGAACCCGGGTCCTCTGCAAGAGCAGTCGATGCTCTTAACCGCTAGGCTATCTCTCCAGCCCTCAATATGGTTTTTGCATGTAGTCACTACTAATGCAAAGATACCTTACCGTATTAAGTAGTCTTCTTCAATGACATTGAATCTTGGAAAAACTTGGTTGCAGAAGAATAAAATAAATGTGGAGTGATAAATACATCTTTAATGGCTAAATGTTACCTGTTTTCTTAAAGTCTTCTAAGTATCCTTCAAATATTGTGCACTGTACCATTTCTACACAAATAATGTGTATTTCTGACATATTTTCCTCTCAACTTTGCAGTAATACATCAAATCTTTAACATCTATTAGCAGTAACTATTCATTGCTTTTTTGTTTGATGTAACTCACAGGAAGAGTCATAGAAATATGCTCTCCATAGATGCCTGGTTTCTTGGGTTAAGGTGAAAACACTGTAATATACACAACACTGTGTCCAGTTCACAGAATCCATGGCATCTAAACTGAAATAATTCAATTCACAGCAACACCCTTAACATCCCATGCATTGCCCATTAATGATTTTCAGCTGATGTTAAACAACTATTTTTGAAGATAAATCTTCAAGATTATAGGTATTAACAAACTCTAGAAATATCTAAGTTTTCCCTAATCTGTAGTCAAAGCTTTATAATTTAAAAAGAATGGAGACTATTAGTACTTTGGTTTCATTTTAATCTATCCTGTATTTTGACACCTTTCGAGCTTGAAACTTCTGGAATAGAAAAGGAAAGTAAATGAAACAAACAAGAAACAAGGTATTACAAACTAGAGAAAGTGTTGAAGAATGAACAGGAGTTGAGAAAACTGATCCATGGTATTTGATATATAAAGATATCATACTAGATTTTGAGACAGGGTATTGCTATATAGCTCTGGTTGGCCTGGAACTAATTATTTAGACCAGGCTAGCCAGAAACTGATAAAACTGACTTTGTCTCCAGATCTGGGATTAAAGTCTATACCACAACACTTGGCATACTATGTGATTTTTAATCAATAAAGTTATGGATAATTAAAGCTGCAACCACAGACAACACAGGAATGTCTTCATTTCTATTATGTGAAGTAGAATGGGCTTTTACTCAGGCTAAGATTTCCTTTTGTGTGTTTTTGTTTTTGCTTTCATTTGGCTTTAGATTATCAAGAATAATTCCAAGGCAATGATTTTAAGAGAAACAAAAATTTATAAATAACTCCAGTTGGGATATATAAAGCTTTCACTGACAAAAGGGGTCGGGGGAAGTGTTCAGTGTTGAAGAATAAGACAAAATAGGATCAGAATATTCTGTCCGTAATGTCAAAGTTCAATGACAATTCATCATACATTGTAAATGAGGTGACTACAGAAATTGAGTTAGAACTCAGGCAGTCCTGGCCTTCCTATTAGGCATGCCCATCTTTGTTTGATATGCTGTGGGGTTTAATAGAGTCATGCTAATAGGAATATACTAATATTTGAATGGAAATAGTTGAATAGTGAATGGGAAAATGAACAATTCTAGCTAGTTGACCCTTGAAAAATATTCACTTGGGGGAAAATAGGAGAGAAATTAGATACATATCTTTCTGTTTTCTCTTTGTAGGCCACTTAACTGTCCTTTCACAGATTCCAGAGGATGCCGGGATACTAGTTGTTTCATGACAAAACACAAGTTGATTCATTGTCATTAAATTCTAACATCACATTATTTGTCCTTCACTCTGTTTAATTTGCAAATGTTCACTATTCATGGAATGAGTTGTTGATGATGTTTGTGAGTCCCACACTCACCGATGCTTACCTGCTCCTCTACACAATTCTTACTTTTAGAAACAAACATTAAATAAAAACCTATCCCTGAATGTGTATGTGTGTTGTATAATTGAAAATGAAATGATAATTTAGAGTTTAATTTTTAATACACATATTTTAATGGAATATTTTTACTATACATTTGTCCTATTTTCTATTATATTTATTTTTATCAATATCCAACAAAAGAGTCCTAAAGTAGTATTATTTTGGAACCCAAGTTAAAAGTAATTACTAAATTATCTCAATAAAGTATTTGTCAACAGATTTATAGATTCTGAATCCAATACCAAAAAATCAACTTCAGAGGGTAAAAATGAATTGCCTTAAACTGTATAAACTCTACTTCCCAGCAACTCATCCATCAGGTGGGTGAAATACAGTGAAATTAGTGTTCTGCAGAATTAACCCTCAGAACAAAGTCACTGAGAATGCAATTTCAGGTGGCTAGCATGTACAAGTCAAGTTCTGCTATCTGTAACTCCACAATTTCAGCACAATTTTAAGCACACTGCAGTCATTCAGTAGCATTTGTTTTTCTTTTCAGGAAGAGTGGATCATGCTCAAGACTTGATAAATTCAATAAATATAGATATAACTATTTTTTTGGTCTTAGAAATCTACTTCTAAAATTATCAGCTTTTAGGACTTTATGTCTGCATGTTCTTTATTAAAATATGGTTTTCCTTTTTATTTTTTTTTTTAGTCTTTTCGAGACAGGTTCTCCCTGTAGCCCCAGCTGTCCTGGAATTTGCTCTGTAGACCAGGCTGGCCTTGAACTCACAAAGATCCACCTGCCTCTGCCTCCCAAAGTGCTAGGATTCAAGGCGTGCTCCACCATGCCCAGCAGATGTCAAACAATTGTTAAAGGAATATTTAGCTCATTTAAAAAATTTCTGCAGGAAGCGTTTTACCAATAAAGAGTTTTCAAAGATGAGCTACTTATGGAAATGTCAGATTTTGCATATGAGTAATACAAATACTGATTATTTATAGAGTTTAATATGTGGAGATGGTTTCTGTCACTACTGATAACATTTTATTTCTTACTATTTTATAAGATGTATTTTTTGCAATTCTGTATTTATGACAAGAAAGTTTGTGTAAGTAGGTCAACATTCAAGGTAACTATTGACAAACTCAAATAAAAGATGGTTTGATTTTTCTTTCTGGTAGCCTCTATGATATATTACTGTATTCATGTGTGATGGAAGAACAGAAATAAAAAGTCTGATGCATCAAATTCCAAACCCCTGAAAGTGGTTTCTGCTATATACGGACCATGTAGTGATGTAGACTAAGATGTGGGAGAGACCTGTGTATATGTTTAGGAATAAAAAATGAAGCACTATTAGAGGAGAAATCCCTGTATTGTGATGCCTTTATGGAATAACAGTCTAATACATTAAACAGAAATACCCTTTATTTATAATAGCATAGACAAATCAGATTAATTTTAATAGCTTCCATTCACACACAAGCGCCATATGACACTTCTAACAATTGACCTTTGCCACTTCAATTCAGACTCCATCTCTTGATTTTGATCTGGCAGTAATTCTCTAAAGAATTCACCTCCAATAACAAGAGACAAATCAATGATACCAAAGCATCCATGTAAAGTGGATTGACTCCAGGGGATTAAGCCACAAGTTTTTTTTTAACTTGAGACAACTACAATGACTCTGCATGTATATATATATATATATATATTATTCACAACATATATATTTGCTCATATTAATCTGCACTTATCAGAATTTGGGAAAGGCATTGATACAAAAGAGAAAGAAATTCGTTGAGAGAATTATCAGTTCCTTTCTCTAAAATGATGTGTGATGTTTTCATAGCTTAACAAGTGTGTGGCCAGAAGCAGGTTTGTGATTTGTACACAAGTCCAATAACTAAACAAGTCCTGTGATTCTACCTAGCTCTGCCTTCTGTGTATATAAAATCTAAAAAAAAAATCTGCTTGCTTAAATTTTTGTATACAACTTCAGAAAATACATATTACAATATCTACATTCTACTTTATTTGGATATTTTCTTCCAAATATCACAATTTGATGTATCAAGATATAGAACTTAGCCATTTTAGCATCTGAAATTATTTATGATTGAATATATTGGAGGTCTGTTATCAAATATATTTATTAAAATCCCACCTTCAAGTTTTCATAGTAACTTTTGTTCCTATAATAGGCTGGTAAATTAGTTTTAATTGTTAAGTAATATAGTATTTTATAGGAATTTATAATTTTATTGCTTATTCTGCTATAAAATGAATATAAATATTAAGCATTATTTGCAACATTTTCTTTAAGAAAGTCATCAAATTGTCTCAGGTGAAATAGTTTAAGATAAAATAATTAAACACCTGTATTCAAACATGTTTTAGGATTTTAAAATGTCATTTTAAATGTTTTAAAGAATTTATAATGCTTCCTAATAATCATGTGCCCCAAGTACTTCAAATATACTAAAAATAAGATATTTGGGTTAAAATGAACTAAAAATAAATGATAAAGGAAACGAATAGTTCTTGTTTAGTGAAAATACTGAATGAGAATAATAAAATCTACAGAAAAAGAAAAAAGGGAGTAGGAATTAAGAATCTCTTAGGAAATATCCTGGTCAAGTAGATTATACCTAAACCTTGTTTTATAGTATAAACCAGACTCAAATTTTATAATGAAATGACCCTGACCTGAAGCCTCCTTTGTAAATGACTAGTGCCTTAATTATTTGCATCTGTGAACTCAAATGAACATACTTAAGGATATATCAATATGCTCATAAATCATCTGCAGGCGATAAGTAGTCCAACATAGATAATTAGAGAATTTACGGAAGGCTTACTCCCTCTGTTTATCTGCTTATGACATTTGCGGTACAGCCCTAACAGCAGGATAATTACTAGATTTATTCATCAAACAAAATCACGCCTTCTGGGAATGCACAGTGACTTCGGTTTTCGGACTAATAAAGACATTTTTCACCAAAACTCAAGTACTAATTTGCTCAATAACTAGCTGCAATAAGCTTTTATGGAAGCACTCAAAGAAAAGGCTTGGCACCAGAGGGCAGATAATTAAAGGTGCAGTATCCCTACACAAAAGGATCTGAACAATTCCCTGACCATATTAAAATTTAATTGTTGAATGTTAATTGAAAAAAATATATAAGTCGCTTCTGTTCTCTGAGTTACAGTGATTATTCTCTCAAGATCAAAAACATATCTGTATGTCTAAGCTAGCAACAACAACAACAACAACAAAAAAAACCTAAAATAAAGGGTTCCTAATACCTTATAGAATTAATAGTCCAGTAAAAATAAACTAGAATTAAATTTTCAGTTGTGTGAATCCAAGTTAAACTGGACTTGTATTTGTATTCCCTTTCGTATTCTTTTTTCCTCCATCTTTTACTTTCAAATAGAGGTTATGTTCAGTGAAGTTAACGTTCTTTAAAACTTTAAAAGACTTAATGATAATGGCCCCAAATACTTTAACAATTTGGAAATATAGAGGCTCTTTAACAGCACAAACCACTTCAAAATGTTTTTGTAGGTCCATTTTCTTTTTTTTTAACACATCAGGATTTCAGCCACACAACATAAACAGACTTTCTTGAGCAAGTCCATTGAGCATTAACTAAAGTCACCACAGCCTGCTCTCCTTTTCTACACAGAATATCATATCTCAAAAATTATTGAGCAATCTCACTCTAATCTTCAATGTTTCCATCACCACAGTGCTGCTGAAATGAATATGAATTATGAAGTGTTACATAGAACAGTTAGGGTGTTCCCCTAGAAAATCAGAAATCCTCAGGCCCTTTGGCTCACTTCCTGCTGCAGAGGAATGATGAACTACACAAAATGCAGACTTTTAAACTCATATTTAATTGTTTAATGTCATGGCTCTTGGTAGAGCATTGTTGCTTGAAAAATAAATTGGGTAATTCAATTAAATGGCTACAGAAGATACATCATATCAGATGTAGAAAGGCACTAACCCCAGCTTGAACTTGACGTCCCACATCGCTTCACTTATTTGACAAATGGATTCTTGAAAATAATTGAAACACATGGCTGCCAGCATAGGTCAATAATACTTTTTTGCCATTCAGCCTCTTAACAGCTTCCATTTTTTCTTGCACTGTGCCATTCAGGGCAAAGATTGCATTTGCCTGGTAAATCATGCAAGCATTATTACTAAAATGGGACTAAATGCAATGAAAATGGACTACATAAAAGTAATGGCACTTAAGTAAAAGGAAGACCATCTACTAGGGCAAACACTAAATGTCAGAGTTAAATACTATATGACATTACTTCCATTACAAGCTCATATTATGCACATAAGAAAGCAAACTCACTAACTACAACTACACACTATATTTTCATTTTCCTTAACTTGTTTTCAAGAGACTAGTGTTAATCGAAATCCAAGCATAGGTGCATAGCTGCTAGTTTTATCCCACATCTCTTTAGCTATAATCTTGTATTTAGCCAAAAACTGAATCTGTGCCTAAATTTTCAATTGAACAATGCTGTCATATCTAAACCCATCTGTTTATTTAAAATCATTAAAAAACAAACTCCATTACAAGCAACAAAGAAATTTAAGGGTCCTTCCTGTCCAGAAAACAAAACAAAACAAAAAAATAATAATAAGAAATGGATAAAATAAATAGCATGTTTTAACACATATTACTCAGACTAGATGGTATATTGAAAAACGATTACTTCTTAAATCTCAGTTTTATTGCATTAATAGATTCTCCATGTTAATAGACAACTCTAATAAGAAGCAGAGAATGAATATGCAAGCAGAAACTGTTATTTTCTGTTTAGACAGGAGAGCACCAGATTCCGGGTGCAATGCAGGCTTTTTTTTCCATTAAAAAAGTCTATGTCCCAGTTTCATAAATGTTCAAAACTTCAACAGTTATTTTGTAATTAGACAATACTGCTTAGAGCTAACAATGCAATCAGAATTCCTGGGATTCACTCCTGCCTCCTGACTACCACCAGCAAGTTCCCTTATCTCTTTCTGCCTCACTTTTCACATCTGTAAAATGATGATAGAGCTATTGCCTACCCTACTGAGTTTCTTAAGAGGATTAATTGTTTAATGTAGCACCGCGCTATAAGGCACCATAAATGTCAGTAGTCATTGTAAATAAAAGCTATGAAACAATCATAAAATGTTTTTATAATGAGGTGTTTTAATGAGCACGTGAATTTTGACGTTGCAAGTCCCACTTAAATATTCTTGGGTCATGTTTGATTTTTGACCCCTTCTGAACCCGAAGCTCTTTCAACTTTCACTTCATTGATCAAACTTTCCCTCCTTTTGAAATGATAACTCCTTAGAGTTATACCACTGTCTTCAGGATCCATTGATCTTAACCTTCAGATAAACTCACTTATTTTCCTTTAGGAATTATTTGAGCCACTTTAGGTTGTACAAGTTTACGTGGAAACTTTTCTCCAGTCAAGGCTAATAGTACTGGGAATGGAACTACTTAGGCTGACTAAAAGATGAAATTATCATCGGCAGAGCTCTCCACTTTTAAACAATCATTTCCTATTTTTTTTTCCATTTTACTGACCATTATCCCATTTATTTAGCACTGGTACAGCCATGGATTGAATCTAATTTACTAAAGCAGAAAATGTCTGTAATAGGGGGTACAGGTTTGAGGGGGAAAACACCAGCGGGCTCTGCTGTTTTAAGTTCAACAAAACTTCGATTATTAAATAAAATGATTCAGTTAAGGAAAGTATAATACACATGTCAAAGTAGATTTCAAATTCGAGGTTTGTCTTGGACTTTTAGTGAGCTGAAGCTTTCTTTAAAACAATACTCAAAACCTGTAGACACTACAGTGAATAGAAAATAAACATCTGATTTATCAGAACTATTGACCAAGTAATACCAGAATAGAAGAAAAGTAAAATGACTAAATCTGAAGAGCAAAGAAGAATCATAAATCATCGATGACACAGTTGCATATTCCCAGAGTCACAGTAGTACTATTATGAAAATCAATTAAAAACTGAGAGTAACGGGTCGATTTCCACTATTTGAGGATTCAATGAATTTTTTTGAAGTTATTAAAATAAAAGAATTACATTTGGTAATTTGATTACTACATGTAGTAATTTGATGATTATTATCTGACACACACTGAAGTAGTGATATTGTTTTGTTATTTACTGCTTACTGTGATATAATTTCACTTTACAGTCTTTTTGCAAAATATTCATTCAAAATTTTTGAAAATTGAGGACCATAAAGCAAGGGCAGTACTATGCTAACTCAGGGAAATAATGTATCTTCATGTAACCCTGAAATGAAACTCATACAATAAAAACAGATTATAAAACAAAGATTCTTTCTTTGAAAAAAAATCCTAGTGGGAAAATGTACTGGCCCAGGAGCTTGATTTAGGCAGAGTATTTCAAAATTCTCAAGGCTTAGTTTTTCTCAATTAAGGATTATGGAAACAATCCTGGTAAGCCTAAAGGGTTTTGAATTGTGCTTGTAGAACATTAAGCAAACATGGGTATCTCCAGATTCACAAAGCTCCAATAAAACCATGTGTATATAATTAGATCAATCAACAGGAACCATTATGAGATATATGTGAAAGGAAGCCCCCATAAGCAGTCATATAGTAAGAATTAAATCTACCCACCCAAGGCCTAATTGCATTTACATCCCTGAAATCTACAATGGTATTAAATCTGCTAATGGTGTGATATATTTTTAAATCAGCAAAAAATATGCAAACATATTACTGTTTATATTTTAACAGACTTAGTATTTCTCAAATTTAAAGAATTTTTATGTAAAATGCATTTGGTGTTTTTAATTTTAAAAAATCTTATTCTAAACACAATATTCAATGCCACCATTTCTTTTTTAATGCTTTTACTGAAGTTTTGTGCAATTCATATATTTCTTAGTCCAATTTTAGACTCACTCTCCTCTCCATGCCCCCCACCCCACCTGAGTTCATGCATTTTGCCATACATGTCTTGCATCTTTTTCGTCAGTATTTTTAAAGTTTCTCTGTGCAGAGGTTTGTTGTGGGCTGAAGTTTACTGTTTCAGTCAGTTCTTTGACTCATTCCTTTTGTTATTGTTCCCTCCAATTTGTATTGCCCCAAAATATGCATATATGCTCTTCACATGTATACCAAAATATGACATCTGAAAGTAAAGTGTATATTAATTCCAAAACATGTTTAGGAATTCACATTTTCCCCTTTAATTTTATATTACTCTAAGATATGCATACATACCCTCCCCCCCCACATATCACAATTACAAAGTTTGAAAATGAGTGGTAGGTTAATTTTCGATCCCATTAAGGTATTCATATTATAATGGCACAGTTGTTTTCAGGGAATAGAACATATATATATAGCTCAGTTTGCCTTACTACTAGGTATGTGATGCTAAGCATCCACACGAGGGCCACCATTTCAAATAATCAGCAAAACAAAATCCTGAAGCTAAGACAATGTTAGTTGCCATATCAGAGCAAGGAAATATGCTCAGTCACTGAATTAGCTTTACATATTAATTCACAAATTAGTCTAAAATTTTTGTGAGTTAATGCTGTTTTCTATCCTTTTATTTATTATATTTTTCATGTATTCCTTCAAAATTTAAAGTATCAATTAGAAAAGATAGAAGTAAAAAAAAAGAACTAATTTGTTGAATACTGAGTTTTATTTTAACAAAAGATCACTTATTTTTCAAAATGGTATTTTCTTTTTTTTTTAATTTATTTCTGTATGTGTATGAATGTACTGTCTGCATGCAGGTCTGTGCACCCGTGTCGTGCAATGCCGCGGAGGTCAGAAGAGGGCATCGGATTCCCCTGGAACTGGAGTTTCAGACGGTTCTCGGCCGCCATGTGGGTGCTGGGGATCGAACCCGGGTCCTCTGTAAGAGCGGTCGGCGCTCTTAACCACTAGGCCATTCTCTCCAGCCCCCTCAAAATGGTATTTTCATTGGTCTTGAACAATTTCCATCTCACAGAGAAAACTAGGTTTTATACATTCAACTGGTAATATGATAAGGTAATGGTAAAAATACGGTTCCCAGCTTCACTGAAGTCAAGGTCTCAAAATTAAGGATTTAACATAATAAATGAAAATTTCATGCTTTTCAGGCCCATATCATGAGGGTATGTGAGGTGGAAGAAACAGAACGGTGGCCTGAATCTCTTTCAGGAAACAGCTTTGTGCCACACAGAGGATATGGACAAAGGTCAGTGCCTGAATGCTGTACTCCCTGGGTGCAGGTACATCCTCTGCAATTAATTGTTGTATCCACTTAGCTTTATTAACTAAACTTCCCTAACATGACATATTACCTCCACCTATTAAGTCAATTCCAGTTGTATCTACATGGCAAAGCAGTTGTGAAGATCAAATGAGTAAATATAGAGATGACCTATACTGATTTCTGAATAAGCTATTTATTATTATATTTCATAAGAAATACGAATCAACATGAGTGTGATAGCATGATTTTATATTTTCATAGAAAATTTAGAACACAAGGGTAAATTGAATTAATTCATAAAACTCTAGTGAAATGTGAAACACAATTATACACTCATGAAAGTAACTGGTGAGTCATAATCATGAATTGACGGTATGGATAGGGTTTTCTGAATAGTTCCAAATAAAACCAAATATCTGGGATTTAAATTGTTCGTCTACATGTTTATTTATTTCTTGAACAGTGTTTAAGCAAGGTTAAGCTGAAAAGGTCTAAAGATCTCTACAACTATCAACAGAGTTTATTTTAACCTAAGAACAACTATTCGTAGGTAGGCAATCATCTGCTTTAAAATATAGCAACCTAATAAGAGAGCATGACAAATCCTCATTTTTCACTTAGTCTCTGATTTTTCTGCTCTGATTACAATCAAGGTTACAGATGCTGAGTACAAAACTGACCAGAAGACAGAGGAGAAAACCCCTTCTCTCTAGGAGCTTCTACTATGCAGTAAGCAAGTATGATGATACTTTTAGTTGTCAACTTGACACAATGTGGAATTACCTGGAAAGCGAGTTTCAATGAGGGATTATGGAGATCTTGCCTGCCTGTTGGCATGTCTGTGAGGAATTGTTCTTCAGTAGTTAATTGTGATAGGAAGACACCACCACTTCATAGGTTGGGCCCTCGGTCATGTAAGAACAAAAAGGGTGAGTTGCACAAGGAAGCAAGCACACACTAATTTTTCTCACTGCTTTTACTGTGAATGCATCTAGCTGCTTCAAGTTGCTGCTGTGACTTCCCTGCAATAATGCACTGCAAATTGGAATTGTAAAATGAATAAACCCTTTCCCCTCAAGATTGCTTTTTTCAGAGTAGCTTCTGCCTCAGAATATAATATAAAGTGAATATAATACTAGTAAATCACATATTCACTCCCTCTTCACAAATGTCAGACTTATATAATACATAGTTAGAAATAAGGGTACCCAGTTTTGTTTTGCTTTTGCATAAAGCTGATATGTTTCAAGTATATTGACAATTTTCTAAACACTCTAATTTACTTGAATTTTCTTTTTTTTTTTATTGATGCTTTGCGTATTTCATACATCATTTTCCAATTCAGTTCAGGCATATATCCCCTTTCCTTCCCCCCACCCTACCCCTACCCATCCCAGATCATGCATTCTGCCGTAACTTTTCTGCATCTTTCTCTGTTTTTTTGGTTTGTTTTGTTTTGTTTTCATTTTTTTTAACAATAAGTGATAATTTGTGAGTACAAGCATCCTTCATGTAAAACCAATTTGCAAGCAGTTGTGCCCAAACAAACCCACACAGCTCATGGGTCCTACCATCCAGCAGGGGGGGGCTTGTATGTTCAATCAAGTTGATCTAATGAGTGTCCAGTCTATATTGTTGTAGTTTCACCATTCACCCCAATCGCGGCCCTTACATTCTACCACGCCCCCTCTTCCGCAGATTGTTCCCTAGGCTTAGAAAAGGGGCACAGGTGGATGAGAAGCAAAACAGTCTACTTTCTCTGGAGCTGTTGTCTTGGACTCTGGTCAATTCTGGCTGTTTCCTTTCATGGGCTGACAGTTTGTCCAGGAATAACCTTTCTATCCTACTAATGAAGCACAAGCAATTAGATATATAGGTATTTAAACAGTACTAATTGTTATGGTAGGTTACTGTGGTATAGACACAGATGTTTGGATGGTATGTTAATCCATGAATTACATTATCTTCTGTCAAGTATGACAGGGTCTTCCTGTGGTTTATGACATCTCCTAAACATTAGAGGATGTAAGCTTGTGGCATCAGCCGTGGGTTATTCCTCCAAGGAGAGAGCTAATAGCCAATTAGATTTGAGATATACAGACATATGGCTTTTCTAGTTAAATGTATTTTTCTCTCTTTCGTCAACACATTCTATTCAATTATTAATCTAATCACCTTGCATTGGTTACTTTGATTTTAAACATTTGAAATTTTCTTTAAATTAGGCCAATTCTTCTTGGGTTTTATGTCATTCTTGCAGGTCTTGAGAAGTTTTACATACTACCACTGTGATGTTTTATGGAAGAACTAGTCAAGGATGATTGCAAAGACCAGCAGCAAGTTAAAAATCAAATGATTTTCATTTCATCATAAAAACTTCTAGTGTCATTGGTCTTCACAATATTGCATCAACCTGTTTTTAATGTTATAAAAACAAACATTATTATATATAACACACTGAACAGGATTACTTTAAGTGAATAAAAATAACATGGGGAGATATGTGTGCATAAACTATCATACTGTTCAAGAATATAAATGTAACCATACAAGTACACAGAAAGAAAAATATCTGAAAACATAGCTGGATTATACTTGCATAAAATATAAAACACTCTGTTTTCTAGAATTTTCTTGGGAGGTACTCTGAAAGTTCCTAATGTTGATCATTTTTTTACACATGCACATACACAGGAACACATATCTGTAATACATACACACATGCACTATACATAAAGGTTGTGCACACAGAGGTGTATGTATATCATGCACACATACATACACGAAAATTTAGCTCTTGTGCTCCCATTTCATTTTCCTCCTCTCAAGTTATATATGAGCTTTTACACTGTTGTCCCAAAGTTAGTGGCTGTCATGGTCTAAAAATGTATGTGTTTGGAACTTAACCCCAATGAAATACTGAGTTACAATGGAGGTGTTTAGGACATATATTAACACTGTCTTTAAAAAGGGCTCACAAAAGTGGTTTTCTCCCTTTGTTCTGGTAGGAAAGAACACATTCCCTTCCCTCTGGCCTTTCATGTGTTGTAATGAGGATGCAGCCAGAAAGCCTCCATCAGTTTCCAATTAGAACTTCTCAGCCACCAGAACTGTGAAATAATACATTTCTGGTCCCTATAAATTACCAGTCAAGGGTGTTCTGTTATAGCGGCACACAAAATGGAGTAAGGCACTGGCTAAGCACATATCAATCAGTTATCTTAATGTCCCAGCAGCTAACAGAAGTCCAAACTCAGTGGTCTGTAGTTGGTTAAAATTAAGGTGTCAACCAGACTGTCTCGTGATGGCTCCTGAGGTGTCACGTTTTTCACCTTCATGTAGATTCCCACATTCTTTGACTCCTGATCCCTTTCCTTCTTCAAATGTAGTTATTGTATCCCTCTCCCCTCTGTCTCCATCATCACTTCTTTCCCTTCCTTGCCTTCCTCTCTTTTATAAAGACCTGGCAATTTCTTTGAACCCATAGATATAATTGAGGATATTTTTGCTATTTTGAAATTCATTTAATCACAGCTGCAACAGAGGGTAACACAGTCACAGGTGCTAGAAATTAGTGTGTGGCATCTATGGAGATCATTACCTTGGCTACCCAAGAAAATGGTGTTTTTTTTATGTTCCCTACAGTTCCACAATTCCCAATGAATTCCTTAAAACACTTCAGTTCAGCTTTCCCCCACCCGCTGCTGCGATACTGTTTGTATCAAGATCACAGGGATGTCCAGCTGATGTGTGTTCTAAGCATACTCTTATGATTACTATCTTTCCTTGGAAAAGTCCTCCTTTCTTCATTAAACTTGCGCCATGCTTCCATGTTGCCCTCTTTGGTCTAGGTTGGCTGTTGTCCTTCAGTTTGTCTTCACTCTATCCACTTCCATCAAATCCCATGATCTCAGCTAAGCCTAAGAATTCTTCACACCCTGGCCCCAAATCTCTGACTCTGATTTAGACTTCTCTCCTAAACTATATATTTAAACTGTTTATCCATTTGGCTTGCCAAATGTAAGTTCAAAACCAACATATCCAGACACAGCTATGGTGTTTTCATAAGTTTGCCCAAACTGACATCATTGTTTCTACTCTGCCTGGTTTTGGTCTCACTTTTCTGTTTCAGCCTTTCTGGTTTCCTTGCTCTTCCTCAAACACATCAGTGAAATTGTCTTCTTTTTTTAATATTTTTTTTAAATTTTATTATTTTTGTATGTGTATGAATGTACTGTCTTCATGTAGGTTTGTGCACCCGTGTCGTGCAATGCTGCGGAGGTCAGAAGAGGGTCTCGGATTCCCCTGGAACTGGAGTTCTCCTGTAATTGGAGTTACAGACGGTTCTTAGCTGCCATATGGGTGCTGGAGATTGAACCCGGGTCCTCTGCAAGAGCAGTCAGTGCTCTTAACCGCTAGGTTCTTTTTACTTGATTTACATATGGGTGTCTACAAGCTTCACAGGGCAAACAATAATATTAAAAGGTGCTGATATCGTTAAGAGTCCCGCTGGGAGATTAAGTTACTGGGAGAATATGTTATATCCCTTACCATCACTCAGGGATGGGATAGCTCATGGAAATTCATTCTTACATCCTGAACTGTCTGTTATAAACTGGAAAAGCCTCATTTTCCAGTCTCTCTCTCTCACACACATGGCTCCTCGTCAACATGCCTACCACGATTTGGGACAGTACAAGGCACTTAGTAGAGGCTGAATAGATCTTGGCATCCTCCTCTTGAGCTTTCTCACCTTCAAATCTATATGCCCACAAATAAATCTGTTTTGTTTATAAATGCTCAGGCTTGGAAATTTTGTTACAGTGACACAAAATATGGTATGACAATGTCCTTCTCAAGTGTCACTATTCATTCAGTCATTTCCTAAGTACTCAATTAAAAGCTCAGACGCCATACTTTGCTCTTCTGTTCCACCTTTCCTATAGTTTGAGGAGGCAATATTGTACTTTTGAATGTGTGCTGTGCTTTCTTGATGTATAAGGGATATGAGGGTAGATTTTGGTGGTTTGTTATTATTGTTTGTTTGTTTGGTTGGTTTGGTTTGTTTGTTTGGTTACTACTGTGTCTCCTTTTGTTTTATTTTTGTTTTGTTGACTGACAAAATAATGAACACAGTGAAACATATCTGTTCTATAGAAGGTGTTTTCTGAATACTTGAGGGAAAATTAATTTCCATGAGATTTTGTGATGACTATTAAGTCTTCCTTGTCACTTGCCATCAAGATTTTCAATTTATTTTTGCTATTTTGAGAGGTGTGGGTGGTTCACTGGGTTGGCAGAGGAGGGTAAAAACTAATATAAAGGAAATAAAAGCTTCCTATATTTGCCTAGAGCTATTTGTAAATGACATTGCACTGATAACATAATATAAGGATTGAGCACTGAAACTTAAAAATAAAGTTAATAGGCATCTGATCAGTTTCAAGTTTCCATTAACATAGGAGGCAGATAACAAAGGGTTCTTCATGAGCCTTCATTGTAAGATGATGAACATATGTTTCAGGCATCTTTGTAACAAATAAGGTGCTATATTTTGAAACTTTGTCCTAGTAAACCTTAAAGCACAGATTTACCATAAAGTGATTTAAGATTATTTGAAAATATTTTTTGGATATTAAGCCTTTCTGTGCAACTGTATAAAACAAAGTAGTTAAAGAAGTTTTACATGCATTATTTTCTTCTAAAACTAAAATTTGGGTATCACTCATGAGATTATATATATGCAAGTGTACTATATAAAATATTTTATTTGTTACCAATAGAATTCAACTACTGCATAACTTCACCTTTAGGACTATCTACACATGTTATTTGCGGTTTACATTCAAATATATAAATTATATTTATAGTTGGTAAAAACTATTATTTTCATATGCCATTTATTCAAGATCTAATCGCATTTATATTTTTATTTCCTATAGAAACTCAAACTACTCCAGGTAAACTAATATTGGAAAAATGACACTTTTGTTTTTAAAGGCATTGTTAATTGGAAAGATATTGTTTAATACTCAATAAGCTTTTCTAGTTTATACAGAGCAGAGTATTGATTTTTTTTTAATCTACCTCCCCTAACCAAAAACACCCTATGCTTTTAGGGGCTGGAATAAGGCAGTTCACAAGGTGAAGGGCGTGACTAGATCTTCCCCTATTTGTTGAATAAGATTAAGCCAATTAAATCTTTCAGTCAATCAAGAATCTCTAAAATTTCCTGTACTTGGCAAAAAACAATATAACATATATCTTGGTCTTCATTTTTGGCTTAGAAAAGTTCCTTAAAAAAATCATAACTTAAAGTAACCACATATCATTCTTCAGTTAAAATGATGGCAAATTGTAAGAGTTCTCTCCTATTGGGAACACACTAACCTAAATGTTTGACTCTAATCAAATCTTTGCAGAAGATTCTTACATCACATTAACCTTTACATAATTATCCAAACATAGCTTAGAAGGATTATTGAATTCAAATTCCAGTTGATAAAAAAATAAAGGTTAAATATTTTATAGAAAGTACTGATATGAGGTAAATATTGTCCAACCCTATTTTATTGATTCCTAAAATACATTTATAATCAGAAAACAGAGTGAGTTCTATCAACTTTAGTAAATGTAGGTGAATCCATGCATTCCTTACCTCATCTTCAGATTTTTTTCAAGCCTACAGCTCAAAATATTCCCAGACGGTCTCCCATCCTATTACTAACCATGCCCAACCCTGCTTAACTCCCAAGATCAGAGAAGATCTGGCGCCTTCAGGGTAGTATGACCATAGACATCTCCAGATTTTTAAAGATGCGATTTTAGTGATTGTATTTATCAGCTTTTCAATACATAATGAAATAACTTGTTTCTTCAATTGGCTCATTGTTTTGAGGTCCGTTTTCAAAAATCAGTGAAGGCAGCGGAGGAGAGAGCATCACAATGGAAACCCATATAGGATCAATTTGTTTTATCACTATCAGAAAGCCGAGATGGCTTGCTCCTTTCATTACATCAGTTTGTCATGAGAGTTAACGCAGAATTCCATGAAAATTCCATAAATCATTTGTACCCATACCCCAATGACTTTCCAGTAGGCCCTACCTCTTCAAAGTTGCAAAGCACCACCTAAAACTGCCACCCTGGACACAAAGACTTCAATTACATGAGCCCATGGGGTATACTCAACCATTGCAGGAATTAAACAAGGTTCAGAATTATAATGGGAGATAAAGTTATCTACAACTGATTCACAATTTCACTGCTGTGGGTTCTTAGCAAGTGAGCCATAGAGAAATCGTTGAGTTAGTGTGGGGATATTTACCTTGCAATAGAAAGATCATGTCCAAATTTTTAAATACATTGAAACTATATTTTTATAAACCAAAAAATTATTAATATTGAATACAGTACTAACTTAAACTGTTGATAATGATTACACAGACCTTTTAAGACCCTAGTTTTACTTTAAAGTTCATAAGAAAATTAAAATGAAGGCACAGACCTTTCCTGCATACCTGTGACCTCACATCTTCCCATTAGCAACAGCCCCTAAAAGAATGGTGCAATTTTTATAGTAGATGAAACCTAGGCTGACTTCTCATTATCACTCAAAATATATGATTTATATAAGCAATCACTCATTGTACATCTCTTATAGAATTTGAAAACAGGTCTAACATGATAGTATCCTACTAATTATTCCATGGCTCTGAATATCTTCTTCACTTGCCTGTTCATCCCTTGCTCCTTCCTGCCCTCTGGTCAGCAGCTGCAAGTCTTTTTACCATCTCCATACACTGGCCTTTTCTGAATGTCATCCAACATTCACCTTTTTCAGATTGTTTTCTCTCACTTGGTAATATGCCTTTGCATTTTTCTCCATGCCTTGTTATGGACAGACGTCCCAGGTTCTAGCATTGAATAATATTCTATTTTCTGCATATACTACAGATTATTCATGAAGCTGTTATTCCAATCAGAAAGCTGGTTCTCAAGTATTTTGGGGAAATCCCAAGTAGTGCAATTTCTAGGTCATATGGTAAGAATATATTTAGGTTTATTAAGAACTGTAAAACTGGCTCACAAAGTACTTGCACCAGTTTGTATATGTACCAGGAATTAATGTTAGTTGCTCCATATCCTCTCCAGCATGGGCCTATAGCAGTGTTCTACATATTGGTCATTCCAAATACTGTATATTATGTCTATAGCAGTCCTTTCAACTTCTATTTCTTGGTGGTACCTGATGATACATCATTTGGATCATCTGTTTGTTGCCTTTTTTTGGTAATTTTGAACTTTGAGAAAGTTCAGTTTGCCAGATATTTCACACATTATTTTTTAATTCTTTTTAAAATTTTATTTATTTTTTTATTGATGTTTTGTGTATTTCATACATCATTTTTCAATTCAGTTCAGGCATATTCCCCTTTCCCTTCCCCTCACCCCACCCCACCCCATCCCAGATCATGCATTCTGCCAAACTGTCCTTCATCTTTCTCTCAGTCTTTATTTTTATGTTTAGGAATTCACATTTTCCTCCATAAATTTTATATTACTCTAAAATATGGATACATACTCTCCACCTATATACAGTAATTAAAGAGTCTGAAAATAATTGGTGGGTGGATTTTAGAGCTTGTTGAGAGATTCACATTATAACAACATAGTTGCTTTCAGATTAACAAAAATATAATCATAATGTCATTCAGCTTGCCTTTCGTCTGGGAGACTTGGTGTTAGCATCCACAAATGAGGGAAATCATTCTCCATTTGTCTCTCTGGGACTGTGTTACTTCACTCAGCATAATGACTTCACACTCCAGCCATTTACCTGCAAAGTTCATAATGCCATCTTTCCTAACCACTGAATAGTACTCCATTGTGTAGATGTACCACAATTTTTGTCAACCACTTGTCTGTTGAGGGGCATTTGGTTTGGTCCCAGCTCTTTGCTATTGTGAAGAGAGCTGCAATAAACATGGATGTGCATGTATATTTGCAGTAGGATGAGTCTTTGGGGTATATACCCAGGAGTGGCATGATTGGGTCAGGTGGTAGGCTCATTCCAAGTATTTTGAGGGTTCTCCACACTGCTTTCCATAGTGGTTGTACAAGTTTACATTCCCACCAGCAGTGGATGAGTGTTCCCCTTTCCCCACAACCTCTCCAGCATCTATTGTCTTTTGTTTTCTTGATCTTAGCTAGCTGTACTGGAGTGAGATGATATCTGACGGTAGTTTTAACTTGCATTTCCTTAATTATTAATGATGTTGAACACTTTTTAAGATGTTTCTCACCCACCTTTAATTCCTCACTAGTGAAGACTATTCAGCTCTTTACTGCATCTTTTGAGCGAGTCATTTATCTTCTTTTTTTGAGTAATTTATATATTCTTGATGTTAATGCTCTGTCAGATGTATCACTGGTAAAGATTTCCTCCCACTCTGTGGGTTTTGTCTTCACCTGCTTGATTGTTTCTTTCCCTGTACAGAAGCTTTGGGTTTTATGAGGTCCCATTTCCACACTGTTAATCTTACTTCCTGTGAAGCTGCTGTCTGATTTAGACAGTCTTTTCCTATGTCTATGTCTTGTAGGTTGTTGCCAACTTTTTCTTCTATCACCTTCAGGGTTTCAGGCTTCACATTGAGATCTTTGATCCACTTGGAGTTTATTTTTGTACAAGGTGAGAGGTAGTTTAATTTTGTTCTTCTACAGATTATGATCCAATTTTGCCTGCACCATTTACTGAAGATGCTATCCTTCCTCCATTGAGGGGTTTTTGCCCCTTTCTCAAATATGAGGTGGCTGAAATTGTATGAGGTCAAGTTTGGATCTTCAATTTTGTTCCATTGGTTAGCAGCTCTTTTTTGTGCCAGTATCAGGCTGTCTTTATGACTGTGGCCCTGTAATATAGTTTGAAGTCTGGTAGGGATTGATTGGGATTGCATTGAATCTGTATACCGATTTGGGTAAAATGGACATTTTTACTATATTAATTTTCCCAATCCATGAGATGTCATTTTCAATCTCCTTCTTCAGGGGTTTAAAATTTTTGTTGTAGAGGTCTTTGCTGTCTTTGGTTAGGTTTGTTCCCAGGTATTTTATTATTTTTGAGGCTATTGTGAGTGGGAAGGTTTTCTTATATTCCTTCTCCACTTGTTTATTGTTAGTGTAAAGAAAGGCTACTGATTTTTCTAGGTTAATTTTGTAGCCCAACACTTTACTAAAACTCTTAATCGTTTCTAGAAGTTTTCTGGTGGAGTTTTTAGCATCCCTTAGGTAAACTATCATATCTGCAAAAAGGGATACCATAACTTCTTCTTTTCTGATTAGTACTCTTTTAATTTCCTTCTCTTGTCTTATTGCCCAAGCAAGTGTTTCAAGCACTATGTTGAAGAGGAGTGATGATAGAGGGAAACCTGGCTGTGTTCCCACCTTTAAGGGAAATGGCTCCAGTTTTTCTCCATTTAGGATGATGTTGGCAGTGGGTTTGGCAGCATGTTGTGGAATGTTCCTTTCAGTCCTATTCCCTCCAGGACTTTAAGCATGAAGGGATCCTGGATCTTGTCAAAGGCTTTTTCTGCATCAATTGGGATGATCATGTGTTTTTTGTCTTTCAGTCCATTTATGTGTTTTATGATATTTATTGACTTACATATGTTGAACCATCCCTGCATTTCTGGTATGAATCCAACTTGATCATGAAGGATGATCTTTTTGATGTGGGTCTGTATGTGATTCGCAAGTAATTTGTTGAGAATTTTTGCATCTATGTTCATTTGTGAGATGGGTCTATAGCTTTCTTTTTTGCTTGCGTCTTTGCCTGATTTTGGTATTAGAGTGATGCTGGTTTCATAGAAGGAGTTTGGCAGAATTCCCTCTGTTTGTATCCTTCTAAATAGTTTGAGTAGCAATGGTTGTAGGACCTCTTTAAGTGATTTATAGAATTCTGCCTTGAAACCATCTGGACTGGGGCTTTTTTAGTTGGGAGGTTTTTAATTACATCTTTAATTTCCTCAAATATTATGGGTCTGTTTAAACTGTTAATCTCTCCTTGGTTAAGTTTTGTTGGTTCCCAGGATTTCAGATATTCATCCATTTCTCTTAGATTTTTATATTTAGTGGAGTATAGATGTTTGAAGTATTCCTGTATGATTGGATCTTTTCTTTTTCTGTTGTGATGTTTCCCCTTTCATCATGAATACTATTTATATAGAGTTGCTCTCTCTTTTTCTTGGTTAACTGGGCTAGAGCTCTGTCTATTTTGTTTATTTTTTCAAAGAACCAGCTTTTGGATTTGTTGATTTTTGTGTATTGTTTTCTTGTTTCTATTTCATTGATTTCTGCTCTGATTTTTGTTATTTCTTCCTGTCTGTTGGGTTTAGGGTTCGTTTGTTGTTGTCTCTCAAGTGCTTTTAGCTGCAGTGTTAGATTGTTTATTTGTTCTCTTTCTGGTTTTTTGATGTGGGCACTTAGGGCTATAAATTTCCCTCGCAAGACTGCTTTTAAAGTATCTCAAAAGTTTTGTTGTATTGTATTGTCTTTTTCTTTCAGTTCCATGAATACTTTTATTTCACTCTTTATTTCTTCCCTGACCCATTAATTGTTCAGGATTGTGTTGTTTAGTCTCCATGTGTTCTTGTAGCTAGTTGGACTTATTCTGTTGTTCACATTGAACTTTATTGCACTTTGGCCTGATAGAATGCATGGAGTAATTTCTATCCTTTTGTATTTATTGAGGTTCTTTTGTGCCCCAATATGTGGTCAGATTTGAAAAATATTTTTTGAGGCATTTTTGAGATGGGGTCTTCCTGTAGCCCCAGCTGTCCTGGAGATCACTCTGTAGACCAGGCTGGCCTTGAACTCACAGAGATCCGCCTACCTCTGCCTCCCAAGTGCTAGGATTAAAGGCGTGTGCCACCATGCCTGGCTTTACCTTATTTTTTATTTGCATGCTTGGTTTAGGTTTATATTTACTCCGTTATGATTTTGTTGCTTTCTCTCTTTAATTGCTTAGAGTTTTTTGCTACTTTCCTCTGTTCTTTGGATTGCTTCAAGGATTTCCTGAAGTGTTGGTTTCTTAGACATATATTCTTTCATCTTGTTCATGTTGTTAAAGATTCTTCTTTCTCCTTCAACTATAATTGACATTTTTGCTGGGTATAGTAGTCTGGGTTGGCATCTAAAGTCATTTAGTACTGGGAATACTTTAGTCACATTCTTCCATCTTTCATAGTTTGCACTGAGAAGTCAACTGTTATTCCGATGGATTCCCCCTTATATGTAACTTGTTGTTTTCCTCTTGTGGCTTTCAGGATTTTGTCTTTGTTTTGAGCATCTAGTGTTTCAACAATTATATAGTGTGGGGAATTTCTTTCTTTCTTTTTTTTTTTTGTCCTATCTGTTTGGTGTTCTATGTGCTTTTTTTATTTTATGGGTTTATCTTTTTTCAGTTTCGGGAAATTTTCTTCTATTATCCCGTTGAAGATCTGGTCAATAGTGTTGTCTTGGGATCCATCTCCTTCCTCTATCCCTATGATGCGGAGGTTTGGTGTTTTCGTAGTGTCCCACATTTCCTGGTTGGTCCACTCGTGTATTTTTTAATTTTTCATAATCTTCACTTGAGCATTCTAGTTGGTCCATGTTATCCTGCAGGTCTAATATTCTTTTTTTCTGCTTCTTCCATTCTGCTTCTGAGGCTTTTTCCCATCCTTTCCTGTTGATTGGAAGAATGTTCAATTTCCTTTTTCATTTCATCCTGTGATTTCTTTAGTGTTTCCACTTCCTTCTGGAGCCTGCCATTTTCTCCCTTTAGTTCTTTCCAACATTTGTCATTATCTCCCTCTAGGCCCTTCTTGAGTTTTTCAATCTCTCCCCTTGGTTCCTTCCAAGGATTGTCATTATCACTTTCTTGGTACTTCTTGAGATTTTCATTCTCTTCCCTTAGTTCTCTAATTTCTTTGAATATGTTCACAATTGTTTTTTGAAAGTTCGTGTCTTGGTTTCCTTCCAGGGAGATCTTGTTGTACGAGTCTTCTCTAGGGTCGGTATAGTTCAGTGTGGATTCATTATGATCTTTTCCCATGTTTTTTTTTTTTTGTGTGTGTGTGTGTGTGTGTGTGCGTGTGTGTGTGTCTTTAGCATGTGGATTTGTTTGTTTATTTGTTTCTTTGGCTTCTGGTGCCTCAACGTTGGCTGCACAGCTAGATACTCTGCACCACTGTTCCCCTAGGCTGTTCTTTTGCAGATTAGTGTTCTGCAGGATATGGGTGAAGTCCACTAGCCAAGCAGGGTGCATGCTGGTCTTATGCTGTGTGGTGCACATCTAACTCCAGCCATGTCACATGCTGGGACCAAAGGTTGGAAGGTCCTGGGCGATACCAGACCTTCATGGGGTACAGGGATGCCCAAAGCCCCCAGGCAGGCAGGCCTCACCGGGTCTGTGATGGTTAATCCTGGGTGTCAACATGACTGGACTAAGGAACAAATAAGAGAAAAAGGGTCTTCTGATTGGACCACCTCAACCCGGATGGCCCACCCCAAATGTGGGCGTTACCTTCTGCTGGCAGGCAGTATTTAAGGCCACGGCAGCAACCACAGTGGGCTGTGCCTTCCCACATCATGCAACAATAAAGAAAATGTCCTTTGGACATGGGCACAGTCTAATCCAATGAATGAAATTCCTCGATTGAGGTTCCTGTATCTCCATCCCCTTACATGTCTCACTCTTAAACAAGCCTAAATATATTCTTTCATTTGTTTTCTTGATCCTAGCCAGTCTTACTGGAGTAAGATGATATTAACACAGAAGCCCACAACTGGCCAGCATGCAGAGAACAAGAGGCTGCAAACCACTCATCCCTGAACAGGACACCTATATCTGCCTCTAAGAAGAAGGGGTGGAATGATTTTAAGACCCAGAGGAGGTGAATGACCACAAGGAAAGAGATTTTCAGACAGCTGGTCAGTCACTCATATGAACTCACAGCAATGTTGACAGTTTGCACAAGTCTCATGCAAACTCAAACCATAAAAAAAATAAAACCTGGCATAGACAAGGGGAAAAGAGTAATATGTCCCAACTCTACTTGAAGAGGAACTGTTGACAACGAGGAACTGTTGACAACAGAGACTGGCTAAAGAAAATTATTTTAAAGAGTCATAGGGATAATGTAAAATGCAAAAGCCCCAAATTCCTATATTGTATAAAAAATATAAATGATCCTGGTTTTTACAGTTACCTTTCAGATTCATTAAAATAATCTATGAAGCACAAGATCAGTGTGCACCCTACTGGGTGAGTGGACTTCACCTGTGTCCTGCAAAACACCAACCTGCAAAAGACCCTGTATTAGTCAGGGTTCTCTAAAGAAACAGAAGCAACAGGATGAATATATAACTATATACAATTTATTGATTTGCTCACGTGACGGAGCTCAACAGTAGCGCCGAACTGGGTGGAGAGGCGGGAATCCAGGGAACTCCTCACGTCCACAAGGCTGGATGTCTCAGTAGTCCCAATCTAGTGCGAAGGCCCGAATGGATTCCAGGAGATCTGCCAGTCTCAGTACACGCGGATCCGAAAGGTTGATCACAGCAGCAAGACAAACAACTCACCAGATGAGAGAAGCAAGCTGCAGGAGGAAATGATACCACTGCTGGTGGGAATGTAAACTCGTACAGCCACTATGGAAAGCAGTGTGGAGAACCCTTTGGAAGACTGGAAGGAACTTGCCACCCGACCCAACCACATACCACTCCGGGCATGTACCCTCAAGACTTACGCCACCGCAGAGATACATGCACGGCCATGTTTATTTCAGCTCTCACACAATATCAAAAGAGCTGGAAAACCAACCTAAATGCCCCCTCAACTGACGAATGGATAGAGAAAATGTGGTACATCTACACAATGGAGTTCTATGCAGCAGTAAAGAAAGACGACAACAACAGCTTTGCAGGAAAATGGCTGGAGCTAGAGGACATCATTGATTGAAGTAACACATCTCAGAAAAACAAACGAACGAATGGTATCCCTCATCTGTGGATGCTAGTGCCAATTACCCAGTTTGTAAGTATTTTCTTGTGTAGGGCCCCCCTGAGCTTCTGTACAAAGCAGTTTGGACATAATGCATTTTGGAAAACAACAACAACAACAGAAAATACTGCATCAAAGAACTGACTGAAACAGTGAACTTCTGCCAAAACAGTCAACGTCCCCATGGAAAATATTGAGAAAACTAAGACATGGAAAGCATGTTTTGGCAGAATGCACGAGCCTTGACGGGTGGTGGGGGAATAGCGGGAACACGGGTCTAGATTTGTTAAAAATAAATAAATAAATACAAAAAAAAAAAAAAATAATTTTCTTTAACAATATAAGGTCTATTTCATTTGTTTGCAAGTAAANTCAATAGATGGAGCAAAGAACTGAACAGAGACTTCACAAGCGAGGAATTAGAGATGTCTGAGAAACACCTCAAGAACTGCTCAACATCACTAATCATTAAGGAAATGCAAATCAAAACCACTTTAAGATATCATCTTACTCCAGTAAGACTGGCTAGGATCAAGAAAACAAATGATACCAAGTGCTGGAGAGGTTGTGGGGAAAGGGGAACACTCATCCACTGCTGGTGGGAATGTAAACTCGTACAGCCACTATGGAAAGCAGTGTGGAGAACCCTTGGAAGACTTGGAATGAACTTGCCACCCGACCCAGCCATACCACTCCTGGGCATGTACCCTCAAGACTTACGCCACCACAGAGATACATGCACGGCCATGTTTATTGCAGCTCTCTTCACAATAGCAAGGAGCTGGAACCAACCTAAATGCCCCTCAACTGACGAGTGGATAGAGAAAATGTGGTACATCTACACAATGGAGTTCTATGCAGCAGTAAAGAAAGACGACATCACGAGCTTTGCAGGAAAATGGCTGGAGCTAGAGGACATCATGCTGAGTGAAGTAACACAGTCCCAGAAAAACAAACGACGAATGGTATCCCTCATCTGTGGATGCTAGTGCCAATTACCCAGTTGTAAGTATTTCTTGTGTAGGGCCCCCTGAGCTTCTGTACAAAGCAGTTGGACATAATGCATTTTGGAAACAACAACAACAACAGAAAATACTGCATCAAAGAACTGACTGAAACAGTGAACTTCTGCTCAAAACAGTCAACGTCCCCATGGAAAATATTGAGAAAGACTAAGACATGGAAAGCATGTTTGGCAGAATGCACGAGCTCTGACGGGGTGGGGGAATAAGCGGGAACACGGGTCTAGATTTGTTAAAAATAAATAAATAAATACAAAAAAAAAAAAAAATAATTTTCTTTAACAATATAAGGTCTATTTCATTTGTTTGCAAGTAAATGACCATATGGTTTAAGAAACTGTTATTTATCTGTGAAATTAACCATCATACATATAAACATATTTTTAACCATCATACATATAAACATAATTATTTAAATATTATTCTTTTCATATTTTAATGACTTAATTTTTATATTTCAAAAGAAAAATATTTCTGATATTTCTTAACAAAATATGAATGCTCATATTTAAGCTAGATACCCAACCATGTCATTGTTGCCATGGGAATTTAGAGAAGGTGGATTTACTCACTTCAACACCATTACTACATGGTGAGTTATATACAGTCCAGTTGGAAGTGAACTGAAGCACAGAGCTGGTGGTGCCCTCATGATTCAGACACTGGAAGCTTCCAGTGTCTTTATAATTCCCTGGTATTACAGGTCGCTGATTGACAGCATGGTATGAATGAAAGCAACAGAAATCTGGACTCTGAAGTCCCCAGACACTGCAGCAGTGATAAATGCACTTCATCCAGAAAATGACATGTAGACCTGCAGGCACAAGAATCTGTTCTTGTGCTTTTTATTATCTGGACCACCAGTTGGAAAGTTGGAAGACTCTGGCCACTTTGAGGGTGGGCCCCAATCCCTCAGTTAATCCTCCCCTAGGTGATTCAAAATCCTGTCAAACTGATTATCAAGACCAAGACCAGTCATCACAAAGTGTATAAAAGTGTACATAACTAGCAATTTAGAAACCGTGAGGTTATAACCATCTCTTAATTCTGGCACTTTCTTGTTTTTTCTATTTCCCTCAAATATGTAGTTGGTATCACAGAAGTTATATCACTGCTCAGAATTAAACATAAATAAGGCCAGGCATGATGGTACATGCCTTAAATCCCAGAATCAGAAGGCTGAGACAAGGGGATGACAAGTTTATACCAGCTTTGACTCCACAATGACTTGTAGTTAATCCTGATATACATATCTAGATCTCAAATCTCAAAAAAGAGTATATGCACTTTTTCCATAAATATTAATCATTTTATCATTTTATGGTTTTGAACTAAGGATTATTTTTGCTGATTGGTTGGTAGTAATTGAATGCAGTTAATAAACTTTGATTAGCATAGCAGACAGAAAATACTGACACTTCAAATTGAAGTCATATTTATAAAGGCAACAGTTAACACCATATTGAAAAAGAAGTGTATATGAGATAGACGTTATGAGTTTTTGTTTGTTGGAGTTTTGAAAGATATATTTGTATTTAATTTTAATACTGATTATTACTGATTTTTTGTGACTTTCATAGAATTTTATTTAGATACCTTCCTGTATCTCCATCCCCTTACATGTCTCACTCTTAAACAAGCCTAAATATATTCTTTCTAGCCACTCTCTGTTGTCAACAGTTCCTCGTTGTCAACAGTTCCTCTTCAAGTAGAGTTGGGACATATTACTCATTTCCCCTTGTCTATGCCAGGTTTTATTTTTTTTATGGTTTGAGTTTGCATGAGACTTGTGCAAACTGTCAACATTGCTGTGAGTTCATATGAGTGACTGACCAGCTGTCTGAAAATCTCTTTCCTTGTGGTCATTCACCTCCTCTGGGTCTTAAAATCATTCCACCCCTTCTTCTTAGAGGCAGATATAGGTGTCCTGTTCAGGGATGAGTGGTTTGCAGCCTCTTGTTCTCTGCATGCTGGCCAGTTGTGGGCTTCTGTGTTAATCACCAGCTGCTGCATATGGAAATTTCTATGCTGAGAGTTGATATATGCATTAATCTATGGGTATGCCCTAGTTATTTTCTATTGCTAATAAAAACACTGACCAAAAGCAACTTGGGGAGAAGGGGTTTATTTTATCTTACATCTCCCACATCATAGTTCATCGCAGAGGAAAGTCAGGGTAGGAACCTGGAGGCAGGAAATAAAGCACAGACCATGGAGAAACATGGCTTACTCACTGACTTCCCTGTGCTGTACTCAGCCTGCCTTCTTATACAACACAAGACCACCTGTCAGGGGCAACAGCAACCACAGTGGGCTGTGCCTTCCCACATCATGCAACAATAAAGAAAATGTCCTTTGGACATGGGCACAGTCTAATCCAATGAATGAAATTCCTCGATTGAGGTTCCTTCTACCCAAGGGATTCAACTTGACAACTGAAGCTATCTAATGCAGCATATAACAATAAGTCATTAGAAATCAGTTTAGGGCTAGAGAGATGTCTCAGTAGTTAAAAGCACTGAGTGTTCTTACTGAGGATTTGATTCCCAGAGACCACAAAGCAGCTACCACCCATTGATTACTCTAGTTTCAGGGGATCTGACACCCTCTCTGAGCTTCACAGGTATTGCATGACATGAGTACACATATATACATACAGGTAATACAATCATACACATAAAATAAATATAATAAATAAAATAGTTCTAAAAAGAAATCAGTTCAATGTTATATCTATTTAGCAGGATAATTGTTTTAGGCTTTCTCCCATGACCTGTGGGTTATTTAGCCTCAAGTCTCTAGGTCCGATATTAGTGTCAACTATGAGGTGGATCCTAAGAAACAGACCTTAAATCCAATTAGAAAGTAGCTGGTTACTACTATAAAATTCATCCTACTATTGCCCTGGTGGACATTTCTTGGCAAGCCAGTTGTTGTAGTTCACAGGATTCACAGCTGGGTAAGGTTCATGCTAAATTTTCTCTGTCTATAACTTGCACATCACCTTTCAAGACTGTGAAAGCTAGGCAGTAGATATAAATCTTTGAAGTCTATACCAGTTTTATTTCTCTTTGGATGCTCCTGTATATAATGTCTTCAGCAACTGGGTCTAGCCATGATGTTCCGGTGAGTAATCAACAACAGGGGTAATGCCCTGTACTGTTTGAAGGTCTGTCAAACTTCTTATTAATAGCTTCAAAAGAGGGAGTCTCATTACTTGCATCGGCTTTAACTTTGCAAGTCTATGGTGTTTAATAAGGGCATTGTCACTGTGTTGTAAGGTGGTGTCTCGGGCTGGAGAGATGGCCTAGTGGTTAAGAGCACCGACTGCTCTTGCAGAGGACCCAGGTTCGATCCCCAGCACCCATATGGCGGCTGAGAACCGTCTGTAACTCCAATTCCAGGAGAACTCCAGTTCCAGGGGAATCTGACACCCTCTTCTGACCTCCGCGGCATTGCACGACACGGGTGCACAAACTTACATGCAGACAGTACATTCATACACATAAATAAATAAAAATTAAAAAAATAAGGTGGTGTCTCTTCATCTCCATTTATAGTGCATATCAACATATTTTAAATATTTTCTTTATTTTTTTTATTTTATGTGCATGAGTATATTGCCTGCATGTGTGTAAGTGCACCAGTGTAGTGCAATGTCCATGGAGTGAGAAGAAGCCTAGAACTGGAGTTACAGGTGGTTGTTAGCCACCATGCAGGTGCTGGAATCAAACCTGAATCCTCTCCAAGAGCAGCTGGTGCTCTTAACCACAGAGAGATCTCTCCAGCCCCACATATGAACATATTTCAAGTAACTTTTAGAGTGTAGGTTTTTCTACAGCTTTTTTTTTTTTTTTTTTCTTTTTGAGACAGGGTCTCCCTGTAGGTCCAGCTGTCCTGGAACTCACTCTGTAGACCAGGCTGGCCTTGAACTCACAAAGATCCGCCTGCCTCTGCCTCCAAAGTGCTAGGATTAAAGGCGTGGCTCATAGTCTTAGCTATCTCCCCATACTCACTCCACTGCCCTGCCCTCCCATTCCCTACTCCCTTTACCTCTTGCTACTCTGTTATTTTCTTCTCCCCTTTATATCACTAAATGCCTCCTATTCACTCACCACCCATGGATGTTTATTATCTTCTTGACCTACCTATATTTTTCTTCTCTTTCTTTTTACCTGGGGCAAAGACTTATAATGGAAATTATATTTTAGAAATACACCAGAGAATCAGGCAATGCTACCTGTATTGGATGTAATTTTGGGCTACAAACTGGTACACTCCTTTGCGACCATACTTGTGATGGTAGAACCTTTCATTTTGCCTTTATTATTTACTCTGACATCTACATTGTCTTCAAAATAAAGAAGTGCCCAATGTCCTTTTTAGTATGATTTTCACTGTTGAATTACCACTGCTGGGTGGAGCCTCTTTCTTACCACTGTTTTGTCTTTCTTCACTATATGATTGTTCCCTGTGAATTTACCTATGAATTTCATAATTTCATTTTTAGAGCTACATAATATTCCATACATAACACACTCACTATCCATTACATAAACAGACTCCTCAAGGACAGAAACAACATAATCATGTCATTAGACACAGAGAAGACCTTTGACAGAATCAACATCCATTCATGATAAAAGTTATGGAGACACTAGTGATTCAGGAGCCATGCATCAACATAATAAAGGCAATACACAACAAATCCACAGCCAATATCATATTAAATGGAGAAAAACTCAAAATATTTGCATTAAAATCAGGAATAATAAGAATAATGTCCAATCTCTCCATTCCTGTTCAATATAGAACTTGAAGTCCTCAGGGAGGTCTTGGAGATCCACTAATGGGACTTTAGCCAGTGTCCAGTCTATAAAGAGGAAAGTCTGCTCATGCTTCAAAAAGGGAAGGTCTGACTTTGTCCTTGAGTGGATGGAACTGGTAATTGAAAAGGCAAAAGGAACCAGGGGCTCCCTCTCCCCCCCCCCAAATCCTGAGTGACCCTTGAGGACCAGATCTTTAAGTGACCTTGAGAAAACAAAAACCTTGGTTAATCTGGGCTAACTGTGTGGCATTAAACATCCAAAAGGAAGTATAACCATAAATAAATAAATAGTAAGGCCTGAGAAATTGTACTTCAAGTATAAAATATGAGATCTTACTATAAAGACAAAAAGTAAAGAGCACAGTTGTTTTGCCTGTCTTACTGGTAGCTGCCACTGCTTTTGCCATCCTTCAAAGATATGAGACACAGCTTTTCAACCTTCCAATATGGACTGAAGACTCGTGACTCTCCAAGAATCCTCTAAACCTTCAGTGCCAGATGGGGACTGCTGAGACATCCAACGTATGGAGTGAGCTACTACTGGGGTTTCTGCTTCTTCAGAGTATAGGACACCATTGTTGGACTACCCAGGCATAAAGACCAGTACAGGAAGATCAAGACAGGATGTGGTGCTTACTGGACCTCATTTGGTGACCATGGGAAGAGAAAACCCCAGTGTGGAGCACAAGGGCAGGACTGATGATGGTTTGGGCTTGCCAAGGAGGAGCCTTCAAACATAACATCTTTCAGCCTAATAAAGAAAAAAAAAGTCATAAGCTAAAGATGCTAAAGCCTATGATGTATGTGGCATGCATATAGGCATATTTTGGAGTGATGCACAGTGGAAGGAACAACAACAACAATAACAATGAAAAGGCTGGGCCAAAGAACTGACTGAAATGGTGAACTTCTCAAAACAATAAACTTCTGTATCAAAAATTTTCAGAGACTGAGAAAAAGGTGAAGAACATGTTTGGCAGAATGCATGAGCTCTGGTAGGGTGGGGGGGCAGGGAGGGGAGCCTGGATCTAGATTTGATTTGAAATTTTTTATAAAATGCACAAAGCTTTAATAAAAAATTGGCTTTGAAAAAAAAAACAACCTTGAAGTCCTAGCTAGAACAATAGGACAAAAAGGAGATAAAGTGACACAAACTAGAAAGGAGGAAATAAATGTGTCCTTATCTGCAGATGACTCTGTACATAAAAGACCCTAAGGATTCAACCAGAAAACTAGAGCTGATAAATACATTCAGCAAAGTATCAGGATACACATTTAACACCCTCACATCAGTAGCCTTCCTATATACCAACAACAAACACCGAGAGGGAAATCAGGGAAATAATCCCATTCATGATAGCCTAAGAAACCCATAAAATATCTTGGAACAAACTTAATCAAGGAAGTGAGGGAATTTTAAAATAAGACTTTACACATTGAATAAAGAAATTAAAGAAGATTCCAGAAGATGGAGAGACTTCCCATGCTCATGGTTTGGTGTGATTAATGTTGTGAAAATGGCCATTCTACCAAAAGCAATCCACAATTTCAGTGCAATGAATACCCATTAAAATCCCAACACAATTCTTCACATAAATTGAAAAAAGTGACTCAAATTTGATGTAGAAACACACAAAAACAGTATGAACAAAATAATCTTGACCAATAAAAGAATTGCTGGTATCATCAACATCCGTCAAGTCAAATTACACCACAAAGACATGGACATAAAAACAGCATGGTACAGGCATAGAAATATTGATCAGTGGACTAGAATTGAGGACACAGATTTAAATTCACAAAATTAATCCAACTTATTTTTTTATAAAGGAGCCACAAATACTGAATAAAAGACAGCATGTTCAACAAATGATATTGGTCAAGCTGAGTAGAAGCATGTAGAATAATGAAACTAGAGCTCCATCTCTCACTATGCATAAAACTCAACCCCAAGTGGATTAAGGAACTCAGAAAAGATCCTATACCCTGAATCAGATAGAGGATATAAGAAGTAATACAATGGGCTGGAGAGATGGCCTAGCGGTTAAGAGCGCCGACCGCTCTTACAGAGGACCCGGGTTCGATCCCCAGCACCCACATGGCGGCTGAGAACCTTCTGAAGCTCCAATTCCAGGAGAACTCCAGTTCCAGGGGAATCCGAGACCCTCTTCTGACCTCCGCGGCGTTGCACGAGACGGGTGCACAGACTTGCATGCAGACAGTACATTCATACACATACATAAATAAATAAAATTAATAAAAAAAATTTTTTTTAAAAAAAAGAAGTAATACATTGGAAATTATAGGTATACGCAAAGACTTTCTGAACAGGATTCCTATTTAAGTGCAAGCATTAAGTCCAACGTTTGACAAATGAGACCTCATGAAATTAGAAAGCTTCCTAAAAGCAAAGGACACTATCATTCCAGTGGAGAGGCAACCTACAGAATGGGAAAATCTTTATTAGTTATACCTCTGACAGAGGCTTACTGTCAAGAATATATATATATATATATATATATTAATTTATAATATAATATAGACTCTATTATCTATCTGATCTATAAGTCTCTCGATCATGATATCAGAGCTCTATTATTCCCTTCACTATCTCTCACTTTTCTTCACGTTCTCCCCCTCTGCCCGCGCTTACTGTCAAGAACATAGTATATATTATGTTTTGATATAGATATTAATTATATATATATACATATATATATATTATATATATATATATTAATTTTATTTTATGTATGAATCTTTTGTCTGCATGTATGAATATGCAACATGATTATGCAGTGTCTGCAGAGTTCAGAAAAGGGTCTCATAACCACTGGAGTTGCAGATGGTTGTGAGCTTCTGTATCAGCTCTAGCAATCCAACCTTGGTCTTTTGCAAGAACAGTAAGTGTACCGAACTCCTTAACCATTTCTCTAGCCCCTGTTTGGAGGTGCAAATTTTTATGTTTTTTATCTTCTTTTGGGGGTTTTGCATTTATTTTGTGTTTTGGGTTTCTTTTTTTTTTTTTTTTTTGAGATGGGGTCTCTTCTATAGGAGAGTTCCAAGATTGTTTGGAACTCTCTATTTAGACCAGGCTGTCCTGGATCTATGATTCACCTGCCTTTGTCTCAGTCCTGGGATTAAAGATGTGAGCAACCAGAGTTTGGGAGGATTTTTTTTTTAATTTATTTACTATTTTTTATGTGTATGAGTGTACTGTCTGCATGTAGGTTGGTGCACTCGTGTCGGGCAATGCTGCAGAGGTCAGAAGAGAGCGTAGGATTCCCCTGGAACTGGAGTTAAAGACGGTTCTTAGCTGCCATGTGGGTGCAGGGAATCTAACCCGGGTCCTCTGCAGGAACAGTCACAGCTCTTAACTGCTGAGCCATGTCTCCAGCACCTCGGGGGGATTTTTAGGGTTATATGTGTTTATGCAAGACAACGTCTAATGTATCTCAGTCTTCTCTTTGCCTCATATAACTGTGGCTGGCCTTGAAATCCTGATCTTTCCCTCTCCATATCCCAAGTCCTAGAGTTACAGGCATGTGCCACTATACCCAGTTAACCAAAGACTCTATGAAGCACAGAGTGGTCTCAAACCTTCGGTCTTCTCACCTCAGCATTTTTTTATAGACATGAACTACCATGCCCAGCATGTGAATAGAACAAATCTTAAGAGAGATGGCTGGAGAGATGGGTCAGAGATTAAGAGCACTGCCTGCTCTTGCCAAATATCCAGGTACACAGTTCCCAACACCCATACAGTGGCTCACCATACTTAACTCCAGTTCCAGGGGAATCCAAGGCCCTCTTCTGACCTCCACAGGCATTTTATGGCACAGGTGTATCTCCATCATGCAGTAAATACATTCAAACACACACACACACACACACACACACACACGCACACACACACACACACACACAACACACAAGAGAGTGGATTCCCAGAATTTAGTCTAGACTCTAGGAAGAGACAACGAGTTTAAAATATATTAATAGTTGTATATTGATTCCCATTTGACAAGAAAGGAACAGTATCTAAAATGCAACATAAAGTGTGAAATTTTGATAGAAATAAATGAAAGTTACAAATGATTTGTATGACATGAATAGCATATGCCCATATATACAATAGACATGTATAGAGATGATGCTGGCTTCATGAGTGGTTCATGAAGAAGATGAGGTGAAACTTGAATTGAAATGGAATTTGGGGCTCAGTTTCAGGTTGTAAAGATCCAAACTATACAATGTTTGAACATCTGTGGGCTTGAAGACAGGTTGAGCAATATGCTTTGTTATCTCAACTCAAAAGTAGGTTTTATGATAAATTGGGGAATAGGTAATTGGAATGTAGTGAAACCATTTGGGGAAATGGAAGACATCGGTACTTTTAAGATAAAATTAAGTTTCTAGACTATTTCCAAATAGTCTAAATTTGCTATTTCATAAATTTTCAACTCTTTCATAAACTAACTAATTGTGCCATAGATGTGCCTAATCTTCTATATAAGCTCATCTTTTAGGATCTTTCAGGAGTTTAGGGACTCTATACAACTTTTAGAGTTGTCCAAAATAACATATTTCAACAGTATCTCATTGTCAGAAGATGTATATTTTAAAATGTAATCAAACACCCCTTGTCCTTTTGGCTGAAACTCTCAGTACAGTGCAGCCCTGATTGGAGAAAATGAAGTGTTCTGTTGATGATCCTGAACCTTTTACACAGACCATTACCATACGGCTTCCTTTATTCAGTTTTATTCACTTGTCAGTTATAGTTCTAATTTTTAACCCTCTCCTTTTTGTAATTATATTTTCCCATTCTTGTCAGCAATGCTTTACTCATATGCATGCATGCCTCAATTATATGTTAGTTTTCCTCCTCCTTTTAAACAATTCAAATATGCTTTTCATGAAGCAATGCATTGAGTATTTTAAAAACAGTAGTTTATATAAGAAAAATATAAGTATTTTGTATATTTTCTTACATTGTAGAAATTCTTTGTTTTCATGTTCTAAAATAAATAAGAAATCTACAATTATAGTCAAAGCTACTAAAAATCAAAGAGGAAGTGACTATAAACAGAAAGGCTTTCAAAGCATAACATGTAAACTACAGATAATTTAACTATAGAAATTTTGTTAGGCATAGAAATAGTATGGTTCTTAATTGAAAGTATGTCTATCATACATAATTTCTTTCTTTCCCCCTCTAATTCTAACAGTTCTATTACACCTCAGTAAAGAAGAGCCAAGTGAAAAGGATATGTGTGTGAAAATGCCCAAAAGTCACCTGAAAGGCATATGAATCTTTTAAGTGGTAAAAAATATTGAAAAAATGTAATATAGTTTTTCTTTGTCAAAATAGACAAATCACACACAGCAAAAAATAAAATTGATGAAGACATAGTAAAAGAAAGCATCTCTGGAGAGATGGCCTAGCGGTTAGGAGCACCGACTGCTCTTGCAGAGGACCCGGGTTCGATCCCCAGCACCCACATGGTGGCTGAGAACCATGTGTAACTCCAATTCCAGGAGAACTCCTGCTTCAGGGGAATATGACACCCTATTCTGACCTCCGTGGCATTGCACGACACGGGTGCACAGACCTACATGCAGACAGTACATTCATATACATGAATAAATAAATAAAATAAAACTGAAAAAAATATTTAAAAAAAGAAAGCATCTCTTGCTATTTGTCACATAACATGGGGAAAACTTCTTTACATGCAATCTCATGAAGTGTAATGAGTATGCCTTTGATTTTTTTCCAGAAAATATATGCACAGTCATGCAGAACTATGTATATAAGTTAATTAATCACATTTGTTTTAATAATAAAATTATCTCAATATGTTCATACTTTAGAATACCCTGTAGCTGTTCACCTATGATATAGGGGTATAAATTTTTAAACGAAGTGTTCCATTATGTATCACTAAATAAAATTCATTTGATATCAGTATATGTGGTATGATATCATATTGTTTGGGGATTTTTAAGAATGTATCTAACTACTCCTTTCTATAATATTTAACTACTTGCAACCAAGTTGCATTATTTTATAACATAGAAATTACTAAAGTGGTTTTAAGGCAATTGTGTTATATGTCCATTTAAATAAAATCAGTGTGGCAAAATAAAGAAAAATTAAGTTCAAATAAAATTTAAAAATAAACTCAGCAAGTACTTCATTTATAAACCATTGATTCCTGGTATTGAAAGGAAAAATGAAATGCTGTCGAGAGTGGTAGTGCATGCCTTTAATCCTAGCACTTGGGAGGCAGAGGCAGGTGGATCTTTGTGAGTTCAAGGCCAGCCTGGTCTACAGAGTCAGTTCCAGGACAGCTGGGGNATGCCTTTAATCCTAGCACTTGGGAGGCAGAGGCAGGTGGATCTTTGTGAGTTCAAGGCCAGCCTGGTCTACAGAGTCAGTTCCAGGACAGCTGGGGCTACAGGGAGATCCTGTCTGAGAAAGAAAAAAAAAAAAAAAAAAAAAGAAAGAAAGAAAGATGAAATGCTTTACTAAAAGCAAATTAACTGTAACATGATAAGTTAGCTGACAATTGGTGTTGAATCTTTACCAGTTTAAATACTAGTATGCAATTAATTCTTGGTTCCAAAAAAACTTGAATAAAAAGGTAAACAACTATAGATTCTACATATTCTTCTGGGAGTAAATGTATGACAGAAAAAAATAGATTATTCTATTGCAAACAGAGAAAACTATATTTTTCCCAAATATAGATTGAGTCATGGTAGGCATCTACGATCAGGGAATAGTGTGAACCAAGTGAACTCTGAATCTTCAAATTTAGACATTTTCTTTTTTGACAAGATTATTGAAAAAAGCTGGTGTCTAACTTGACATTAAATTCTGAACTCCAGAAAAAAAAATCTGTAGCTTAAACCTGGTGTGAAACTTCAAACTGAGAAACCTGGTTTGACTAAGGGTTTGTAACAAGGTGAGGAGGTTGATGTAATAGGCCTTGAACCACAGCCTTCAAGAACAGCAGTTTTCAGAAAGCTCACAGAATGGACCAGTGAGATGGGCCATTCCCTAACATGCTTGATGCACAATCATAAGGACCTGAGTTTGAATCCCCAGCACCAATGTAGAAGTCCAGTATAGCAGCATACACTTGTAACACTGGGGCACAGATGGCAGGTGGAGCCCCGGAGCTCCCCGATTAGCTAGTCCAGTGGGAGAACCTGGCTCAAAATCTAAAACTAAGGAGATGACTGCTACAGAAGATATCCAAGGTCAGACTTTGGCCTCCACGTGTACATAGGTAGATGCACAAATTTACATGCACTGTACACACATGCATGAATACACCACACACATACACACACACAAAGTTTGCTCAAAAGTTTTTATAGCTTCTTGTCTTTAGTCAATAAAGAAAACATGCCTTAAGAGAAATGAACAGCATTCAAAATTCTCACAATGTGAACCAATATAATGGTTTGGAAGAAAAGTCATCTGAAAGTTTTAGATAATTTTAAACAAAAGAAAATAGGTCAAACGAACAAACAAAAAACAACTGAAGCACTATTCAATATATCCTTGACTCCCTAAAAGGAAAGAAAATGAAAGAGGTTTAAAGGATCAAACTTTAAAAATACAAAATAAAACATGTAAGAAATATACAAGATATACTAAAGCCCAAAATGAATGAATCACATCAAGAGACATCTTACATAAAAATAGATAATAAAGAAATAAATGTGCACTCAGGTTGAGGTAGACATTCAAGTGAAAAATGATTGACAGCTATGCCTATTTATTTCTCTTCCTGGATGGCCAATAATGATGATAAAATTATCATCATCCTTACATTATGTAACACTTTATATCTTAGTTGAAGCATTTCAAATACTTTGTATCAAATGTGTCCTACTGTGACCCTGATGGCATACATTGTCATTTTGCCATTCTAATTTTATAGAGAAGCAGATGCAGTGACCTACAGAGTCACAGAGTAGAAGGCCTGCACTCTGAATTTCAACTAGCATATCTGCATTGTGTCATCCTGACTTTTCATGGAATTAAAATAATGCATTATTAGAAGACTTTTCAGGGATAAACCCAGAAAGTGTAATTTGGATAACAATGCATATTGAATGGATTTCAGACTTCCAGGACAGGATTGCTACTTGGCAATTGAATGTTTGGTTTGTCTTTAGGAAAGAGATCAATGATGGAAAAAAGTGTTTTGAGGTGTAAGAAAACCTCAAGGACATTGCTCTGCTTTGTGAAGCTAGAATAGAGCAGTGGCTCTGGAATAAACAGACCATAAAGAAGGTTAGATTGTAAAAGCAAATGGAAGAGAAAGATCATTAGTATTCACTCCTATTGGTGAAAATGAGAAGAGGAAAGCCTTACAAAAATGGTCCAGGAATCAACCCAAAATAAGGCACATATATTACGCCCTCTCTTCTCAAGGTCCAGAGATCATTCCAGAAGAGTAGACAAGATTGTAAGAGCCACTGTGGCAGAAGGATAGGTGGAAACTGTGTTTTCTAGACACTCCAGGGTGGTCTCATGTATGAACACACAATGCTTCTGACAACATGCACCAGATCTGTGCAAACTCAAGACATGAAAAAACCCAGCCTGAGTGGGGAAGGTGAACAAGCAGCCACAGTACTAGCTTAGTCAGTGCTGGGAATGGATATCTACAGGGAGACGGAGAGGGACAGTCAGACCTTGTTAGGTGTGTGATATCAGGTAGGCTGACCAGGCACCAGGCTCCAGGCTATGGACCCACAACCAAGAGAGCTTGAGGAATACAAACTAGACATAATAAGCTTCCTACAAACAAAAAGAGGACATGAATTCAGGGGGTAGTAAGTTCGGTGTATATATAGGAGAGGGGGTCTGATTATGGGAGCTTCCAGAGTGTGTATCCCTGGATAGGACCCCTATATTAAACCTAATCTTCCCATGGCTGAGGGATCACTGTGGAAGAAGGATTTTAAGAGCAAGGGTTGGTGTATGAACATAGGGAAGCAGTGACTTACAGAGTGGAAATTGTCACATATGAACTTGTGGCAACGTTGTCACCAGGCACAGGACCCATGGCAACTGGGACAAGGTCTCAGAGTGGAGCAAGAGAAATGAGTATGAGATGAGCACTGGACTGACACTACAAGAGACTGATTGCTGCTTGGTGAGGAAGAATATACCTTACCTAGGATTTCTAGATGTGCTGACTGGACTCCTGTGGATGGATTTTCATGGAGGGATATCTGGGATCAAGAGATGGATAGGGCTTTTCTTGGATGATGTAATGCATGAGTTCTATGGGAGGAGGGGAAGAAACTAAGTTTGATCATGAACCATTGTATTAGATGTACATGTGCTCAATTAAAAATTTTTTAAAAATATTGTATGACATTGTCAAATAATCAATAAAAGTATTTTTTGGTCTTTTTGAGACAGGGTCTCCCTGTAGCCCCAGCTGTCCTGGAACTCAGTCCGTAGACCAGGCTGGACTTGAACTCACAAAGATCCACCTACCTCTGCCTCCTGAGTGCTAGGATTAAAGGCATGCGCCACCACGCCAGGCTATATTTTTTAAGTGGGTGTACATCTACATCCACTCGCACATATTGGCAGCTCTAAATGAATTCAGTTGGTCGAAAAAAAAGAGTCCAGGGAATTGGAAAGAGGAAGTATGTTTAGGAGGAGAGCTGGAGGGGAAGGGCTGGGCAGTGCATATGGATAAACACATGATATAATATATGAAACATTTTTTAAATTTATTTTTATTGATGCTTTGTGTATTTCATACATCATTTTCCAATTCAGTTCAGGCATATATCCCCTTCCCTTCCCCCCCACCCCACCCCTACCCATCACAGATCGTGCATTCTGCCGTAAGTTTTCTGCATCTTTCTCTGCTTTTTTGTTTTGTTTTGTTTTCATTTTTTTTAACAATAGGTGATAATTTGTGAGTACAAGCATCCTTCATGTAAAACCAATTTGCAAGCAGTTGTGCCCAAACCCACACAGCTTTACCATTTGTCGTTTCATATATCATAAACGACAAATGGTATATGAAACATTTTTAAGTGGACCAGGGAAATATGAAAGGTTAGTTTCAGGTTAGGAGGAGTAAGGAAAATATGGAAAAAAGTCGAAGATGAATTTAATGCTGATATGAAGGGGTCAAGATGGGGAAAAATAGGACAGAGGAGGACAAATGTAGAATGTGAGAAGAAATTCTGAAGATGTGAACTATATGGAACATACTTTAAGAATGGGGTGTTCCTTTTTGAAGGGAAGGCTGTTTAGTGACAGTAGGGAAATTTTATGGTGTTTTCTCTGTAAAGCAGAAATTCAAACTATTTTGCAGAATGATGAATTATGTGGTTTGTTGTGAAGTCTGAAAATACGTTTTAAAAGATTCACAGTGAGTAGGAAAGAGAATGTCCTGAAGCAGGAGCTGCCAGCAAGACGCGGGGCCACCGGGGCGCAGGTCTTGGCCTTATACAGTCTGACTTCTTCAGCCTATGGATCGCCCATATAATCTGTTGAAATGTGGGTAACTAGATGGATTTAAAGTGAGAATTATGAAGGATAACAGGAAATGGAAGGGAGCTTTTTGACAAGACAGTACTCAAAGTTATATGCTGTAGAGACTGGATCACAAAAAAAAGGAAAAATAGAAGGGAGAAATATTGGTTGCAAGAAAGAAAAGCAGAATGATCAGGACAGTTTCCAGACTTTATTAAAGTACACGTATAAAAGAAAATTGTCCTTTAATTAGATCATTAGTAACTTTGGCTAATAAGTCATTTTAATCCCTAAAATGCACATCTTTTTTTTTAAGATATATATTTTTTTTATTTTTATTTATTTTTTGTATGTGTATGAATGTACTGTCTGCATGTAGGTTTGTGCACCCGTGTCGTGCAATGCCGCGGAGGTCAGAAGAGGGTCTCAGATTCCCCTGGAACTGGAGTTCTCCTGGAATTGGAGTTACAGACAGTTCTCAGCCACCATGTGGGTGCTGGGAATCGAACCCGGGTCCTCTGCAAGAGCAGTCGGTGCTCTCAACCGCTAGGCCATCTCCCCAGCACATCTTCTAAAAGGATCAAATAACCAAAAGTGCGTTAGGTTTAAGGAACAAGTTAAGGATGTATATTTTCAGTATGTTGTTCATATGATATGAACATGAAACAGTGTGGTCTTTGGCAACACACATACACACATATGTAATATATATATAGAAATATATAGAAATATATATATATATATATATATATATATATGTGCATGTGTGTGTGTGTGTGTGTGTTTGTGTTTGCAATGCCAATCATTGAACCCAGGACTTTTCATATAGCAGAGAACTAATCTCTCTCAGTCCTTGAAATTTTTGAGACAGAGTCTTCCTTTTTTGCCCTAGTTGGCCTGAGACTCACTATATAGTCCAAATCAGCCTTGAATTTCAATACACTTGTCTCCACTTTACCAGTTTCAGCATTATAGATGTGTCCTCTATGCCCAATTCAAATTACAATTTAAAGATTAGATAAACTAATCATTATGATTACACATGTATGTGTCTGTGTATGGATATGTGCATGTGAGTGCAGATCCCTTGGAGCTGGAGGTATAGGCTATTGTGAGTGAGCTGTCTGTCCAGGGTGGTGGAACTAAACTCAGGTCTTCTGTAAGAGCAACACATGTCCTTAATCTCTAAGGTATCTCACCATCCTCTTAAATTATATTATTAAAAGCAAGAATTGGAGTGGAGCAGGTGGGACTGTAAAGTGCTTGCTGTGTAAACATAGGTCCTGAGTTTAAATTCCTAGCAAACAAGTATAGAGTCAGGCATGGCAGCATGTGCCTATAAACTTAGCCCTTGGTGGTAGAGAAACCAGGATAGTGGAGGGCTGTTTGATAGTCTGCCAAACAAAGAGTTCTGGGTTAAGTGATACTCTGTTTCAAAAAGTAAAATGTACTATGTGCAAAAAACTTCTTTGATGAGTGATGACTTACATACTATAAATATAATGATCCATATTTAGCACATAATAAGAAATTGCATGTGTCTAAGATCTATGTCTTCTTCAGCTATGGTTCCATCGCCACATACTTGAGTTCCCTCCCATTGAGAAGGCTTTAAGTTCAATTAGATAACTCTTGATATCCACAAGATAAAAGTGCCACTATCGCCCCAATGTTGTTTGCAGTGCTGGTCATTGCTGTGGTTCTTAGATCTTAAAGTTAGGGTTGGACTATAAATTGATAGTGCTCTTGAAAACCATGAAAGCTAAGCTTCAGGGAGGTGGCTTCCTGGTCAGCTCCAGCTCCATTGCTCCAAGTCCTGTGTCCAAAGTATGTGCTATTGTCTTCCTTACCTTCAAGTTCTGTATGTGCTATAAGGTCTTCCTTACCTTCAAGTTCTGGGAGACAAGTGAAGGCTGCAGTAATAGCCTGTTCAATTTGGGAAGTGTCTTGGTCTATGCTGACCAGGAATTCAAAGGGAGATTTCTCCTCTCTGGCACTCTTCCTTGTCATATATCCTTCCACTGTATACATGGAGTGTTACAGAGTTCCACAACTTATCTCATGCAGAGAATACGTGTCTGTGAAATGTCCAATCCTAAGTGACACCTCTACAATGGAACCAATATACCTAAGGCTCATGGAACATAGTGAAACAAGAGGTAGAGAGGACACTAATGCATCTCTCAACTCTCATCAATGAAGCTCCCTCATGCGACAGAGGGCAGAGGGTAATGAACACAAAAGGCCACAAAATGGCCAAAGCATAGAAAATAAGAGTCTTCAGAGTGTGTACCCTTGGATATGACTCCTTAATATTAAACTCTACCCACTCAGTGCTCAGGGACCATTGCAGAAGAGGAGGCAGAAAGGGTGTAAGAACCAGGGGAGAGGTTCATGACCGTATGGAACCAGGGGAGAGGTGCATGACCGTATGGAATCAGTCTTACAGGCTTCTGGGACCATGAATCCTCAGCTGTGGTTTCAGTATCTGCAAGAACCATGCCAACTTGTCAACTCAAGCAAACAAAAATGGGAAATGGGCAGCAGGACCCAATTTTAGCTGAATTACTATTGGCAGCTGATTACTGCTCCGTTAGGGAGAACTGATCATCCTTAAGGGAGTGGCTTTTGACGGGCTGACTAGACCACAACTGATGAGCTTACACTGAGGGGTGTCTGGGTACAGTAACTTAACTCAATAGGGCTTAGTATTAATCATAGAATGCAAGAAATCTGATGGGAATGTTATGGAAGGTGATTAAGATATTTTGTATGAAATCCATAAATATTCAATACACAGTATACCAAAAAAGGTAAAATGGAGAGCAATACAAGAAGACTCCAAACATGGTCCTTTAACTTCCACATGATGGAGAGAGAGAGAGAGAGAGAGAGAGAGAGAGAGAGAGAGAGAGAGAGAGAGATTAAATTAAATGGTACACCCATTAGTTTATATAACTAGTTATAAGATTCCAAATATTCACTTTTTTGAAAAATATCTTTGAGCCAAATCAGCCTAGCAGTGGTTCTCAAAATGTTGTCCCACCCCAAGAATATCAACACATTGTAAGAAACTTTTAACAGCGCAAATTTTCTGCTACTCACTTCCTGTTGAATCAGAAACTGGAAGTGCTACCCATCAACTTGTACTGTAACAAGTCCTCTAGATGAATGGATGCATCCTAAAGTTAGAAAAGGGCCACGATATGGGAATCTTAAAATGCAAATTCACTGTTAAAAAGGTGAACCTGTTTTTTTTTTCCTCTAAGAATAATAACTTCTATTTTTGTCCCCTGCAAAATTCTTTCAGAAGGTATAATTTCACACTAACTTTATCCTGTCAAGGATGACTGGCTCGGCATAAAGAAGATTTAGTGGTTGTACAGCATAAAATGAAAAAGAAACAGTCTATTGCTTTAAGATGGTAAAAGCCTAATTTTTTAAACATTTTACATTTTGTCAAAATTATGTTAGTATATGTACCTATAAAGATAGATGGTATTAATCATGTCACTGGTGTCTCTTGAGAAGTGATTTAGAAGTAAATATTTCTACTCATGAAGAAACCAAGGCTTTCACAGATCACAGTAATGGACATATGCAATACAACAAAGTACCAGAATTGATGAACTAGCACTTGATGGGAATTTCCTGGGTTCTACTTTCTGTCTCCAAAGAGATTCCAAGGATACTGCTCATTAAACTGCAATTGATCTGGTCAGATTCAGTGCAAAGAAGAAAGGAAAGAAAGACCCAAAAGAAGAAGAAACAGGAATTTGGATAAGAGAGGATGTGAAGGCTCTAAGAAAAACATAACTGATAAACTGCTGCTGTTTCTTGAAAGACAAATACAAAAACCAGATTTATCCCCTTGTAAAGATTTTCTACGAAGGAAAGTAATGGTTCTAGAAAACATGACCCTATTGTGTCTCAGTGTGAAAACAGCCCATTTTCTTTCTGAATTTTCTGATTTTTGTCTCCAGCAAAGGCTAGGAATGAAAGATAAAACTGAAGCATGTGGTATAACATAACTTTTTAGATTTTGCCTGAAAGCTTCCTTTGAAATGAGTGGAGTAACATGTAAATAAGCAAATCTTCATAAGAGTTGAATGACTACAATAGATTAATAGATTTCTCAAAAAAAAAAAAAAAAAGAAGACTCATTACATTACTCTGACTGGAAATTTAATCTGAGTGAATTTCTAGGGAAAAAACCCAACAAACCATTTAAAGTCCAAAATGACTTAATAGTATTTCCATTAAAACATTAACAGTAGAATAAAGTTAAATTTTCACTAATGCCTATGTTAAACTTTCTGTCACAGAAATACTTTTGTAGCAATGTTTGATCAATTAAAATTAAAAATAATATCAAGCAAAATATGGTAATTTACTTCTTGAAATATCAAAATTAGATGTCATTTAAAGAATATGATGGATTGACTTGCAAACTTATTATAAATTGAAAAGCAATTAATATTTTTGGCAGATAATAAATTTCAATGAAATAATCAAGTATAAATTATTACGACTCCTGAATGATTGTGATATCCTGTGTACTTGATGAACTGTCCTCTCTTCTCTATAGGAGCAGCCTCTTAGGTGCTGAGCCACTTCATTTGCATTTCTGTGACAAAGGATTTCATTTTCTTGAAACATGTTATGGCATGGCCCCATTAATTCATAAAAAAGAAAATACAATTAAAGAAAGTCTTCAGAGGTTATAAAGTCATCTGAATTTTGCAGTGCTTAATGATATAAGTGTTATTAGCTTAAATTAATCCTGTTGCTCTGATAGGTTATATAGACATCATATATATTTTATTTTTTATTTTTTTGTTAAATTAGTTTTTATATTGATCGCTTTGGCATTTCATAGCATTTTTTCAATTCATTCCAGCTATTTTCCTTTCCCTCCCCCCCACCCCCACCCATCCAGATCATGGATTCTGCCATAACTGGTCCTGCATCTTTTCTCTCAGTTTTTTTTTTTTCATTATTAGCTATAAGTGTATCAATCCATGAGTACAAGCTCCCCATTCATGCAAACCTATCTTGCAGGCTGTGTGCACCCAAACACCTACAGCCCCACCATCGTGGGGGGTGACAGGTTGTTTGTTCAAAATCAAGTTGATCAAATGAGTGTCCAGATACATTGCTGTAGTTCATCCATTTCACTCCAATCCGCTCAGCCTTTACATTCACACGCCCCCCCCCTCCCTTTCCGCAGGTTGTTCCTAAATGGATGCGCTGACTTGGAAGCACATATATGTCTAGTGTGAAGTACACAGTCCAGAAAAACAAAGACATGGGATGGTTTCCGTCATATGTGAGCTTAGTAGCCACATAGCCCAGATATAATATTTCTCATGGACGAGGGATGCCATAGGTAAAAGAAAACAGAAAGACGCACAGAAAATGGACTATGAAATGGTGAATGGAAAGGGAGGTGGGGTGAAGAGGGACAGGGTGTATATTCGATTAGGCATATTAATTGACGTGAAGCTTCAGCCAGTAGCCAGTTCGCCTAGACACTGTGTACAGGGACACATGGTGTTTTAGGACTTAGTAAATAAAACGTATATATTAAACAACATTGTTTTACAGAATCTGATAAAAAATGGTAAATGGCATCTGAATTAAATGGAGATATAATATCGCTGTTGCCCACATTTGCTTTACATAAAATCTGTAGAGCAAAACTTTGGGATTGGCACAATAAAAATGTTCTCTATAATTTCCTGTTGTACAGTATCACTTGTAGCATTCTCGTTTAAGATGATTTAACGTAAAAATTAAGTTGCTTCCCAAGTTAATCATATATAATCACCCAAAACAACATAGGGTGAATTTATAAATCTTTGCCTTGACTCCACCCTATAGTCATGTATAATACAACTGCTTCTGGAGACCATACGCTAAAAAAAAAAGGAGGGGGGGTGATACAGAAAGACATGAAACTTTTCATCAAACCCCTGCAATTCAAATCTTAAACTAACTACAGGAAAAGATTTTGTTCCAACAGGGACAAAATGTCACCAACTTAATGGCTGAGAAAGAAAAGATACAGGTTGCATTGGTAGAGATACCAAAATAGTGCAACGGAAAGGGTGACCTGTCTGAACATTCAAAGGAAGAAAGCCTCAGATGCCATAAACATCGAACCCCTCTTGGATCCTACAGTACAACTAGTTATAATAGTCCTAATGAAAACTTACCTTCTAGGTGCACAAAGTTCTAGATAGAGAGATTTCTTGCCTTCCCAACCTTAGAACAAGGAGAAATATACTGATGATGAGGTCGTTCCCCAACTGTAAATTGGAGACAACTATTGTAGAGGTATCTCTTATAACCTGTAAAACTGCCTTCTTTAATTGACTACTAGACATTGGAACTGTGGAAGGGATTACTCTCTGTTCAGAACCAAATTATATTTTTTTATTTATATTTTTTGGTCTTTTCGAGACAGGGTCTCCCTGTAGCCCCAGCTGTCCTGGAACTCACTCTGTAGACCAGGCTGGCCTTGAACTCACAAAGATCCACCTGCCTCTGCCTCCCGAGTGCTAGGATTAAAGGCGTGCGCCACCACGCCCGGCTTAGATATCATATTTTAATATAAGATTTGTATTGTGATTCTCTTTGAGCTTCAGGGGAGAAATTTAAGACTAAAACCAGCATATAGATATGTTACATATAAATGAAATATGTATCTTTGTTTTAAACTTTGCAGTGCTTGGAAAACATTTTACACTGGAAATTTTTATTCTTGTTGATAATAAAATACCTAGTCTTTTAGAATGAGTTTGTAGCTACATCTCTGCATATACTATAAATGCATTATTTTATTAGAAACTTTCCCCTTAACTTTTGGCCTTGATTTCCCTTTTATTGTATGGTTTTTACAAGTCTGAATCAATATAGTACATGCATAAATTTTATGTTTTACCTATTCTACAACATAAACATTTTAGGATCAATAAAATACAGTAGGATTATCTTCAATCTGTCATTTTAGCATAACTTTACCGTGTGTCTTGTGATGGTACATAGGTACCATCACATTTTTAGATGTGAACTTTATTTACTAAATGTAATCTTTTTCCATTTAATTTTATAGGAGGATAGCATGTCAACAATCTGGCCACAAATATTTTGTGATTGCAACACTTGATAGCTTTCTTTTAAAATGTTTTCTTATTTCTTATTGTTTTCTTGAAAGAAAAAGAACAATGCTACTTAGCAATAATTGAATATTAATATGGATAAGTTCAACATAAAACTGCATCGTCATATTAATGGGTAACGGTTTTTTGAAGTATGGTCAATTTATTGATTTGAGCATGTAAAACTGTTCCTGTTACTTAGGCAGCTTTCTTTTGTTACATCAGAAATGGTAATTTTATTGAGAAAGGCACAATAGAAGATGATTGATTGTCTGCTGTTGTCATGGAGATGAATTATTGCCGAATGCATACATAAAAAAATAAAAGCATTGTTCTATAAATTGGCCTTTGATGCTTTGTTCATATGAGTTCATTGTTCATAGATTTTAGTAAAAGCTGATACTAAGTAGCATAGTAAATAAAAGCATTTTTTGTTGTTGTTGAAGCAAAATTACTTTCTTTGCTAATGATACTCAGCTTTATGAAATAACTGTCTTCCAGTGTGCTACATTTTAAATGTATAATTTAATCTATTTCAAAAGCTGGGTAGTAACAGAAAGTTTGCATAGCTATTAGCATTTTATTAAATTAGTAATAAGAGTGCATAATGAAAAATGAAAAACTTTTATTTAAAACTTAATGGAACACAGCTCAGAAGCAATGCAAATTAAAAACTGGTACATTTTAATTTTAGACATTTCAATAAAATCTATTAAGAAAAATGTAATTGCCAGTAACTATTGGATGATTTCAATAAGTTTTGAATCAAAAAATAAAATCATGACTCAAATTTTTAAGACTTTCAAAAGACAAAATATTAAAATACAAAAAGACTTCATCAACTATTTTGCTCTAAAAGAAGATATAAAATACTGCTTTTAAACAAATTAATATGCCATTTTAATATTAGAGTCTTGGAGAATTATGTTTATATTTTAAGCACGGATACCATCTAATATAATTAATCTGTTGTCTTATTAAGTTTGGTTTATAGATAGAATTTAATGCTAGTGACAAGTCTCTTCAGCTATGCTGATTTCAACTTAGTTCATTTTTTTTCATTGTGCCGCAATTTGGAGAAAGATAGAGCACTTTATTCTAGCTACAACTATCACCTGGTGTTTGCTAAATCACTGTGAAATTCTTGCAACAGCTGTTTGTTCCTGGGGAAACATTCACTTCATATTGCAGCAATAAACTGATCATTGCCAATTAAATGCCCATTAATTGTGTAAGCAAGGATTACTGCCAGATGTTTACATTAGAAAGAAAAATATCCTTTGCTATTTATTTTCCACTTATAGCCATCCCTTCTCATGTAGATAATTATGTGTATGAGCTTTTATAATATACCATAAATTTTGGTTCCAAAATTATTAAAATAACTGCTCTGTGGATTATTTCTAATAGAAAACAGGCTAGGACGTATTGTACACGTATTAAACTTTTTTGAATAGGATCACTTTTTCCACTGCAAAAAAATAAATATTTAATTACACAGCTACCCAAATTTTCTAATCTGTTTTACTTGCTATATCATGTTTTATAGAAGTTATAAAACTTTTTATTTTCCTTTACTCCAGTGGAAATAAGAAACCTATGAAATTTTATTTTAAAAGTTGAAATGGAGAAAACATTTCACTAAAAACAAAAGACTATAAAATGAAAGCAAGTGGTGGTTTTAGATTTTTAGCTAAATATCACCATCTTTGCATGTACCTGGAGCATCATTCATCTTCAAATATGACTTCAGTTCTTCTATAGAGCATAGTAGTGATGAAAATGAAGCAGGCACTTAATATTATGTGGTCCCAAGTAATTCATTTTACAACACCAAAACAAAATGGGAAATAAACACTTACCATAATGAATGTATTTATTACCTCTTTTAGTGTCTAAGTAAATGGAAAAAGTTATATAGGAAAAAGTGTTTCCATGGCCAAGCTTACCAATAAATTATTCTTTTTTTCTACTGGAGAGTTTTCACGGAATACATCATATGCATATTTATTCACAGTTACACCGTCTTGTTTTCATAAGGAATAGCAAATTCATATACATATCCTTCCTGTAAGAATAAGTGATCCCAGCCCCTCATACCTAAGCATACAGTGTATGCAAACAGCAACAAGAAGAAGATTAGGTGGTGTTCTGTTCCTCACCATATTGAGCCACACCTCCTCTTTGGAAGGTGATCACAGGACACTTTGAGAGCTGTGGAAGACATGAAACAGTAGCATCTGGCTCCTTAAATATCTCCACAGGCATTTGTAATGGCATCTTTGAAGTTTTCTCTGCATCTGTCACATGTTTAGACTGCACATTGACTGCCCCAGCTGAGCACGATTTTGATTCTTTGAGACTTTGAATAGTGTAATCTGTTTAAGAATAAGACTCGGGAAAATCCCTCATAATATCCATACACAAGCTCTTTCATGATTAAAAAAGGGGGTCCTCATTCCCATAACTGATATTTTTTATGCTGAAATGATGCCAGCCTTTGAGTTAATAATACAGCCTACAATTACATTCCAGCTTTGCACAGTTTTTTGAGAACCTGTACTCAAAAATCGCATCTCCTCTACTTCTTTAAAACCAGTATTATAGAAATTACTACTTGAGAAGGCCTCTGTAAATGTGATGTGTGCATAATCATCTTGGCATTGGATTATAAAGGAAATGTGACCACTGTCAACTCACTTTGAAAATCATTTTTGATTCAACCTTTGAGAAGTGCAGAATATAAGAATAAAGGCTGATTTGACTTAAATGGTAATTTGAGTGCTATTGACTTTGCATCTATTAAATTAATATACTTCTTAAAATTAAGTCATAAGAATGCTGCTTAATGTGCTTCATTGTGTGTACAAAGTATTTTTCTAATATTAGTGGAATCTTTAAAGCTATAGTGAACAGCCCTATAAATACAAATTAGGGCTGTTAAGTAAGGTTCATTCTCATTCTGTTTAAAATTTTTCAAAATTAACAAAATTTTTCTTTGGTATTTCTAAGCTAAGTATTTCTATTTTATTTAGCTCAGCTGAGGAAACTGCTTAATGGTTTCATTGACACTACAATATGAAAAGCTTCATATTATTCTCTCTCTTAAAGTTCTCCCTTTTAAAAGACCATATGAGGAAAGAAAAGGCTTGACACTTGACACTTAATCATGACTAATTTGAGTACACATACACACACACACACACACACACACACACACACACACACACACATGCAATGAGACAAATAGAAAACCAGAAAACAACAGCGGTTTTAAGGCAGATTTTCTTAGCCACATCAAATTATATCATTTTGACCATAATTCTATGTTTATTTATAAGATTACACAAAATTGGCTACATTTCTCTGTTCACTTTGAACTTTCTTTTGTCTTAGTGAATAAGAGAAGCATCACTATTTAAATTAAGAACTATGAAAACAAAAATCAATATGGAGTAAAAATTGCCAAACTATACCCTTACTTTAAATACCATAGGTGACCACCGGAAATTAGGATATTTACACAAATGAAATAACCTCTGATTTTCTTTAATTAGCCTGTGGGATGAGCAGAACATAAGAATGACAGTCCCACTATACATTATGTACTATATTAACAAAATTTAAATTAGTCTTTCTAGAACCTTTCTATACTGCTTCTTAAGAGCAGACATTAAAGACTGATTAGCATATTTTTCTACCCCCTTCTGCCAACTTGAGAGTGATGCTTAGAATGTCTTACTCTACTGAAGCCATTTTATCTCCAATAAAGTTCACTCGTGTATTTGTATGTCCTGGTTGGTTTATGTCTTTGACTTTCATTGATAGTTGTCTGATATATAAGTATAGAAATTTACTAACTTTGTAATGAGAAATTTACTCACCTATAGCCAGAAAACCAGTGTTGGAAACCATCGTACAAAGCCTGTACCTGGTAATTCAAAACTCCTGTTGCTTAACAAAATAAGAACACTGAGTTATTTCAATCATGAATACATTTGACTAAGGTATATCTGTAAGTGACAAGAGACACTTTAAACATTGCTTGATTGCATATGCTATGAATCATGAATGGGGACTCTTTTCTCAAGCAATGACTCACCTTTGCTGTCACATATCTGTGTCATACATAGACTTCTTCCCCATTTTGATGAGAAGGAATTCCAAGAATTTCCACTGAAAAAAAGTTATAGAATGAAGTATTAATTTTTATTATTACCAAAAAGAAACATGGATAACAAATTAATTAATTTGATATTGTAAAAAATGAACTTTAAAAGTGTAGGCTATAAAATGGGAGAATAGTTCTAGAGATGATAAAGGAAATAGAAATGAAGCATTCAAAATATGCTGTTATGGATATTAATTCACTCATTCATTTCCTCACACATTTTCTAATTACTGTGTTCCAAGCATTGTGAGAAAGCACAGTGTAGTGGGAAATAGAGTAGATCATTAGCTTTTAATTCTGGTTAATTTACTAACTGGATACTCACCAAGAGAAGGTTTGGGTACTTTTGAGAGCCATGAGCTCAATTGTAAAGTAAGAAGACTAAAATAGACGCTAAGTGTCTTCTATCACTAATGCTCATTACTGCATTCTGTTCTTTTATTTTTTCATTTTTCAACCAGACATAAAACCATATTGTACATTTAGCCAATGGGTTTGCAGATTGCTGCTCCAGACTTCTCCAACCAAGCAGGGTATTTTCCACTCTGAAAATTATGCTCATATCTTGAAGTCACCACTATATCCTGAAATGCAAAATTGATAAAAAGACAACCCCCCCAACTTAAAAAGGGAGCACACACAAAAGAAAAACACAGAAGATACCTCAAAATACAAGTAGCTGCTTCTCATATCCATAAAGAACATACCACACAAAGTTGCAGACAATCCCAGGCACACTTGATGAGACATTCATCCATTTAATCCCCAAGCACAATGTGGTAATCAAATGATTCTAAAACATTCACCACTGGCCCAATTGTAAAAGTTCTAACAGAAAATTATGAAATACATAAAGGGGAGTAAAAAAATGATACCCCTTTTTAATTTGTGTAAACATAAGACCAAAAAAATCCAATTTAAAAACTAGGGAATAGAACTCAGTTTGGATTTAATGGGCTTGTTAAGTTTAATGTAGTTTGGGATAAAATACCACTGAAGTATATTCTTTTCATCTTAGTTTGTTAAGTCATATGAATCCAGAGTTTCATCCAATATTTTAGATTTTCCAGTTAGTGGAATATAAAATTTTAAGGTACAGCTTTGTGATTGATTTTCTGTGTTTCATTATTATCTATATTGGTTTTGTTGTTTCTTTTTATTAATTTCTTTCTGATTTTAGTTATTTCAGGGAATTATTGCTCCCTCTCTACTGATTTTTGTCACACAAAGGAGGGACAAAAGTAGAAGGAGATTTGTTGAGGAGAAGGGTTCCAACAGGAAAGAGAGGGTGGTAAAAAGAGGAACATAGGGTAGGTGTGAAAATGACTAAAATTCATTATATAAGTATATGAAACTGTCAGATAATTAAAAATTAAAAATAAAAGAAGCCAAAAAATAGTAACAACCAAAGCAATCAGTGAAGAATCGAACATGCCTGGGATTGTGTGCACAGGAAGAGGTGTGCAGAGGGAGACATATATTCAAAGAGTATCACTATTCTTAAACACCCACCACCACATCAACACCAAGGCATGTGGTGAGTCAAAGGGGAGAGAAGGCAGACTGCTCCAAAACGAGAATGTGTTTGAAAACTGTGATCAAGTTCCATGGGAAATCAGTGTTATACAATCATGTGTTGTTCACCAACAGGGTTATGTTCAGAGGAGTTCACCTTTTGTCAATGCCACTAGAATGCAACATGATACACTGTGCTTATATAAACTAAGAGAGCTACAACCATCAACTAGTAAGTGCAGCCACATCATATATATTGTTCCCTGCTGATCAAAACATGTGTGATATGAATGTACATGGATTGAAGCTTGAAGGTAACAAGAACTGAAAGTTTCTAGGAAAGAGGTAAAAAGTTGATCTCTGCATTCACAAGATCTTCACATAATAGATACCAGTGCTATGTTCCATTCTGTTCCACAAGACCATCAAAAGGATGGTGCCAACATGGTATAGAGATCTGGGCCCATCAGGGAGGTGGGGAGCAACTACGATATAATGTGGGCCAGTCATGTCATCTTGGCTAAAACATGATTCTTCCATGATTTTATTATCACTTAATAATAAGGAGGCTTCGGTGTACATGAATTTAAATGTAATGTAATAAAATCAGTGCCCATGATCCTGCCAAATAGTTTTTCTGCAAAATTTTGTTCCTGTTATCATTTTTTAAAATTTTATTTATTTCTGTATGTGTATGAGTGTACTGTCTGCATGCAAGTCTGTGTACCCGTGTCGTACAATGCCGCGGAGGTCAGAAGAGGGTGTCGGATTCCCCTGGAACTGGAGTTCTCCTGAATTGGAGTTTCAGACAGTTCTCGGCCGCCATGTGAGTGCTGGGGATCAAACCCGGGTCCTCTGCAAGAGCGGTCGGCACTCTTAACTGCTAGGCCATCTCTCCAGCCCCTCATTGTTTATTTTTTATAGTTGTTAATAATCACCTTTTGCATCATTTTGGAATGTTTTTACTATAAGCATGCAAAACACTATCTTAGCTATGTATAGTTAATTTCTCTCATATAAAACAACTGACTTTGAACAGTGTTTAACTAACTCAACAATTCAAGCAATTTGGGGCCATTCCCTAGAAAGACTGTCCCTGCAGACTTGGCATCATTTCTATATGCAGAAAGGAGAATAACAGCACTGCCCACCACAGGTGTCCCTGGTGTTACTGAAAGCAAAACCCTTCTCACAGTGTTATCACAGATGTCTACTTGCTGTACAGTAACAAGGAAGTGTGGGAATGCATCTCCCAAAAGCAAGAATGGTCGATTGATGCTAGGCAGACTGAAAGAGGGTCACCCTCTCTAAAAGGAATACACTTCCTATGCTTATAATTACAAAGAGCATTTCAAAGGCAGAAAATCTGAGCAAAAGTTAATCAATGACTCTACCACACTTTCCCCTTGAAAAAGGAATGCTTCCAAATTTCATTTCATAACAGCATGTTGATTTTTTTTCTCTACTTCAATGGCTGTGAATAACAGTAATCTTCATCTGGCAATGTTAATCCAAAATTAATGTCAATTTCCATTATTAAAATCTCTGTATAAAAAAGAGTTGTTGGCAGTGCTATTTAAATCAGGTATTTTTCTTTATTTTCTGGGGGTGAATATGGCTGCTAGTATTTCTAGAACATATAGCCTGTTGCATCAGTGTAAAAATAGCAATCCTTTCACTTTTCTAAAGTGCTCTGGCCTGGGTGCTGAATATGTATCACCTGATTCTTTACTCTTACTAAGCTAATGGTTTTTACATTGATGCTATTATCTTAAGCCGTTTTCCTAAATTAGAGAAATCTGCTTTGAATGTTATACCTGATATCTCTACTAAACTGATCTATCCCAAACTCAAGTATCCAATAGTAAACACAGTCACCTATTAAGTAGCTCTTACCAAATCTTTTTTCATCCAGTGACTATCTCTAAAAACCCTGAGAGGTTAGACATAGGTTGTAGAAATTTTCATTAGCCACTTGTTTGTGTAGTGAACTTCGGCTCCAGCTTAATTTTTTTTTTCCTTTCTAACAACATAGTAATCAAAGGGTAAACAAGTTTAATTTTCTTCTAGACATTGGTATCCAAGTTGCTTGTTAAAGGGCAGTGAAATAGTAAAACAAACCTTTTGTGAGAATATATTGGTGTTCTGATGAGACTCCCGAACAGAATAACTCATGTGATTCATAAGAGCTAATTCAATGTGTCATTGTGGACTGGGCTTGTGAGAATGAGCAATTCAGAATCAACTGTTGGTTTCCTGAAAAAGGAGCTGGGGAAACAAAGAAGTATGACAGGCATCTGAATCACTGACAGGAGGATATTTCCACCTGTCTTTTCTTAGCTTTGGAGGGCTTCACTGCACATGTGAGGTTCTGAAAATTTTTAGCAATTTACAAAATCAAAACTGATGCAGCAGAAAATGCTTATTGAGGATGAGCGTGTGTACATCAGAGTAAGAAGCAAGATTCAACTTCCCTGTTGTCTGATACCCACAAATCACCCCTTATATCCCTAAATTCTCTTATTCGCTCACCCCCTCATGGTCCTGCCTGAACTGACTGCTGGTTTGGTGCATAGAAACCAAAAAGGCCTTTACAAATAAAAACCTATAGTGTTATTTCCTTCTTTGACTTCCATTCATTTTAAAATAAGTATCCACTGAGTTTGGTTCCCAGAACCCATAACAAATGGTTCACAAACTACCTGAAACTACAGTTCTGGAAAGATTTAACGCCCTCTTCTGGCCCCTGTGGGGCTTCTGCACACACATGTCATACACACACATACACAACATAAATAATTTTTTTTTTTTTGTCTTTCTGAGACAGGGTCTCCCTGTAGCCCCAGCTGTCCTGGAACTCACTCTGTATACCAGGTTGGCCTTGAACTCACAAAGATCCACCTGCCTCTGCCTCCGAAGTGCTAGGATTAAAGGCGTGCGCCACCACTCCTGGCCATAAATAAATTTTTAAATAGGCTGGGCATGATTTAATCCTAGCACTCACTCAAGAAGTAGAGGCAGGTAGGTCTTTGTGACTTCAAGGCTAGCCTGACCTACATCGTGAGCTCCAGGCCAGCTGGAGCTACAGGAAAACCCTGTCTAAAAAAGACCAAAAGTATCCGGGTGTGGTGGCACACGCCTTTAATCCTAGCACTTGGGAAGCAGTGGCAGGCGGGTCTTTGTGAGTTCAAGGCCAGCCTGGTCTACAGAGTGAGTTCCAGGACAGCTGGGGCTACAGGGAGACCCTGTCTCGAAAAGACCAAAAAGAAAAAAAAAAAAAAAGAAATTAATTAATTAATACAAACATACACATCCTTTCTGTCATCCACAATGTTCTACAGTTGTATCTAAAGTCTCGTTTTGAACCAGTGTGTCACATTCCTAAATCTTCTCTTGTGCTGAACCTCTCTCATTACAAGGACACTCTTCACCTCTGTGTCAGCTGCAGATTCAGTTTAATCTGCCTGTGTTAGTCTAAATCTTCTCTGAGTTGCCAACTACTGTCTTTCAGACATTAGCTCCCCATTCCTAAAGAGAGGAGGTTTCTTTTTTGCATTAATAATGTTTTTATTGATTCTTTGAGAGTTTTGTACAATGCATTATGTTCATATTCAGACCTCTCTCCCTAAGAACCCTCTTCTATTTTCTCTCATACCCACTCTGCCTCTCTACTCCCTCTCACTTCTAGTCTTCTATTATTTTTAAAGCCTATCAAGTGTAATTTGTGTTCCCCAAATGTTCTGTGTATAGGTCTATAATCTAGAGAGTGGTCAACCTACAGTGCATCACACCTTTAAAGAAAACTGATTCCCTCTCTCCCAGCAGCTGTCAACTGCAAACAAATCCTCAGCTAGGGTTGGGATTCCTGTCCACCTCCCCCATCCCAGTTAGGTTTTTGAATGGCTGGGTTTTGCACATAGTGCCTCATGCCGTCACAAGGCACGTGGACTCAATAGGTGTGGTGACCAGGCCCTTTAATCCAAGCACTCACTCAGGAAAGAGAGGCAAGTGGGTCTCTGTGGAGTTCAAGGTTAGCTTGGGTCTATATCATGGTGGCAACATAATACAGTTTCCTTCTAGGTCCTCTACCAGCTCTGGCTCTTATATTTCCAACCGGTCTTTTACCCTCCGGCGTTGCCTTTTCACAATGATCCCTGACCCTTGGGAGGAGAAGGTGTGATATAATCCCATGTAGGACTGAACACTATGTAGTCTCATTCTCTATACCTTAATCATGTTGTGGGTCTCTGTGTAATCATCATCTGCTATAAGAGGCTCGCTGGAGGGGCTGTATAGGTGGCTTAGCAGTTAGAGCATCAACTGCTCTTGCAGAGGATTGACTGCTCTGGCAGGTTCAATCCCCCAGCACCCACATATCCGGCTAAGAACTGTCTTGAACTCCAGTTCCAGAGGAAATCTGATGCCTTTTTTCTGACCTCCACAGCATTACATGACAGGTGCACCGACTACATGCAAACAGTACACACACACACACACACCACACACACATATATATATATATATATAAAGGGAAGTGGGGAGCAACTAGGATAAAAAGCTTCTCTGGTGAGAGTTGAGAATCGTTGTAATTTGTTTGAAATGTTTTGAAAATAACATGCTTAAGGCAGTGACAAATATCACCTTTATAGGATGTATCACAAACTGGCATACAAATACATGATACTCAAATAATAGCAGTATACAGGTCACTATTTGAAAAAACAGGATTTAAGTTTCAAAAATTATTATTGTGGACATTTCTTTTGAACAATGCAAGACTCTGAGGGGCCAAACTTTTATAAGTTCTTCCTTTATCTGAGTAGAATTACCAACCAGAGAATTGTCAATTGCAGAGTGGAACTCACTAAACTCATTGTATGAGGTCACCTGCCCTGCAATTGCTTCAGGAAAATGGTATCTCCAAACTAAATGCCAACTGCTCATTAGGAACTTGAATATTACCTGGCAACATCTGAAACCTCATTTGTCATATATATCCCAGAAAATGGAGAAAAGGGCAAGGCAAATGTGGGTGGATGATAGAGGTGTCATAAAAATAAAATTAAGAAAAAAACGTTGAAAATGCAGAAGTTTTACTTTAAATGGAACTTTCTCCATATATAACATTCTGGATTGATCTCTGGCCCACCATCACAAACCAGATATATTAAGAAAAGATTTGCCATTAACAAAGAAAATGAGTGTGAGGCCTTTATGTCTGCATAGGGTCTTAAAGAAAATCCTTCCCAATAATTGTGTAAATGAAACTGTTCCTAACAGTTAATAAATCAGTAATTGCCTAACAGGAATTTTCAAAGTTATGAAGACACATTACAGTCTAGAGGAACCTTATTAAAAATCAAATTCACAACATCAACAGGTCCTTCCTGTGCCATGTAATTACATGACAGACACTTAATTTAAATCGACCGGGAGTGAAACCTGGCCTAGCACAGACATGTACTGATGGTTAAGACTCAGCGGGGTGGTGCACCTCATTAAGGGTTGTCTTCACATGTGTCTACCCATTCCAGTTCAAGGAAATACTAAAAATAAGAATTATAACTAAACACACAAATATATAAACAAGCATTGATTTTTCTCTATAATGTCCATAAAACATACTTGAAAACAATGGGAATTTAAAGTTAATACAAACTAAGATTTTTCTTCCTAGTGACATATATAACTTTTTATAAAAATAATATGGATTCTATACTTTTAAAATTCTAAGCTTTATATTTGGTTTCTCAAACTGTTAAGCTGTTGTGCTTATGCTTGCTAAAGCTGTTGATAGCATCTCAAACAGGTCAGATCTCACTGAAAGGTAATAACTATACAGTTTATCATTGCTAAGTCAATATCATCTACACAGATTCTGATCCTCTAAGGGAAAAAGAACCAAAGAGAAGTTCCTTATTCTTTAGCCCAAAGAGGGAATTTATTCAGGTAAAAATCTTATAACTTGCATATTACATTCACATAAACCAACCCATCACTCGTCTTTGACACAAAGGAAGTCTAGGATAATCAGGTTTCTTTGGAGTTACAATAGCATGAAAAATCAAATTCATAGTTAAAATTAAAAATAATTTCCTAATAAAACTTTAAGCTCCTGAATGTAAACAGCTTTAAGTAATCCAATGCCTAAAACTTATTGGGTAGGTGTTTTATTTTTCATTAGAAAGCAAAAAATAAATAAGACTACTTAAATGACCTAGTGAAAGTTTGCCATAGACATATTCAGCAACACTTACCTCTTCTCAAAAATCTGTAAAAAAAATTCATGAGAATTTTCTTCAGCTTTGCTCCTGGATATCCTCCTTGTTCTTCTTTATTTTTGCTCCCACTTTTCTGACACAGTTAGTATAGCAGACATTCATTCTTTATATACATCTTCTCAATGTATTCTGCACAAATCCTGGGGTTGATTTTCACTGGCCTGGTTTAAGTCACATGTTCATTACTGAGCCAGGTGCTATAGTTAGAGAAATGGAATGAACATCATGTGGGAACTAAATCATTCGTTCTACCTGACCTTATGAAGAAGTAGACCAGATCTTATCTGAAAATCATCAGCAAAGAATAGAAAAAGATGACTACACATCCCCCAAAAAACTCAAGAAATTGATTATAAGGAGAAAATATAAGATGATGGACTAAGAGAGAGTTGATGCATTCACTATAAAACACTATATATTGAATAAGTAAGTTGACATACTTAAATATTTCACATATAATTCAACTTGGATAATTAGAAGAAATATATAAATAACAAAACCTGGGATTTCTGAGAGACAGAATGGAGTAAGACAAAGCTCATGACCCAGGATCCATGTCAACGGGGACAAGGCCTAAAAGTGGAGCAAGAGAAAGGGGCCAGGGACTGACCCTGGTCTGAGAACTACAAAAGACCCAGTACTGTTAGGCGAGGAAGAATATGACTTACCTAGGATTCCTAGATAGGCTGGTTAGACTCCAGCAGATCTATTTGTACAGAAAGATGTCTGGGTTTGGGAGCTTGACTGGATAGGGCTTAGCTTGGATGCTATAATGAATGAGTTCTGAAGGGGAGGGGGGAACATGGGAGAGATTGGGTTTGGCTGAGAACTATTGTATGTTATACAAATGCTCAATTAAAAAATTATTGTGTCTATTTAAAAAGACAAAGCTCATGAGTAGACACTATTGACACTATATATTTGGATGATTTGGCTTTTTTAGTTTGAATATAAACTGTTCTACACAGTATTCTCAGCTGACAGTGTTATTTGGGGATTTTGGATTCTTTAGGGGGTGGGGCTAGCAAAAGTACGTCTCAAGGAGCAAGTCTAGGAGCGCGTGACAGCCCAGGCTTTGTTTCAGGTCCACTGTGTCTGCTTCCAGGTTTATGAAATGTGAAGAGTTATCATTTGCCACAAACTTACACTGCCATAATGTTTTGCTGACTTTCATGAAGCCAGACAACAAAGCAGAATTGATTCTTGCTAAAATGATTCATAATGGATTTCATTCAGAGAATAATGAAATAATGCACAAAGAATAACATCTGAACCCATAGAAATTATTTTAAGCAGAAAAATTAATTAAATGTATGTAAGATTCTACTTTTACCTCTGTACAAAGCAAATTAAGAACCATTAGCTGAATTTTAAAAAGATACACAGAATTTCAGAATTAGAAATAGCTCAGTGTTCGCTACATAGCATGAGAACCTGTGTTCAGATCCTTAGCAGCCTTATGAAAGCCAGGTGAGGCAGCATGTGTCTGTGCAGGGAGAAATTGGGTGCCAAAGATTGGGAGATTACCAGGGCTTGCTGCTTTGCCTCTAGCTGGAAACTAGGGGCAACAAGGTTCATGAGAGCCCTCAAAGTCTAAGATGGGAAAAGATTGGGGAAGACACCGGTGTCAATATCTGGCATCCACATGTTTGCACTCACTCATGTACACGTGCATGCATTCAGTCATGTACACATGCAGACATGTACCACACATATAAGAGAAATTTCAAGAAAAGACTCTATCTTGCTTTACCCAAATGCAAACTGTTATTCTCTGTAGAGAGAAAAATTATTTATGTTGTGTGTCCAAGATCATCTAGAGTGTAAGTGGTCACATCAAAACCGAATCTTCCAAAATTCAAACTAATCTGTGTCAATATGAGTAAATGTAAATATTAGTTTCTAAAGAAAAGTATTCTTCAGAGCACTTGATGATTTTCCTTAAGATTTTCTTTCTTTTTTTTTTTTTTTTTTTTTTAACAGAAAAGGGTTTATTTGGCTTCAGATTCCAGGTTACAAGTCCATCATTAAGGGGAAGTTGATGCAGGAACTGAAGCAGCTAGTCACTCACATCCACAATCAAGAGCAGAGAGGAACAAATGCACCATGCTGCCTGTGTGCTTGATGCTTGTGCTCGGCAGTCGGCTAGCTTGCTTCACTCTTAGACAGTAAAGGGCCCAGCGCATGAAATGTTTCCACCCACATTCAGGGTCCATCTTTCCACATTTTTTTAATGTTTTCCTTATTTTAATGTACCTCTCTGTTTTTTTTTTTTTTATAATTAATTATTTTTTTAAGGGATCTCACATACAATGACACAGTTGTTTGCAGATAGCATTGACTCACTCATTATGTCATACAATTAGGTAAGTTGGGGCATTTTGCAAGTATCTATGTTCAAATTTTGAACAACCACAAGGTTCCCATAGACCAGTTGGAGAAGCTTGTAATGCACAGCATGTTGATCAATCAGGAGTCCAGACTATATTCCTGTAGTCTCATGATTCACCCCTATCTCTCCACACCTTACATTCTACCACCGCCTCCTCTTTCCGCGGTTTGTTCCCTGGGCTTTGGGAAAGGGGACAAGTGGGTGAGAAGAAAACAGTCTAATTTCTTTGGAGTTGTCATTTTGGACTCAGTCTGTTCAGGTTGTTTCCTTTCATGGATCGACAGCTTTCCCAGTGATACCTTTTTAGTCATATAACAAAGCACAAGCTATTGGATGTACAGGCATTTAAGCAGTGCCACTTATTACATCAAGCTAAGCTGTGAGCATAGACACAGATGATTGGATGGCATGCTAAATCCGCAAACTGTGGTTTCTCTATAAAGGGTGACAGTTCTTACTGTGGCATCACAACATCGCCCAACCACCCGAGGACCCAAGCTTGTTGGCATCAGCTGTGAGTATTCCTCCAAGGAGAGAGCTAATAGCCAATAGATTTGGGATATATATAGACACTTGGCTGCCACTGTTGCACAGTATCTCCAGGCTGTTGAGGTGTAGCTGATATTGACGGAGGAGTCTTGCTTGCTCAGGGGGACCAATATTTTGCTGTATTGCTTTAGTGGCCTTTGGTAATGCTCTCTAGCTTTTCAGAAGCCATTGTACACTAGCAAATGCGTCTCATAACATTTTTCATGCTCACACCAGGTCTTCAACAACAGGGACTTACTGCCTTTCTCCTTGCATATATCCCACTTATAGGCAAATGGCCTTTATAATTTGGGGGGAGCGGGTTTGAATCCCCTAGCCAACATCTCCTAGGCAGAATAATTCATTGCTGATGTCAGAGCTTCCCTGTAGTAATATATTTTGCTTAATTACACAACTTATAAACACTTTACTATTGAATTTGGCTCTAGTTAGGGAAATATCCTTTCGCAGTTCTTATGCCTATCAATCAGTTAATATGTTATGTCTGTTTTATAGGAAATTACCACTGTAACAGTTGGCTCTAGTTTACGGTTAGGGAGTGGTTTCATTACCATCATGTTTTTCTTTTTCCAAAAAAAGGGGGAGAGGTAGGAAGGTTTCTCAGCACCTGGAAGGTAAACTTCGTTAGGGTCCATTATAAAGAGTCAACCCCAATATTATTCAGAGAGATGCTCAGTGTCCGTGACTCAGGCAGTCTGAGGTTCCTCATTCCTTAATGTTCAGATGGGTCAACCTCTCTGCTTGCATTCCCCAGTTCATCCTGCACAGCCATAAGATTTTCTTAATATTGTTTCTTCATATAAATAATCAAAACAGTGGGGAGGTGGGAGAATCCCAAGGTCGAGCTTGGCTTAGACTGTTAGCAAGACTGTTTCAGAAAGAAAAAAATAATGACGTCACATTTAAAATGGAAATATCTTCTCAACACACAATGTATTAAGTTTATAAGTAATTTGTGGTTCTTACTTTTCTCATCATGTTGGAAGTATATCCCTATCTATACCTTATAGAGGATATATTCAATATGGCCATCCATTTGAATACATGAGACCAAGAAAGGGTTAAGACTGAGAGCAAACTGAAGGCCAAACTGAATTCAGAAAGTTGCTGATGTGAAGTACCATGTCTCCTGGGGAAGCAGCAGACAGGCTGCACTGTTGACTTGCCAATTAATCCAAGAGACTACAATGGCCATTAGTTCAGGAAAGAGACACTTGCCTGCCTGTATGCCTAGAGGTACAAACTCGGTCTGCAGACACCAAACAGTGGATGACAGAAATAAATGGGGGGTAGATATTAGGACTAAGAAGCTAAATATTGTATTTTCTTCAAAGGAATACACAAATGTAAAGCAAACTATAGTATCTTCTGTACTACACGAGAAAGACTAATTCGTCACCAAATTTGTAAAAATATAAGGGGGTGTCTAAGGATCTTTAAGACAACATCACTATAAATATATTCTGGTAATTCCTACACAATCTGAAACAAGTTTTCAGGTTTAATGATTAAAATCTTGCATATTAGGCTCATATCACTTAACAGAGCTATAAATAAGTTTTATATGAATTTTATGCTGTATTTGAATCAAAGATACAAAATTTACTGAAGTTATTAAAACTGCGTGTTTATAATTATTTTTATGTTGTTATCATATTCAATTTTGTCATAGATGCCTTTCTTTATACACAATAAATTACAGGTTTAAGATTCTTTTAATTGCTACATGATTAACTTTCCTATGGGAACGTCGCATGTGAGACGATGCAGTGAAACATACTGTTTTTGATCCTGACACTGAGAAATTGCTAGCAGCTCTTACCTGCTCTGAACTTAATTAAGAACATCCTGGATCTGATCTTTGTGGGAGCGTATTTTATACTAAGCCATCCAGGTGGCAGGGGTGGGGAGAATATTCAAAGCATCCAGCTATAGAGTTGAAATTGAAACTCTAATCTCTTAAAAGAATCTCTACAAAAAAATTATATGTAATCTAATTAAGCCATCAAGATTATATTTAGAAAAGTATGAATTAGTTTCCTTACACCTACAGTTACTAAAAATAAAACATGTCACAAACTATAGCCTTGCACTATTAACATACAATATTCAGTTCCCTGGATGTTTTATTTTCTATCTTTATTATAGCCTGATTCATGATTCTCAAAGTCTCATAGAGTCTAGTTGGATACCATTTGTCCTATGTTTCTCTTTTTGTATTGAACCAGAGAAAAGGAAGTCTCAGGCAGTCGACAGCTTCATCATTGCCTCCAAGTTTCAGATTGGCTGGGCTACCAAATCTCTGGGGGCCTGTTGACTGCCAAAGCAAATTAGTCTCACTTTATCTTTAGGACAGTGACTTTGCTAACTTTATTGGCATTGTGGAGTGTAAGGCTATGGGCATCAGCAGGTTACATACTTTCAAGACATGCAGTTAAAATATCGATCTTCTTTCAACTTCAAAATGGCAAGAGTAAAATAATATGTTTAAATATTGTGGAGAAAGAATGGAGTTAAAACACGTTGAAGAAGTGAGACTTTAAAATATATTGAGAAGAGGCAAAGGACTAGCCTCATATCACTTTGAGTGAACAGGAACATTGCACCTACATTTATAACCTACAAATTGCCAATGGTAAAGAAGATGAAGCAATACATTATACCCAAGTCTATGTTATTAAATATATGTTTTCACAAGATGGTGTACAGAGGAGCACGGAATGAAGGAAACAATCAAAGATGAAAATAGCAGAAAATGTGGACAAGACTTTGGAAAGTTGATTGAAGAGTTTATGTCATACTTCACAGAAATATCCTGCACAAGTAGAAAATCACTAAATAACCTTCTAGGCTGTCTTCACTCTCCCAAAGTTATGGAAAAATCGGGATGCGTGTGTACTCACTTCTGTAAACAAGTAAAGAGAATGCTTCATACACGTCAGATATGCAGTTCCAAAGACACAGATTATAAAAAGCTAAATTACTTTTAAAGCTGTTTCTCACAGAAATGAGTAACCATGGGTGACTTTTCTCTTTCTTTGCCATTTATATTATAAATCTAAGATGGACGTTTTAAAAAATATTTAATTGTTTTGTGCATTTTGTATAATAGATCTTAATCAAATTCAGATCCTCTCTCCTCTCCACATCTTTCCATAGCACCCCCCCGACTGAATTTCATGCATTCAGTAAGATAAACTTTTTAAATAATTTATTTATTATTTTTATTGTTTGTGTATGATTATTTGCCTGCATTTATGTAAGAGAATCCATGTTGTACAATGCTCCCTGAGGTCAGAAGAGGCTGTTCTGGATCCCCTAGAACTGGAATTAAGGACAGTTGTTAGCTACCATGTAGATGCTGGGACTCAAACCCAGGTCTTCTGCAAGAGGAGCCAGTGCTCCTAACCCTGTAAGATAGAGTTCTAATTGGCCTGATTATAGTATAATCTAATTTGTTAAATCAGTGACAAGGCCCATGAAGAACCTCACCATTTACGTTTACCTTTAAGCATTTGTTCTACCAATACACCCTCTAATTGTGATGAGTGTGCTTTGCTCCCTCCTGCAGCCCCAGGACATTAGACAGCACGTGTCCTGCGATAAACACTTTGTGAGTAATTAATAAATGAGTGGTTAATAGATTACTAATGAATGAGTAAAGCATATGGGATTCAGACAAAAATTTCCTGTGAACCTGGTTTTGAAAAACAGTGACGTGTAATCCACTCTTTAACATGGGAGGATAGTGAAAGGAAACATGCTTTTCATATTTTGCCCTCATGGTTCTCATGATAGAATCTCTGAACTTCCTGCCTAGATAGACAGATGAATTTAGTAAGTGTAACTAGGTACTTAGTAGTAGGTCAACAGGCCTAATGTATTAGCAGGATCTCCTTGTATTTGCTGATCTCAAGGGTCTCTTATATTCCTGGTCAAACATAGGAAAATGAAGAGCTGTGAAAACTTTCAGGATTTTAGGAATCAAATTACATAATACTGTGTTAGACCTCCTTTAGGATTTAGAATACAGAGGGCATTGCATATTTGAGGTCAATTCAGTTTCTTATTAAGTACTACTTTTCAGTCCCAAAGACGTCGGTAACACGGAATCCAACGCCTGGATTCCCGGTATATGAAATATTGTTCTAAATACTATTTCAACTGAAGATGTTAAAAAACACTATCTAGAAGTAACAACAGTAAATTTTAAAAATTATTTTACGTCTATTGCCATGTTTAAATTCAAAATAAACTGTCTAATAAAATAATTTAACCTAAATATTAAAAGATTTGGAACAGGTGGTTTTAAATCTCAATTCAGTTATGGAATTCTTGGAGGGAGGGACATTTCAGTGACTAGCCTGCATTTGGTATATGAATCTTCTTATTATAAGAATATTATTACACACGTGTTGTGATAAATACCTATAATGAAACAAAAATGTTAAAGTACTTTTAAGAAAAAATCCAAAATTGTAACATAGATGACAAGGCTCTTGGAGGCTACACTTCTATTTACTCTCCCACCTTTCTTTTCAATGAGAATCCTCTGAATCAGCCAATGTCAAGTATCCATACATACACAATGCTTTATTCTTATTCCTTTTGATCCAAGCTAATTATATTAGCTTCTTCTGCGTATGTCTGCCGGCAACTTCACCTGGGGTTCATTGCAATCTTTGGTGATCCAGAGTGAAATTTTAAAAGGCAATCCTAGTTGGAATACAACATCTGCACCTTTTAGAATCCTCAGCTTTGTACAAGGCACAGAAGCATCTGGCTTTTTCATGGTGTTATGGGTTGTTTTAAGTAACAAATGCTTATATCAGTTTCCTTCCCTTTCTGCCTTTTCCTTTGCAAATGTTCAAGATCTTGATGTTGGGAGAATTGAAAGATGGAAGACTGTAGAAAGAATACTTAGATTATTAAAGTTTCTCCTGCTTTCTGACTTGCATTTTGACAGGGTATAATTCTATGAATTTCTCCCAAGTCTGGTCTTATGCCTCTGTGAGTCAAATGGTTCAAATCTCTGTTACTCTACACCTGAGACCACAGTCTGTGGGCATATGGGGCAAATTGAGATTCAGCAAAATGAAATATAAAAGGACAATATTCTAGACAGGGGTCATTATGGGAAAATAAACTTGAATAAAGATGGCAACAGGGTTTTTAAAGGAGACTCTGACATGAAGGATGCATGTCAGAAAATGAAATAAAGTATAAAATTATCATAAGAAAGTTTAAGTCAAAGTTACAAAAATTGAGATTTGTGTATGTTGACATGTACACAAAGTTCTTTCCATGTTCAAAGTCACTTTATGGTGTAGGAAGCTTTCTTTTTATGCAGAACAGGGACCATGCAGCCCTGCTAAGGGGGATGAGGACACAGCGCCAGCTTTGTGGACACTGTGGGGAGCTGGCCTCTTGCTACAGAGACCAGCCAACTACTTCTCATAGCCCAGCAATAAGTGGTAATTCCAACTTAGGCTCTTAGCCTGGGCCCACGAGACACATGTTCCACACTTGGCCTTGACTTCTCGCCTGCCCAGAGCCTCGACAGGAATTTCAGGCTGATGGCTGATCGCCTCCCTTCAGCCAATACCCACTCACAGCACCAGCTACCCAGATTGGTGATCCACAAAGGGAACCTTTTTCCAACCTACTGGTATACCAAATGAAATGCAGGCTTACCTTAGCCTGTATGAGCGCAATAATTAATAAAAATAACGGCCAGGAATTCCGTGATGATGTTACTATGAAATTCAAATTTACTCCTTGCCACAGCTTGCTTTTATAAATCAAATGACATCAGTTCCCAGGACCAATCATAAGCCCCCCAACTCCACGCCACTGCACGTCTTGCCCCACCCAGCATTATGCACCTAGGCCATGTTGCTTGCTCCTTCTTGGGGCGGGGCCAGACCCTCAGCCACACAGTACCATGAGGCATGCTAATTGGAAAGCTAGCCCACAATTCCAGCTGGATTTCCCTACATTATGGCCCCTCCCCTATCTCATCCTGTTCTTCCATTTATAGATATGTATGTAAAGGACGAAAATGATAAGATTAGTAACCAAATAACTCACCAGTGGATGTCATCTCACTGGAGATGAAAGATATCACTGGCAAGGAACATCTATGGGCTCAAGAGTCAGTCTTCCACAGGAAGTGTAATTCCTTCAAAGATTTATTTCCTGATAGGTGTTCTCCTTCATATGAGTGATGACCGAATTTGCCTTGGTATTCTGTCATATCAGTGATTTCCAGTACATTCCATCCCAAACTTTCTCGTCTACTCTTTATTATATGATCCAATTCATTCTTTAGAGCAAAAATGTATGCATTAACAATAAAAATAGATAACCCAGGGTTAGAGAGATAATTCAATAGTTAAAAGCACTGGGTGTTTTTGCAGAAGACCCAGGGTTCAAATGCCAGCATCCACGAGGCAGCTAAAAAAAAACAGCCATAACTCCAGTTCCAAGGGATCCAAAACCCTATTTTGTCCTCCCAAGCACTGCACAACACGGGTGCACTCACACGCAGGCATAACATTTTTACGCATAAAATAAAAAAAAAAAAAAGCTTTAAAATCTAAATAGCTTCACTGTGAATTCAGAAATATGTGAGTCTATCAGAAACTAAATATATTCTTTACCAATAATGACTGAGAAGTCTCGTGGAGTCTTTTGGCCTCTGTTTTGCTGCTGTTTGATTCTTCCTTGTCCATACATTTATCTTACATCATGCTATATAAAGTTGGAATACCAAAACATAGGTGTTCCCAGCAATGATACTTGTATGAAAAGGGGCCAAGTCTCTAGTCCTTATGTAGTTGTGTAAAGAGAAGCATTGAATGGTGGGAACACCATTTTCAGATGACAAAATTTCAGTATAGGTGTGACGTAAATATATGCATATGTTGAAGCAATACAAACTGGAGGGTAAAACAACAACAAAAGAACTGGGACAAAGAACCAACTGAAACAGTAAAGTTCTCCCCAAAACAATAATCTTCTGCTTTGAAAAACTTTTAAAAGACTCAGAAAAAGATATAAGGCAGGTATGGCAGAATTCATGAACTTGGGTGAGGTGGGGGACATGGAAAGGGAAAAGAGTCTAAATTGGACTGAGAAATGATGTATGAAAGTCACAAAACTTCAATAAAAATATAAAAAAGAGAAACATTGAAACTGCTCATCAGTACCTGTGTAGTCATATTAATGAGCTATATGTTAGAGAAGGCAGTGTAACTATTTTCCACTCAAATAAGAAATAACTGGTGAAATAGAAATATATCCTTCTTCCTGTAAAAGACTATATCTTCCTAGTGTTCTACTCTTCCTCTGTTTTTTTTTTTTCCAGGTAATAGGCACATTATTAATGTGATGAATGGGTGGTCAAAATTTTAGATATGAAGTATATGATAGTTGCTATACTTTTGTTTAGCTTAACTTTTTACTCTATCATTCTTTTTTATAATTTTTATTTATTTTTGTATGTGTATGAATGTACTGTCTGCATGTAGGTCTGTGCACCCATGTCGTGCAATGCCGCGGAGGTCAGAAGAGGGTCTCGGATTCCCCTGGAACTGGAGTTCTCCTGAAATTGGAGTTACAGACTGTTCTTAGCCGGCATGTGGGTGCTGGGGATCGAACCCAGGTTCTCTGCAAGAGTAGTCGGTGCTCTTAACCACTAGGCTATCTCTCCAGCCCCATACTCTATCATTCTTAAGACAGTTTCTTAGAAATATATAGTTTACAGATGACACAAATATTAGAAATTGTTTAAAGATCTATTTGACTCTCTGATATTTATGATCAAAACAATTACTTTATTACCTTATGGAAAACTAAGATCATAGTGATCTTTAGTTTATAGGAAATAATAAGTCCCTGCAAGTTTATGAATACACCCTGTCATTATATAAAATTATTCTACAAGCATCATAAACCAAAAGCTGATTATAATTTCAAATGAACTTCTAAATGCCTGCACAAAATAATGTGATCATTAAAGTAATTAGATAAAAAGATATTGACAGATATTGATGTACAAGTATTAAGCTGACAATTGGCAAGGGTTGTTAACTGACAAGATCTAAAGGATAAAAAATAAACTAATATTGATTATTAAGCTTAAAATCTATTTAGCCACAACAGTTTTATCAGTTAAAAAAGGACAAGATTGGGTTAAAAGGATTACCTGACAAATAAAAATATATTTACTAAGATTTTGTAAAATGCGTGAAACTTCTAAAGAATATGGACAGTAATAGGTTCAGCCCAGACCTTTCTCCCCATCTCTAATTCCAAATATCTACTTGATATTGCTTCTCAACAATCATAGAGTTAAATATAAATTAACATAAGCAAAACTTTGGTCATGTGCATCTCATGGTTTTTCTCCATTTATTTCTTAATTCATACACTTGAATTTCAAATAAACAACAGAAATGCCTGAATATACACACTGCCCAGCACTACATGGGACATCTTGCAAAAATACATTCATTTTTATCTGACATTCAAATTACCTGAGCATATTTTTATTGTCCCCAGTTATGTGACTTACAAGTCAAGATTTCAACATGGAAGCTTCTTTCTCTTTGTGCCTTTTTACAGCAGTGCAACCCTCATCAGCTTAATTCTCCCCCAAAATGTCTTTTCATCATCAGTCATTGAGTCATCATCTTTCAATACCAACTCCCAGCTGGGAACCTTGACTTAGACCACCTCAGGAGTGCCTTCTCTGTTCCACCTGTTTCTTTTCTTAGAGCTGCACCTAGTATATTATTAATACCAATATTTCTCTTATACAACACTGCTTTTCAGGAAATTAATTAACATAGGTGAAGGGAATGTAGAAAAAGAAGAAAAATCAGAAAAGGAAGCCACTGCTTCTAGCAAGGGTCAATAACCATCTTTAAAGAAATCAGGGCTGGAGAGATGGCCTAGCGGTTAAGAGCGCCGACCGCTCTTACAGAGGACCCGGGTTCGATCCCCAGAGCCCACATGGCGGCCGAGAACCGTCTGAAACTCCAATTCCAGGAGAACTCCAGTTCCAGGGGAATCCGAGACCCTCTTCTGACCTCCGCGGCATTGCACGACACGGGTGCACAAACTTGCATGCAGACAGTACATTCATACACATACGGAAATAAATAAAAAATAATAAAAAAAATAAAGAAATCAGAGAGGATCTATGGTCATTTCATAGATCAAATAAGAGATTATCAGTGAGTTGAGATAGAATTTTTATTAGCAGTGGGATAAAGAGCTAATTGCATCTGGGAGCACTGATGCATACCTTTAATCTCAACACCAGGAAGCAGAAGCAGGTGGAGTTCATTGGGATCCAGGCCATCCTGATCTACATATTGACTTACAGGCAGCTGGTGGCTAGGAGGACAAGTCCTGTCTCGAAAACAAAATCAAAAAACACAAAAACAAAACAAACAAACAAAAATAAAAATAAAAAGGAATGGAAAAATGGTCAGAACAACAGGAAAAATAAAAATGAAAAACTTAAAAGTAATGTCAGTTAAAAATACTTGAGCACAGTTTTGACTCAGTGTTTTCCAAAAAAAAAAAAAAAAAAAAAAAAACAAAACTATATATATATATATATATATATATAGTATATGTATTAAAAATATGATGTCAATATGTTAAGTAAAGGCACAGGCCTGCTTACCTTCTGCCTACATAACTTTTTTTCTAAGTGAAAAGCATTTGTCAACTGTTCTGCAGTAATAGCATAATGTATTAAACAATGGCAACCAATAAAATTAATGTACATTTTTTGTAAAATAATGAGAAAGATTGAGATGAATGCATTTAAAAATATTCTAAATCATTTAATATATACTCAAAATGCAAAAGATGTACAAAATAATCCTCCTATTCTTGACCTAGCCCGTGTATTCTTTCATAGGTTCTTATATATCAAGCTGAAAATGAGCACATAAAATCTAAGTATATTTAAATTGGGGTAGCACAAACAAAAGTTATCATGGGTCAGATCTTGTGCAATCTTGAAAGATCTTTCCTTTCTCACTTCTTAATATAATTTATTTGAGGCAGGACAATGTATCCTGTAATTGTTTTGAGGATTATTTAAACTGGCAATGAAACAATGCAGAGGGCACAGTAGAAAGTGCCTTTTCTTTGAAAGGAATACCCCCTTCAGTAGGGCTCAGACAGGAAAGGCTACGAGCACTGTTGACAAAATACTCATTTGGGGAAGAGTGTTTATCAAGTCGCCATCAAGCTGAACCAGCAATGGCAATTCAGCACTACTCCACTTTTTATCCCTTGCAGATTGTTATGTGAATAAGGAATTATTGCAGAGAAAAGCATCTTTGCTTTTACTGCTAAGCCATATGTGTTCCATGAGCAAATATATCTTTCGTTATACTACTGTAAATTGGTGTTTTAAGATGTGCTTTTAAAAACTTATCTTATGCTTTGAAAGTACATAATAACCATATTAAACAACTTTATTTTTTCCAAGAAATGGTGCGTTTTCTAAGTGTTATCTACTGTAATCTCTTCATAGTTAACATGAATTGAACAGACACTCTTCTTCAAATGAACTTTCTGGTGACAAACTCTAAAATTGACAAATTAAAACTGATTTGAGGTTGGCAAAATATCACTGAGCTCTCCTCCATGTAAAATGTGTATAAAATTTTACAGATGGTGGACTGCTGGTTAACATGGCAGATATGTTAGTATATCCACTGCCAGTTAAATAAATAGCATTGTCATCTAACATCCGTAGCTGGTATAAATGACTTCTAGCAGATCAATAACTACTGTACAATGAGATCCCTTCTGTACTTAAGATTCAACATTGATTTTGTGTTTTGTGTAAAATATTATACACACACACATATATACATATATATGACATTGCATTTTGTTGGAGGATGTTTTAATATAAATAAAACATAACAGACATAAATCCAGTTTATTAATGATAGGTCTAGTCAATTATCAAATTATATTCTAGCTACTCCACATAACAATAGTAATTCCATGAATTGGCATTGAAAGTGAATGGTGAAATACACTCAGAAATGTAAGTGAACCACATAAAATATTCCTGAAATATTTGCTATTATAATGTAGTGGTTCAATGATTTGGAAGATATTGTCTGATGAATATTAAATTAAGAGAACAATTCTTCAGGGATGAACATAGCCTTTAGTAAAGGCTACTGATTTTATGACCTCCATAAACATCATTATTATTCAAAATAGTATCTTAAATTTGTGTAGAGTTTTGCAAGAAAAGCACTTTAAAGTTTTTTATTCTGTTTTTTTGTGTTTGGGTATTCTGCCTGGACGTTCATGTTCCACTTATGTCCAGTGATTGCAGAGGCAAGAGGAGGGAGTCAGATACCCTGGAACTAGAGTTACAGATGGTTGTGAGCCTCTACGAGGGTGTTGGGAATGAAACAAGGGCCCTTCAAAGAAAAGCAAATGCTGTTAACTGCAGAGCCATCTTTCCAGCCCCCTGAAAAATACTTTGACCTATAAAGTAATCCCTCTTTAATTGAAGTTTCTATTATCTGAATTACAAATATATGCAAACTAATTTCTGTATTTTTTTGCAGACACAATAATACCAGTTCTCCTGACTTCTATTGATAACCCATTTGAGAAAAGAAGCCCCATATTTAGAAACTCAAAGAAATGTTGAATGGGCTTGTCTGGAATAGAAATTCTTTTTTTTTTTTTTATTGATGCTTTGAGTATTTCATACATCATTTTCCAATTCAGTGCAGGCATATATCCCCTTCCCTTCCCCCCACCCCACCCCTACCCATCCCAGATCATGCATTCTGCCGTAAGTTTTCTGCATCTTTCTCTGCTTTTTTGTTTTGTTTTGTTTTCATATTTTAACAATAAGTGATAATTTGTGAGTACAAACATCCTTCATGTAAAACCAATTTGCAAGCAGTTGTGCCCAAACCCAAACAGCTCATGGGTCCCACCATCCAGCAGGGGGGGCTTGTATGTTCAATCAAGTTGATCAAATGAGTGTCCAGTCTATATTGTTGTAGTTTCACCATTAACCCCAATCGCAGCCCTTACATTCTACCACGCCCCCTCTTCCACAGATTGTTCCCTAGGCTTAGAAAAGGGGCACAGGTGGATGAGAAGCAAAACAGTCTACTTTCTCTGGAGCTGTTGTCTTGGTCTCTAGTCAATTCTGGCTGTTTTCTTTCATGGGCTGCCAGCTTGTCCAGGCATAACCTTTCGATCCTACTAATGAAGCACATGCAATTAGATATATAGGTATTTAAACAGTATAATATATAGCCTTTCGATCCTACTAATGAAGCACACGCAATTAGATATATAGGTATTTAAACAGTACTAATTGTTATGGTAGGTTACTTTGGTATAGACACAGATGTTTGGATGGTATGTTAATCCATGAATTACATTTTCTTCTGTTAAGTATGACAGGGTCTTCGTGTGGTTTATAACATCTCCTAACCATTAGAGGATGTAAGCTTGTGGCATCAGCCGTGGGTTATTCCTCCAAGGAGAGAGCTAATAGCCAATTAGATTTGGGATATACAGACATATGGCTGCCACTGCTGCACAGTATTTCCAGGCAGATGAGGTGTAGCTGGTGCTGATGGAGGAGTCTTGCTTGACTCAAGGAGACCTATATTTGCTTTATTGGTTTAGTGGCCTTTGGTAACACTCTCTGGCATTCCAGAGACCATCTGTATACTTGCAAGTGTGGTCTCCTTAAGATAATAGAACTTGTGAAAAGTTAAGGAAAAAAATCAAAATAAATATCAGAAAAACTTGCCTTTAGTTAAGCTTAATCCTAGATGTTTTTTGAGGCCAATGTGAATGAGAGACTTCCCTTGATGCATTTTCCGATTCTTTGTTATTTATTGGTATACAGAAATTCAATTCATTTTTATAAATTCATTTCGTAACCTGCCACTTTGTTGAAGGTATTGATAATTTCTAGAAGGGATTTTGGGGTTTTCTCATACATAATATCATATTGTCTGCCAAATAGTGATGATGTGACCCCTTCTTTTCCAATTAGTATACTTTTAATTCTTTTCTCTTGTTTCATTGCTCTAGCAAGAGTTTCAAGTACTATATTGAAAAGGAGTGGAGAAGTGGCTAGCCTCATCTGGTTTCTGATTTTAATGGGAATGCTTCCAGTTTTCCTCCATTTAGAATCAATGTTGGCTGTGGGTGTGTTGTATATAGCTTTAATTATGCTGAGGAATGTTCCCTCCAGTCCAATTCCCTCTATGACTTTTAACATATGTATTTTGATGGATTTTGTCAAAGGCTTTTTCTACATCTACTGAAGTAACCATGTGATATTTGTCTTATATAAATAAGGGATTTTTTACATATATTGACTTAATGTATATTGAACCATCCTTGCATCTCTCGAATAAAGCAGATTTGTCCATGGTATATGATCTTTGGTGAAGTGTGTCAGTATATGGTTTCTATTATGTTCAGAATCTTTGCCTGTTTGTTCATTAAAGATATAGGTCTATAGTTTTCTTTTTCTTTTTTTGTTGTGTCTCTACCTGGTTTTGGTATTAGTGTGATATTGTCTTCATAGAGGACTTTGGGAATTCTCCTCCTATCTTTGTGAATGATTTAAGAAGTATTGTTTGTAGATCTTTTTTGAATGTCTGGTAGAATTCTAGGCCTGGGTTTTTTTTTAGCTAGGGAAATTTTGTACTACTGTCTCAATTTCCTTATTTGTGTGGGTCTTTTAAGCTACATTTCATTTGTTATATAATTAAATCTTACTGTTTTAGTTTCTGTTCTGTTGCTGTGATTAAACACTTATTAAAACCAATGTAGGGGAGGAACAGAGTTATTTGGCTTGCACTTCCAGTTTCCAGTTCATCACTGGGGGAAGGCAGGGCAAGACCTCAAGTAGCGATTTAAAGGTAGGTCTGTTTTCTTTTTATTGCACTCCTACTTCTAGCCTGGGAACTGACAGCCAAGGAGGTAAATTAAATTATGAAATTTGTAGGTAAATGGATGGAACAAGAAAATTTTTTACTAAATGAAGTAGCACAGACCCAGAAAAGCAAGGGAGTGTGCTCTCCCTCATTTGTGGATCTTAGCACCAATCCCTTTTACATCTGTATATATCCTAGTGTAACAGCAAGAGTCAAGAAAATGAAAAGGAAACGTGGAGGTAAAGGGGAAGAAAGAGCCTGAAAGAGGGTGATATTAGGGAATAGATGTTACTAGGGGGTATTAAGTTTAATATGCACATTATGCAGGTTCAAGCACCAAGTAAGAGACAGATGCCAAGATTAAATTACTCCAGGAATTATTTACTTCAGACTTAGCCAGGGCTGTGCATTGATGGAACATGGCTGGCAGCAGCCAGGACGGTGGGTCATGGGTCAGGCCCTTTTTAATGTCTTGGGCAGGACCTCAGTTAAAGAGGAAGTAGTCATTTATTGACATTTTCTAGAGGAAGTAGACATCTGTGTGCCCTGGGGATGCTAGGAGTTCCAGCTCCTGGGAAGACCAAACCTAACAGAAGGGAGGCAGGAAAAGCAGGAGTGTTCAGCTGGGACAAGGAGGAGGGACATTCAGGGGACAATAGGGATGGGAAGGGAAGGGAACTCAGGAGTGGAGTAGTGGGGGAGTATTATTGGGGTAAGGTAGGGAAAATGAGCGTCCTTGGATACTGGGGAAGGAGGAGGAAGGATGGATGTTAGAGGAGGGAGATGAATGGAGCTTGGGGGCCAGGGGTGGGAAGCCAGAGGGAAGTATACTGGCTTGGGAAACCCCTATCTGAACATTAGTGCACTTTATACCTGATGGCTATGTGTCAAGAAGCACAGAGACAGAAAGGACAGATTCCCCTTGCAGTGATTGTTCAGAGTAGTCCAAGAGACTTCAAAAATCACACAGGCTATTGCCACAGCCCTTGGTTGTCTCCCATACTGCTGAAGTCAGGACATACTTCACACACAGGACTTGAGCGATGGGGCTGGAACTGACCTGGAGGCCTTCTACCCGAAGACCAGCTCTCATACTATGCAACCTGCTAAAGGAGAAAATCAATTACTGGTCTAACCTAGCTCTAAAGCCTATTAACCACAGTGACTGACATAGTAAATTATCTCTATTGGTACAGTAGTGGCACTGTTATCCAGGGAGTAGTCAACAGCTTTCTAATTGTAATTAAAGCCCTCTCAGTGGGAGGATACTCATAGGTGGGACTGTAATTATAGCCAAATATACATGGCTAGAGTGGCCATAGATCCTAGAGAAAACTCTATCTCTGTCATATCTCTAGACAGATGAAATTTCTTACTATATGCTAAATATGGATCCTTATATGTACAGCCAAGTGTATTGCATACCACTTTTCAAATAAGCTTCTTTTTACAACAGATAGAGGCTATTACAGAGTTCCACAACTGTCATAGAGAGAGTATACATCTGAGAGTTGTCCAGCCCTAGGTGACACATTTACAGTGGAACCTTTAAACCTCAGGATCATGGAACATAGTAGGCCAGGGGGAGGAGAGAATACTAGTGCACCCCGCAACTCTCACCAGCAATGCTTCCTTATACAGTAGAGAGCAACAGGCACAGAAGGCCACAGCTGACCAGCTTTTAAAGAGTAAGAGAGTGCACAGTCTTTGTCCCTGAATAGGACTCCTGTATTAAACTTCACCCAGCCATGGCCCAGAGACCATTTCAGAAGAGGAGGATGAAAAATTGTAAGAACCAGGTTAATACATGAACACAGGGCAACAGGAATTTGGGACACTGGAAGCTTGCTCGTGTGAACTTGCAGTAATGATGGCATCATCCATGAGACCCATGCCAACTCAGTCAGGCAAGGGCCCACATGGAGCAAGGGAATGGGCACCCATCCCCAGCCCTATCCTGGGAACTATTGGCAACTGATTACTGTTGCATGAGGGAGAGTAGATCTTTAAGTTCTCTACATAGGCTGACTAGACTCCAGTCCATGGACTTGCACAGAAGGACATCTGGTTACAAATTCTTGACCAAATAGGACTTGCCATATATGACAGAATGCAAGAACTGTGGTGGGGCATATGGAGGAACATGGATGGGGGAGGGTGTATAAATTTGATTAAGAATTATTATATGAAGTGCACAAACATCCTCAATAAATGTATTATTTTTAAAAATCAGAAAAGCACATATGTGAAGAAGAGTGGATGGACATAACAGGACCTCTGGCAAGTTTTTGAGAGGAAGTAATATAAAATGATACCTAAAAATAGATAACTCATTATACCAGAGATAAAGTACATAAAATATTATCCCAGATAAACCTTTATATACTGTTGGTATGAATATAAAATAGTTCATCCCTTTAATTTTTAATTCTTATTTATTATTTTATGTGTATGAGTGTACTGTCTGCATGTAGGTTGGTGCACCCATGTCATGCAATGCCACAGAGGTCAGAAGAAGGTGTCAGATTCCCCTTGAACTGGAGTCAAAGACAGTTCTTAGCCGCCATGTGGGTGCTGGGAATCAAACCCGGGTCCTCTTTGAGAGCAGTCAGTTCTCTTAACTGCTGAGCCATCTATCCAGCCCAGTGCACCCCTTTAGAAATATGTCTTGAGACTTATTAACAAGATAAAAATCAGTTTGCCATATGACTTCTCCATGTATACCACTCCTAGGCATATATTCAAAGCACTTCATATCCTATCACAGATATATTTGCTCATTACTGTTCTTTTCATAATAGGTAGGAAATAGAATCTACCTAAATTTTCATCAACTGACAGATGGATAATGAAAACATGGCACATATACAGAACTGAAAATTATATAACTGTTAGAAAATCAAAATGAGGAAATTTGAAGGCAAATTAATGAAACTGAAAAAAATATCCTCAGTGAGGTCACCACAGGTTACATGTTCTTTCTCATATAAAGTCCTAGCCTCCACCTTTGTGTGTTTGGAATGGAGTACATATGGAATCTCGGACTGGAAATGAGCCACTAGTGGGGCAAGGGATGCATTCGGAAGAGGGGACATGCCATAAAACACAGGTGAAATGAAAGTAAAGAGAAGCAGAGGGTTTGCAAAGGTCTGGAGTAATGGGGATAGGGAACTGAGAGACAAAGGGATAGCTTAACCACAAAGAAGTCTGCATGAAGAAGCTACTGGCAGCCCACAATTTTACAATTCCAAGTGAAAAATATAATAAGAAAGGATAGTAGTATATATGTGAAATAAAAAAAAAGAGAGGAAGAATATTGGGAGGTAAATCTTTAAATAGGGATGGAGACAGGTTAACCAAAACTAAGAATGTATGAAGAAATATGAACTCCACTAGTTTTTAGGGTAATTAAATATATAATTTTTAAAAGGAGTCTGAATAGAAGTACCCACATTAGTAAAAATTTTGCTCACAAAAGACATGAGTTATTAAATGAAAATTTTGGTGTCAGGCATGGGTTACCTATGAGTAATTGGTCAGAGAGGCCCTAAAGGCATCTCAAACCTCACAGACTATTGCCATTACTCTTAGTTATCCACCATATCTAGATGGTAAAGTCCTATTGCTGAAGACACTACAAACTATGGTTGCAAAACACAAATCAATTTTGAGCTAACCAGGAAATTGTCCACGTTAGCTGGAAAGTGTTAGGCAAGCTGACTGCTCAGGGAGAGCAGATGTCAATCATCTTCTCCAGTGCTAAAAAATGTACACTACAGTACTAACCTGCCAGACAAGATGGGCCACTGGTTCAATAGCGACAAGACCCTTTCTAGGGGGGTAATCAACCACCCCTCCCCTTGGTTATATTTGAGATTTGATCCATAGGAAGGAATTCATGCATTGTACTGTACACGTAGTCAAAATCCAGGGCTCAAGTAGTCATAGGCCCTAACAAAGAACTAATTGATGTTATTTTGCTAAAACGGTCATGCTGTCAAGCTCCTTTCTAAATATTTTTGTTAATATCCATAGATCCACGCTGCCTCTAATTTTGGTCATGGAAAGTTTTTGTTACACCAGGAAGTGATTAATGCAGATAAACTACCTTTCGAAGTGCCAAAAATAAACAACTGTGAGTGCTCAGCCATAGATGGGACATCAGTATCTCAGCCCTCCCCTCCAAATCTCAGGGAACATCACGAAGGAGGGGCCAGAAAGAGTGTAAAAGCAAGAGGAAAGGGAAGCATGTTCTAAGATTCTGTTCTCTGGTCTTGACATGGCTGTTGCATGCTTGAATACACAGCAGCAGAGGGTAACTGCACAAGATAAACTAGTTTAGAATTCCCACATGGATGGGGAGAGGCTCCTTAATTGATGAGCTATTGCCATTAGTAGCTGCTGGGGAAGGGAGTACCATTTTCTTTAAGAGTGGGCCACTGGCAGGTTTCCCACGCACCTGCAGATGATCTCACAACCACACACATATAAGTAGCACTAATTGTACTCAATAGATAAAAATTTAATTAATTATCAATTAAAAGGCAAACAAAGGAGAGAGATGATGAGGGGTGGTGGGGTGTTGGAAGGGGAAGCAAGGGTGGATATGATTGAGATAGATTGTATACATGTATGAACTTCTCAAAAATAAATTAAAATTAAAACATTACTACACCAATAATATTGAAGAACTCATAAACCTGATATAATTATTTAAACACCTACTTATTCTATGCATTTTCTTCTATTTTATATTAATATATACGAATTATACAAAGTAGGAGATTTGATCACATTTCCATGAATCCATATAAGTTACTTGGATCATATTCATTGCTTCTATTATTCTTTCTGTTCCTCTTTTTCCTACTCCCTTACCCACCCACATCTCTAATACTTTCACTTTTAGTTTTATTAACATTTGTCCCTAGCTTACACACCCATCAGAAACTATGTGATATTTTTCAACTGGGACTTGTTTCACTTAAGATAATGATTTCCAGTTACATCCATTTTCCTGAAAATTTCATTATTTCATTCTTCTTTGTGGTTGAATAAAACTCCATTGTGTATATATAAAACATCTCTTCTTTGTGCATCTATCACAATCATCTGTTTATAGGCAGGGACCTAGGTTGACTCCAAAGTCTAGCTACTGTGAATAGCAACATAATGAGCATAGATATTGTTCTAGTTTGCTTCTCCATTGGTGTGACAAAACACTCTGAACAAAACCAACTTGGGGAGGAAAAGGGTTTACTCATCTTGCATCTCCCAAGCCACAGTTCATCACTGAAGGAGCCCAAGGTAGGAACTCAGGGCAGGAACCTGGAGGCAGGAGCTGAAACACAGGCCATGGAGGAATGCTGCTTACTGGCTTGCTCCCTTGCCCCATGACCAACCTGCTTTCTTATACAATACACAACAACCTGAACATGGGTGATACCATTCACAATGAGCTGAACCTTCCCACATCACTCAATAATCAAGAAAGTATTTCACAGGCTTGGCCATCGGCCAGCCCAATGGAGCCAATTCAGCAATTTAGGGCTCCCTTCACCTAGGTATGTCAAGTTGATAATAAAGGTATCCAGCACAGATACAGATATTGTCTCTATAATAAAGTAACGGATTGTTTTGGAGTATACACAGACATGATATGCCTTGATCAACATAAGTTGTATTTTTTAAGTTTTTGAGGAACCTCCATGCTGATATTGCCATTTTCACCAGCCCTGACAGAAGATTCCTTCTCTCTCATCCTTCCCAACATTCATAGTTTATTGCTCTGAGATGGAATAATTCTCATTGTAGTTTTGCAGTTTCCTGTTTGCTAGAGATAGTGAATATTTATTTTCATATGTTGATTGGTCGTTTGTATTTGTACATTTTAAAAATGTCTGCTCAGTTCTATTGCCCGTCTATTACCTTTATGACTACCACTTCCATTCTGTGCTCTTTTCAGTTTTTTACTCTAGATATTAATTATCTACGTCAATACTTATGTCTTTATGTTTTCAGAAGTAGGAGTTGTAAGTCAACAAATCACAGTGTTAATATCACAAAACTAAGTATTTGGTGGAAGATATAGATAGAGTAGAGATCTAGAAATATTACTCTGTATGATCATTATGTGAAAATGAAAAACCCATATAAAAACATCTCTTTTATGTTGTAAACAGGAAAGAAATAGGAAAATTTAGAAAACTTAGAAGAAAAATAAAAATGGTATAGCACCCAATAGTACTGCAGAGAGACCCTGTCTCAATATATATAGAAGTTACATAGGTACTGCCTATAATATAATTTCATATATACATATATTTAAATTCTCTCCAAGTTACAAATTAAAATTTTGGTAGACTATATTGTCAATGATATATTTGCATCAGACATAATTCATGTCCAAATAATCCTGAATTGTAGTCAAATAAAATAAAGTGCATTTAATCACATTTCTTTTACTAAATATACTGTAAGATTAATGTTAAATCTTCTATAGTGGTGACAAATTTGATACTAATTCACTAAAATGAAAAAAAGTGTTTGGGCATGTATGTAAAGAAAAAAATATGTCCTAGACTGCTTTTGCTATTCGTGTCTTGCCTGAGAAGAGTACTTTTCAAAAAATATTTTGAGATAAGGAATTGTCAGCAAAGGCCTACAAGTGACAGAAAAATCTGTAAAATTCATTGCTGCTTCATTATTTTCTGAGCCTAATTGTGAATAAAATTGTATATTTTTCATACCCTCTCTCCTGACCCTTAGAAAACGTGGAAATTTGTCATAGTTATTTCTCATTCATTTACATTTGTTTTATGTTATTTATAATGCGTTAGGGAAAGCTGTGAGTTTTGACAGTTGAAAATGAATTGAGAGAGAGAGAGAGAGAGAGAGAGAGAGAGAGAGAGACTGCTGAATTTAGAAATACGAATTTAATCCAGTGTAAACAGAAGCACCATTCAAATTCATAGACAGTTTTGGAGAGTGGAGGTGCTTCCTAGCAGGGAACACCTACAATCTTTAGAGTATATCTGTCGATCAAGGAACACCTACAATCTTTAGGGCATGTCTGTCTCTGGTCAAAGGATTTATTAACTCATATGATATAAAACCAGTTCACAAGAAATGCCAATTTGTTTTTTGAAAAGCTGACAGTCCCAGTCCTGCTACCTTACAATATAAAATATATTTAGAAAATTACCAACAATTTACAACAGTTGATTTTGCTAAGACTGAGGATTCATTGGCCATGCAAACCCAGCATTGATATGAGGACAAGATAGTAATAATGTACCAGCTTAACCTGTTTACTTCAGCAACTCTACCCCTGCCCCACCCCCAGTAAAATAAAATGATGAGAACCTAAGATCGTTAAAATTGGAGAGCAAATAAACAAGACAAATAAGAATTAAGCAAGACTAATTTATGTGATTTGGACTAAATTTTATATTTTCTATTAAAATCTGTGTACTTTTTAACTTTTCACATATGTACTTGTAAATAGCAGTTGTGCTAGTACGTTAAAGTTCTAAGTTATCAAATGAAAGGATTAAATTGAATGTTTTTCAATCTTTGTTGGAACTTGACATGGGGTTCATTTCAAGTATATTCACTATGAAAACTGAACAAAATGTCCAACATATTTTGCTTACCATTGTGAGAAAAGTAATTTAATGCCATGTATGCCTATTTCACATGAGCTCTACATCTTTGAGATTTTATTTTAAACCAGAACACAACCTGAGATAAAGGTCCATTTGTTGTTGTTTTCTTACATGACCTTGTGAAAAATTGAATATATTTATAACTATAAATATGAATGGGAACATAGGTATAAACATATATATGTATATAAATGCAGGAAGTATTTTGATTTGGTTATTTCAGGACATACTGGGAATACTAGGAATCTCATATTGCTTGCATACTAAGAAGAATGAAAGAGTGCTTTAAAAAATAAATAAGAATGGCAGAAAGGGATAGTCTAGAGAGAAAACAGCAAGGTCTAGCAGTTAGATTCAAAGCTGAGAAAGGGGTTCCTCCAGGAACTGCATGGCTGTGGTCTGAATGCAGCAAAAGGCTGCCTCTGGGGCAAGAGGGGAGAAACATACATAAAAAATTAAAGGGCACTAGGAATTTACTCAGATGCCAAAGGGAATCTGTAGAAGAATTTATTGGATTCTCTGCATGAGAAATTTAAAGTTCAAGTACAGCATCTCTAGGTTTATTGACTGATATGTTAAATGCATTTCCTCCACAGACAAATAGGTATATCACATTTGTACCCAAGAACAAATACAAGCACATTTAACCCCACATATACCTTAAAGGCAAAGAATTTTCTTAATTTAAACTCCTTATATAAAATATCATTTTTATAGAATTTGTAAGGACTATTTGAAAATCCTAAATCTTTTATTTAGTAGAATATTCCATGTATTTATGAACCATTTTTCCTCATTGGAGAATAACTTATTACATGGCATAATATTTGTCAAAGCCATCATTGCACAATGCAGATTTAAACAGGCAAAGGACACTTGGTTCCATATTGCAATAGAGGAGAGAGACCTGAGCTCAGCCTAAGTGCAGCAATATGGAAACAAAGAACAAAAAGATGGTTAAGAGCTGTGGTTATACAGTGCACATCACAGGCCTTCTGCATATGGCAACTAGCTTTACTCAAATGAAGTCTCTTTTCTCATCTTTTCATGACAGGAAATAGTTTTACAACTTTGACCAAACTGCTCATGGAGGTAAGGCCCTCCTCTCCCACAGGGCACTTCACAGAGATGGCTCCCAGGTCAGGTGGAAAGGCATTCTGGGTTGTAAAACTGCCAAGAAACTTTTTCAAAGATTTGCATCTTAAATAGACAGAGAAAGAATCTACAATGACAAGTGCCATAAATAAAATGTTTTAAGGAAAGGAGTTCTGGGGCCAGTCAGCTACGAGCCTGGCTAAGATTAAAGAGAAGACCATTAGGACCATCTCTAACTTATCTTGCTACGACAATTTTATTTCATTTTAAATGATGGATTGGCATGCTTATATCTTTCTTTATCTTCACTTAATGTTGATTCTTACAGTAATTACTAATATCTGAATATACATTTTTTAAAATTATAAGTTCAAATATAGTCATCTCAGGATACAGATCTGAAATTTCTGAATCCATTCATAATCTTCTATAGCTCTACAATATTGATAAGATTAATAGTATCATCATTTTTCTACTAAAGTTTTACTGAGACAAGCAAACAAAAACATCAAGCCAAGGAACATTGGACCTTAAACACTTAGCAGAGATATATTTTTTCACTATGGTGTTTGCTTCTCAAAAGGCCTTTCAATGTTCTCAGATCAATAATTTAATTCCAAGTATATTAGGAAAATGTCAGCTGGCAACAAACTCTTTCATAAACATAAAGGTTTAAAAATCAACCCTATTTCTTCTTTATTCAGTTTATTTCTATCTAGGTACAATATAATTGTGTTATAAGAACAAAGGTTATCTCATAACATAATTCTTAAATGTATTGGAGTATATTGTCTCCATGTATGTAAGTACATTCATATTTTACAATGCCCATAGAGCCTAGAAGAGGGTGTCAGATGCCCTGGAACTGAAGTGATGACCTGTTGTTATACACATTGTAGGTGCTGGAAATTGAACCCAGGTCCTCTGAAAGAGCAGCTGTTAGGCCAGAGAAAAGCCCCTGCCTGCCACAGCACTCTCCTGCCTTAGGAACCCTTTTCCCCTGTGCTCCACACCCCCCCATCCCCCACTGCAGAGCAGAACAAAGAACCAGCATGAAAAGCATGAAAACTCAGCTCTTCCCTCTGGAGAAGTCAGTAGTCAACTCAAGTACCCACCCCCATGGGTCCAGTCATAACTTTACTTGGGCATTAGTCCAGTTTTCTAGACACATGTCAGCACCCTACCCTCAGAGACCTATAAGATGCCACTGCACCAGACCCAGTCTCCCCCAGCCCCAGTCTCCCCCAGCCCCAGTCTCCCCTAGCCCCAGCCCCGGGGGTTAACAGGACCTCCCGGGAACCAACTCAGTGAACCTGCCTCTGTTGGACTTTAATTTGCCTTGATCTGGCCCTATTAAACTTGCTTTTATACTTGTGATTTGGCTAATCTGGTTTATGGCTTCAGGGAGAAGCCTCACAGCAGCCAGTGCTCTTAACCATTGAACCATCTCTCCAGCCCACTCATAAAATAATTTCTAACTGAAAACTACATTAAAAATTGAAACCTTGTGGTTATAACCATTATTGTCAGTTATAGAACTGGCTATATTGAAAACTTGCCAGGTTCAAGTTGGCACTGCTTTTCTCCTGTCTCTCTCTTGATAGCTAGAAGAGAGAAGAGTTAAAACTACCAGGGATATGAGACATACCAGGAGACTAGGAATTTCAAAGACAACACGGGGCTCTCATATGACAAATTTTTAAGAAAATCAATATAAATTATCAACCTTATGGGTTTTTTTTTGGTATTTTGGAAACAGGGTCTTCCTGTAGCCACAGTTGGCTCTCTATGGAGACCAGACTGGTCTTGAACTCACGGAGATCCACCTGTCTCTCTGCCTCTCAAGTGCTTTAAATTGCCAATCTTATATCCAGTCATCAAATGTTTTAACAGAATAGTTTCCTGTAACTTCATGCATAATTTGAAATCTAACAAATTGTCAGAGAAAAGTCCACTTGAGACTAAGTCAGGTTTCATACTAGGATTTTTTTTTTTTTTTTTTTTTTGCGGTTCTCAGCCTCAGCCTTTAACGGCTGCGCTATCCCTCCAGCCCCATACTAGGATTTTTAAAAGCAAAGGTATTCTACCTCCATCATGAAAAATGTCATGGATTCCTTTTTTTCTTTTTAAAATTGAAGTCAAACTTCATCTCAATCTGTTGATAGCTTCTATTCAGAGTGATTCACAGATATTTTTGCTATTACATGGCAACCTGTATTTATAATTTGGAATAGAAATTAATAAAAACCTCCATAGTGAAATAATGTTGAAATTGTTTTACAAGCAATGAAATCAAAGTTGTGTTAATAGAAGGTAAGTGTCTTCATCATGAGACCAAAGTGCATTGTCTAGATTAGCTGTCCTTGCTTTGAAGTAATACTTTCAGAAATTTAACTGGGGTTCTCTATACTGTTCTCCCTGTCTTTCTTGAGAAGGTCTTTCTCCTGCCAGAATATGTGACTCCATAAAATAGAAGAAGAAAAACCCCATGACTGAAGCCTGTGAACCCTGTAAGGGAGAACAGAAGCACAAGATTATTATAAATGCAAGAAGAGGGGGGCCAACTACATACTACAGAGCAGAGCCATAGAGAGGACAAAAGTCTTGTGTGTGTGTGTGTGTGTGTGTGTGTGTGTGTAAGAAGTGCTGATGAAGATCTAGAGGGAGAGGCTATGTGTGGAAGGACCCTGCTTATGATTATGATTCCTACTCTTTGGCCATGAGACAAATCTGAACCTGGTTTTGGTCCTTCTGCTGCATATGCCCATCATTTCAACTTGTTTCGATTTGAAGAAAAGTTTGTAGAAAACCAGTACACAATTCTTGAACAACTTTAGTAACATCTTTCCCTAATATCTATCCCAATTGTAGCTTCATTTTCAATGATTGAAGAAAATTCTCATCAATCACAGCTACCATCTGGCAAGTCTGAGTCTAAAGAAAGCCCTGCACTGCATTTCTACTATGTGAGGATACACAGAAGCTATCAACTATGAGGCACAGGCATTTCAAAGTTTTATTGCTTATATATTGTTAAATCTAATGAATTCTGTTATAGCAGCCCCAAAGAACTAAGACAAGAGTTACAAGACATGAATTTGACAACTTGATCTCAAACAGTTCAAGAAAAGCATATCCTGTATTTTTTATAACTTTTCTATATAGCTTGACATAATGTTAAAAATTAAAAAATGGGGGTCTGGAGAAATTTGCATACACAAGCATGTTGATAGTCCATATTTGCTGTGACCTCACAATTCACCTCCACTCTCTAGCCCTCACATTCTGACATGCCATCTCTTCCACAAATGGTCCCTGGGCCTTGGAGAAAGGGGCAAGAGGGAGTGAGAAGAAAAAGTATCCATTTTTCTTTGAAGTGACACATTGGAACCCCAGGTCTGTCCAAGCTTTGCTTTCCATGAGCTGCTGGCTCATCCAGGGGTCTTTTTTAAGTCTACTAATAAAATACAAATAGAAAGTACAGGCACTTAAGCAAACATTATCATGCCAAGTCATTTTATGGGCACAGATAAAGTTTGGTTGGTATTTTAGTCTAGGAACTGAAGGTTTTTGGGCACAGGGATGCAAATAGCATCCTATTGTGGCCTATAATGTCTTTAGCCACTAGAGAGTGACAATCTTGCAGTATCAGACATATGCTACCCCCACAACCCAGGGAGTATGCCATAGGTACAATTAGATTCGGGGGGTTTACAAATATTAGGCCACCACTACAGCAGTCTTTGTAGGCAAGGGAAGGTATAGCTTTTGAGTTTTGCATAACTCTGGAGAACAATTCTTTCCAGTGATCTGCATGACACTCTCTGGTATCATGAAGCTCAGCTGTCCATTTGCAGTGTAAGGTCTCAACACAATTTTTCCTTTTCATGCTAACACCATGTCTTCAGCAGTAGTGTCTTATTGTCCACTTTTTTTTTGCATGTATCCCAACATCACAGGCAAATAGCCTTTGTTTTAGGGACTTTTGAAGCCTCTCTGGCCAACAGCTCCTTGGTAAAGTATCCCACAGTTGGTACCAAAAGACTCCACTTACCCATATGTCTCACCTGACAACAAAGCAAACTTTAGAGGCAGGGCACTAATACAAAGGGACAGACACAAATGTCTAAGTTAACACACTTTTTGAATGTTTAGACAAGTGAGCTCCTCTGCTTGTAGGCCCCAATCCATATCTTGAATGTTTCTTGCAGGAACCAAAATTGGGCCTCCATCTGTGGGAAGACAAAAAAGAATCCCTTTCCATAGTTAGTAGTAGATTTGGGTTTCTTTATTGTCCCAACATTGCACCTTGTCATAGCACCAATGGCTCTATCGTGGCCTATCAGAGGGCTCCAACGTTTATGGATTAGAGTTGTAAATTCTGATTTCAAAATTGAAAAGTTGACACAAAGTTCAGATTAAAGAATGTTCTGCAAACTGCATCCCAGAGGGAGGCATATTCCCCTCCCCATTTTTTTTTTACCATGAACAGAACAGTTTTTCATGTTTCCCAGAATCCTGTGTCTTGATTTATATATATTTTTTTAAAGTCAGGAGTTGTATTACATATGAATAGATAAGAACCATGTGATAAAGTTCGACTAAGCCCATTTAAGCTATCTCCTATATACTAATGGTTTAAGGAGGCAAAAAAAAAAAAAACAGTCTTTCAGCCAGAGCTACAGGGAGACCCTGTCTCAAAAAGATCATAAAACATAGATGTGCATGTATCTTTGCAGTATGATGAGTCTTATTGGTATATACCCAGGAGTGGTATGACTGGGTCAGGTGGTAGGTTCACTTTGAGTCTTTTAAGGGTTTTCCACACTGCTTTCCACAGTGGTTGTATGAGTTTACATTCTCACCAGCAGTGGATGAGTGCTCCCCTTTCCCCACAACCTATCCAGCATTTGGTGTCTTTTGTTTTCTTGATCTTAGCCAGTAATATCAGAGTGAGATAATAACTTACAGTGGTTTTAATTTGCATTTCCTTAATTATTAATGATGCTGAACACTTTCTAAGGTGTTTCTCAGCCAGCTTTACTTCCTCACTGGTGAAGTTTCTGTTCAGCTCTTTATTCCATCTTTTGAGTAAGTCATTTGTTTTCTTGTTTCTTTGTATTTTGAGTAGTTTATATATTCTGGATGTTAATGCTCTGTCAGATGCAGCTCTTTGCACAATAGCGAAAAGTTGGAACCAACCCAAATGCCCCTCAACTGAAAAGTGGATAACAAAAATGTGGTACATCTACACAATGGAGTTCCATGCAGTAGTAAAGAAAGATAACATCACGAACTTTGCAGGTAAATGGATGAAACTCAAAGCCATTAGGCTAAGTGAAGTAACACAGTCCCAAAAAACCAAACAGGGAATGGTTTCCCTCATTCATGGATGCTATTACCAAATTCCACTATTGAAAGGCAAGCTGAGCAACATTATTGTCATATTTCTTTCTATTTGAAAGTAACTTTGATGGTATAATGTGAATCTGATAATGAGCCCCAGAATTAGCTTACCACTTACTTTCAGACATGGTAATTAATGTATACAGGTGGAAGGTATATATACATAGTTTAGAGTAATATAAAATTAAAAGGAAAAAATGAACTCCTGGACATACATCAGAATTAACATACAGTTTATTCCTGGAGGACATAATTCTGGTACATATATAATGTGTACATGGGCACACTTTGGAGCAGTACAGTTGGGAGGGAACCACAGCAGCATAAGGACTGGGTCAAGGAACGGACTGCTGTGGTTGAATTCTGCATAGGACAATGTGGTGGTTTGAATGAGAGTGCCACCATAGGCTTTAGGTATTTAGACATTTTGTCCCCAGTTGGTGGCACTGTTCTGGGAGATCTTAGAAGGTGTGGCCATGCTGGAGGAAATATGTCATTGGGGGCAGGCTTAGTGAGTTTAAAAACCTTGCATTCTCCAGTCTCTCTCTCTCTCTCTTGACTTCCTGTGCTCATTGTGAAATGTGAAACTTGGCTTTATGCTCCAGCCCCAGCCACCATGCCAGGGACTTTGATTCCCTATTTTGAAAATTCCAAAAAAACCCATAAGAGCAAATAAACTCTTCCTTTTTTAAGTTCCCTTGGTCATGGTGGTTTATCACAGCAACAGAAAAGTGACTAATACAGTATTTGGTACCAGAGAGTGGGCTATTGGATGTGAAGAACCTGACCATGTGGGTGTTTGGAGAAATGTGGAAGACTTTGGAACTTTGGGCTAGAAAAGCTGTTGACTACTGTAAGCAGAGCTTAAGGGGCCATTCTAGTAGAAGCCTGGAAGAAAACATTGCTTCAAAAAATGTAGTTCCAGATGAAAATAAAGACTTAAGCAGCAACTGGGATATTTTGGCAAAGAGTCTGCCCACAGTTTGCCCACAGCCCAAATGCTTGCCTAATCCTAAATTGAAAAGCAATGGACTAATGTCTTTGGTGGAGGATATTTCAAGACAGCCTAATGTAGAAATTGTAGCATGGCTCTTAATGGTGAATATTGTGCAGATCTACAGTGAAAAAGAGCAGATGGGGCAGAAAGAAATGAAGAATGTTTGCATCTGAAAAGTGCACCAGGAAGATTAAAGGTGGGGCCAACGCATGTGAAGGAGAGGCTCCCTTTGATAAGTTGATTAAAATGATTAAGAAGAGGCCTACTTATTTACAAGTAAACAATGGAAAAAGTGAGATTAAAGTGATTAAGGAGAGGCCTTGAGATTTACAAGTAAACAACAGAAACAGTACCTTCAGGTCAAGACCACACACAGTTATGCCTCCAATTTTTTGAAAGGAAAATACTGAAAGGGTTTTCTACTCCAACAAGTCCAGGGCAGAGACAAGTTGCAAATGTGGTTGAAATAGGCGAGGGTCCATCCCAAACTTGCAGCCAAATGTGGCAGTTTCATTCACATGCTGCTGGCTTTAGAGGCATGAAGGATGCAAGAGTTAAGGGTCATCAGTTCTTCCTCCACAGCTTCAGAGAGCCACAGAGGCCAGGCAGAGTGCAGCAGGGGTGTCCCTGTATAAAGAAGGCCCTGATAGGTCATTGTGTGAAGCTGTGAATGTGAAGCCTTGTTGGCAGCAGAGACCACAAGAAGACATTCGAGATGCCAGAGCTGTGAGATATTTTGCAAAGGGGGGGCTGCATACAGGGAGTGGTACCAGCCTAAGGAAGAGATGTATGTTGCAAGCAAAGCTGGAAGAGCTGAGCCATTTAAGCCATTTGGAAGTAAATTCCCAGAAGTTGCACATGGAGCTACTGGACTTGGTGTTTGCCCTGCTGGTTTTCAGTCTTGTTTTGGTCCAGTATTTCCTCACTATGCCTCTGTTCCTCCCTTTGGAATGGGAATGTGTATTCGGTTCCACTGTCTATTGGGAGCTTACAGTAAAGAGATGGGCCTGTGTCTCAGAAGACATTTTGGACTATAGACTTTTGAATAGAATTGAGACTGGTAAAGACTATGGGGACTTTTACAGTTGGACTAAATGCATTTTGCATTTTATACGGTCATGAACCTATGGGGGCCAGACAGTGGAATTTGGTGGTTTGAATAAGAGTGTCCCCCATAGGCTTTAAGTATTCAGACATTTTGTCCCCAGTTGGTGGCACTGTTCTGGGAGATCTTAGAAGGTGTGGCCATGCTGGAAGAAGTACATCATTGGGGGTGGGCTTAGTGAGTTTAACAAACCTTGCAGTCTCCAGTCTCTCTCTGTCTTGACTTCCTGTGCTCATTGTGAGATGTGGGCTTTCTGCTCCTGCCCCAGCCACCATGCCTCCCGCCAGAATGGACTCTGATTCCCTGGAACTCTCAATCATAAGCTCAAATAAACTCTTCCTTTTATAAGTTCCCTTGGTCATGGTGGTTTATCACAGCAACAGAAAAGTGACTAATACAGACAATAAACCTTTGCAAAGAAAAACTTTGGATAGATTGAGAGAAAGATGCAGGACATGTATGGCAGAGTGCATGAACTGGGGTGGAGTGGGAAGAAGGGAAAGGGGAATATGTCTAAACTGAACTAAAACATGATGTCTGAAATACACAAAACATCAATAAAAATATTATTAAAAAATCCAGTCTTTCTTGTGCCATATTATCTTTATCTGTGAAATAAATGTTACAGGTAACATTTGTACAATACAGAGATAAATGTAGAACATATATGTACATTTAATCCTTGTACTGGATAGCTTTAGTGTCAACTTGACACACCTGGGTTGAGGGAGCCTCAGTTGGGGAATTGGCTCCATTGGATTGGCCTGTGGCCATGTCTGTGGAGTATTCTCTTGATGGTCGAGCAGTGTGGGAGGGCCCAGCCCACAAGTGTGGTGCCGCCCTGGGCAGGTTGTTGTGTACTGTATAAGAAGGTGGGCTGGGCATGAGCCAGGGAGCAAGCCAGTGAACAGCATTCCTCCATGGCCTGTGCTTCAGCTCCTGCCTCCAGGTTCCTGCCCTGAGTTCCTGCCTTGGGCTCCTTAAGTGATGAACTGTGACCCAGGAGATGTAAGCTGAATAAACCCTTTCCTCCCCAAGTTGGTGTCAGAGTGTTTTGTCACAGCAATGGAAGACAAACTAGGAGAATCCTAAAGCTAGCATGGGGAATCCAGTACAAATTACGACTAGATCAAACATTAACAAGTTTTATATTTCTAATTAGCCCAAGCATGTTACTATTTTATTTTGGAAATAGTCAATTATTTCAATTTTATATAGGAACATTTTAGTTAATTCCATGAGACCTGGAAACATTTACTAATAGATTTATCTTTAGTTATTAAATGTTACCAAATATTTAATATTCATTCCCATATATGAAGATAAAAGAGTTATTTTAAACAAAACATTATAAAGTACAAACTTTAAGATGTCTTAGCAAGTTTTGGAGCACATTCTAAATGATCAATTCTCTTTAAAAGTTTAGAGATATTTTACCTAAGCTTCCAACAACACTCTGTCTATATGTTCCAAAGATGTTTTACCTAGCAGTCAAATGTCTTACATATAAAACACATTTAAATATAGAAATGAATTGCATCTTAGAAGAGAAGTAATTTTTTCTTAAAATTAGCTTATGTACTTAAATACTGAGAACTCCATTGTAATTTAACAATTTTAGTTTATACCTATAGGGGCTAGAGAGATGGCTCAGTGATTAAGAGAGCTGATTGCTCTTTCACGGGACCCAGCTTTGATTCCCAGCACCCACATGATGGCTAAGAACCACCTTTAACTCCAGATCTGTAGGAATCTGACACCTTCTTCTGACCTCCACAGCATTGCACAACATGAGTGCACCAACCTACATGCAGACAGTACACTCATACACATAAAAAATAATAAAGATAAGTAAATATACAAATAAATAATAAATAAGTAATTATAAGATAATAGGTTACCCAAAATTTTTGCTCTGAAAGAGTGTAACCAATAGGTGGTAGTATATACTCAGTAAAACATTCAATTGTTATCATATGTTTGTAATTCCATTACTAACCTTTAAAATTAATTTATCCAATAGTCATTTGATTATATTAACAGAGCTGAGACTGGAACAGAGGTTCCTATTCCACCCCAGAGCCAGCCTTTCAGTGACCCCCAAAATTATGTGATCATACACTAATAATTTATACAAGACCAATTAAAAATTGCTAATTCTAAAAGTCTGAAGCAAATAACATTTATGAGTTAGATTTATCCACAGTGGTTTATAGTTGACACTTTTTAATCAATAGAAATCTAGAAGGTCATAAGAGACTAAAATACAAACACACACCTACACAGACACACATGCACACAGTATGAAGTGGACATATTTTTCTGGCTGACCAATAGGGAGGAATTACATTAATGCTTAATTCTCAAGAAGGAACACAAAACTGTTTCCAAAAATATCTATTTAAATTAGAGTAAGATTTTTAGTTTAGATTGTGATACCCAGACCAGGGTGACCTGAAGCTCTCACAGAAGTTTACCAGCCTCTGCCTCCATAGGGCTAAAATCAAAGACCTATGTTCCCATGTTAGTTTCAAAAGGCAAACTCAGACTTAAACATGAGGTTTAAGATGAAATGTTTGTTCTGGGGTAAGAGATATAAACCAGCAGAGTCTGGCTCACAGGTTTTTTGTTTTTCAAGGACTGGAAGCAAAGGCATTTAAGGCATGGACAAGTACACCTTTTTGTTTGAAAGACTTCTTTTTGCTAAGACATTAAAGTGGAATAAGATTAAAAGAGCAGAATAGATTTTGATGCCCAGGACTTTTTAGCTAAGTATGCACATATATTTCCTTTAAAGATGTTTAGAGTACCTGGGTTTATAAACAAAGGTATTTATATTTGATTAGGCATGCCAAGATGGAATTTAAACCTAATAGCTTTTGTACACAAGAATAAGGGTCATAATTTAAAGACAATACAATTACATGATATCTCTCTGCATGGAAGTATATTAGATCCTAACACCTGTAAATGTATAACATGATATTATAAAGAAAAATTTAACAGACATGAATTAAATTCTAAAATATAAAGAGAACTGGAAACTGATACACATTATGTAAGATATAATAGAACATATCAAAATCTAAAATAATCACTTAAAGATAGGCAAATGTTAGGTGAAAAAAGTTGAAATCTGAGAGAGTTACCTATAAGATCCACAAGAACCTGAAGTGTAAAATAATTCTATCCAGAAACAGGTTGAAACAATGATAAAACTTCCTATGATCTGAAAACAACTTTGCTCTTTTGCTCTTATATTGTGAATCCTTTTAAAAAATAAATAAATAAAAATTAAAAGAAAAAAAAGAACACACACACAAAAACTTTCTAAAATGAAAACCAAAGGAGGTTAGAACATATGCTTGTGGTTTTATTAAGATATCTAGAAATAGATACCACATTTTCTTTATCTACTCCTCAGTTTATGGGCACTTGAGTTGTTTCCAGCTCTTCACTATTGGGAAGAGAGCTCCAATAAGCATGGATATACAGTATCTCTGTGATAGGATGAATCTTGTGGGTATATACACAGGAGTGGTATGACTGGGTCAGGTGGCAGGCTCATTCTGAGTCTTTTTTCTTTTTCTTTTTNTTGGTTATGCAGACCAGGCTAGACTTAAACTCACAGAGATCCACATTCCAAGTCTTACATTCCAAGAGTTCTCCACACTGCCTTCCATAGTGGTTGTAGGAGTTTACACTCCCACCAGCAATGGATGAGTGTTCCCCTTTCCACATAACCTCTCCAACATTTGGTATCTCTATGACTCACTTTTCTGTTGCTATGATAAAACCACCATGACCAAGGGAACTTATAAAGGGAAGAGTTTATTTGAGTTTTGAGCTTACGATTGATGGTTCCAGGGAATTAGAATCCATTGTGGTGGATGGCATGGTGGATGGGGCTGGAGCAGAAAGCTGAAGTTCTCATCTCCCAATGAGTACAGAAAGTCAAGAGAGAGACTGGAAACTGCAAGGCTTGTTAAACTCACTAAGCCCACCCCCAATGATGTACTTCCTCCAGCATGGCCACACCTTCTAAGATCTCCCAGAACAGTGCCACGAACTGGGGACGAAATGTCTGAATACTTAAAAGCTTATGGGGGACACTCTCATTCAAACTACCACAGTATATTTTGTTTTCTTGATCCTAGCCAGTCTTATCAGAGTGAGATGATATCTCAGAGTGGTTTTAATTTGCATTTCCTTAATTATTAATGATGTTGAACACTTTTTAAGATTTTTCTCAGCCGTCTTACTTCCTCACTTGTGAATCTCTGTTCAGCTCTTTACTCCATTTTTGAGTGAGTCATTTGTTTTCTTCTTTTTTTTTTTTGAGTATTTTATATATTCTGGATATTAATGCTCTGTCGGATGTATCACTGGTGAAGGTTTCCTCCCACTCTGTGGGTTTTCTCTTCATTTCATTGGTTGTTACTTTCACTGTACAGAAGCTTTTGAGTTTAATGAGGTCCCATTTGTGAATTTTTTACCTTATTTTCTGCACAGCTGCTGTCTGACTTATAAAGGTTTTTCCTACACCATTTGCTGAAGATGCTGTCTTTCTTCCATTGAGTCTTCTTGGCCCCTTTGTCAAATATGAGGTAGGTGACATTGTATGTGTTAAATCTTGGATCTTCAATTTTGTTCCGTTGGTCTATGAGTCTGTTTGTGTGCCAGTACCAGGCTGTTTTTATGACTATAGTTCCATAATATAGTTTGAAGTCTGTTATAGTGATCCCCCCTGTATTGCTCTTTTGGCTCAGGGTTGCCTTGGCTATTCAGTGTCTTCTGCTTTTCCATATGAATTTAAAGATTTTTTTTCTAAGTCTGTGAAGAAACTCATGGGGATTTTAATTTTAATTGGGATGAATCACATATTAACTTGCATAGAATGTACATTTTTTTTTACTATATTAATTTTTCCAACCCATGAGAATGGGAGGCCTTTCCATCTTCTGCTGTCTTCTTCAATCTCCTTCTTCAGGGGCTTAAAATTTTCCTTGTGGAGTTTTTTGATGTCTTTGGTTAGGTTTGTTCCTAGGTATTTTTTATTGTGAGTGGGAAGGTCTCCTTATACTCCTTCTCCCGGTACGGTGCTTGTTGTTGGTGTAAAGAAAAGCTACTGATTTTTCTAGGTTAATTTTGTATCCTGACACTTTCCTGAAACTCTTACTCATTTCTAAGAGTTTTCTGACAGAGTTTTTGGTGTCCCTTAGGTAAACTATTATGTCATCTGCGAAAAGGGATAGTTTTACCTCCTCTTTTCCAATTAGTACTCCTCTAATTTCCTTTTCTTGTCTTATTGTTCTTGTGGGCATTTCAAGCACTATATTGAAAAGGAGTGGGGATAAGGGGCAGCCTTGCTAGGTTCCTGACTTTTGGATAAAGAAAATATGGTCCATCTATATAATGGAGTTCTATGCAGCAGTAAAAAATGATGACATCATGAACTTTGCAGGTAAATGGATGGAACTAGAAGCCATTATGCTAAGTGAAGTAACACAGTCCCAGAAAAACAAATGATGAATGGTATCTCTCATATGTGGATGCTAACAGTAAATCCCTAGTTGAAAGGCAAACTGAGCAATGTTAATGTTATATTTCTTTTTATCTGAAAGCAACTGTGCTGTTATAAGGTGAATCTCTTAGTGGGCTCTAGAATTAATCTACCATGTATTTTCAGACTCTGTAATTTTGGTATATGAGTGGAGGGTATGTATGCATATTTTAGAGTAATATAAAATTAAAGGGAAAAATGTGAATTCTTAAAAAACTATCTAGAAATAAATAAATGTTTACAATAACATTTTTTAACTTTTAGCTTAGGAAGAAGTATGTCTGTTTTAATTTTTTGCTGCCTCAGTTGTGGAAAGCCCCAATTTGCACAAGAAAGAGGAAAAGGCAGGGGCCAGAGCAAGCCTGAGGAAGAATTAGCATAACAAAAAGAGCCTGGGCTACAACTGCCAGCGGCCCAGGACCACACCAGGGTGGTCAAAACTGTTTTGCACTTGGCAGGGGGTGGGAGGGAGAGGGTTAACCATTTTTGTGGAGGAGGGGGCTAGAACCCAGAGTCAGATCTCAGACCTGTAAACATTTTTTAAAATAGCCTGAAGACCAAGCTGTGCCTGAGGCTGATAGCCTCATGACTGCAAAATGGATAATCCTGTAGCTGGTACACAGCCACGAACTGATGGGACAAAGAACTGACTGAAACAGTAAAGTTCTCCCCAAAACAAGCATAGAAAAACTCTAAAAAGATTCAGAAAAAGATACAAGACATATATGGCAGAATGTTTGAACTCAGGTGGGGTGGGGGGCATGGAAAAGGAAATGAGTCTAAATTAGAGAAATTAAGTATGAAATGCACAAAACTTCAATATGACAGAGAGAGAGAGAGAGAGAGAGAGAGAGAGAGAGAGAGAAACAGTAGTTGGATTCAAGAAAATTTAGGACCTCAGAAGTGCTGAGAAGTTCTAGTTGGAAGACAGTGATACTTCCAAATTTTTGCAGAACTTTTAGTTTGGAATATTCTTTATTAAAAACAAAAGAAATAAAGAAAACTTCTGTGTGGAGATGATAGTTTATGTTCTGGATAAGTAAATGTTTCTTGACTATAGGGTTCCCAGTATTGATTCCCAAGATGCCTTTGGATACCCAATGTTATAGAAAGCTGAACTAAGAGCAAATAACAGGAAACCACTGTTGGTTGCAGTTCCAGTAAGGCGCTACCCTGAGGGCCTGGCCCCCAGGGCTCCTGCGTACCAACATTCTAAGTATTTCCCCATTTCCAGAAACAACCAGCCTGTATAAAGGTCACTTTGAGTGACCAATGAAGAAATGACTTGTTGCTGTTGCTGTAACCTACCCTGCTCAAAATGTATAAAGCCTGAGTACTGGGATTGTTCAGGGTTTCGCCTTTCACTGCTGTACAAGCGAACCCCAGCATGGTGGCAGATTAAACCTCTTGCTTTTTCATCCAGATTTGTCTCTGCATCTCTCACTCCAGGGGTCTCTCGAGAGTAAGGCTAAACACACACACACACACACACACACACACACATACACACACACAAAGAAGTGAGGTGATTGGTCAGTAAGAGTGACGACGTTGGCCTGTTTACTCAAAGAACTTTATTATTGTTGGACCTGAGCACGTTCCACAAGACACTTTCTAGAAATTTCACATACTGGAGTGTTCATGGGTGTATGCAGTCAGCAGAAACACAGAACCAGTCAGAAAAGTCTGTCTTGGTTGAGCAAGTGTGCATTATGGTCTTCTATGCCAGGGCAGCAGAAAAAAAGGTTTTAATTCTATGTTCCAAGTCAGGAAATTTCCTGTAACACTCAAACTGATCACATCTAAGTATATCAAAAATATCAGAAAACACTTACCTTGATTGATCATGCTCATAAATCCAGTTCCACATGCCCACAAAGGTTATTCTGAGACAAAGATGTTAGCCCATAAACAGAAGCAAAAGCATCCTAGGAGAAGGGACATGATTTGTGGTTTAGGATATTTTAAACAGCTGGCCAGGGAGAACAGTGAAAGAAGAACATGCATCACTCCAGAAAAGTCAGAGAGCTGCATTTTGGGGTGCATTCTCATTTTAGATTAGAAAAATGGGAGCAACTGGACTTTTTTTCTAACATTTTATTTATTATTTCTAACATTTTATTTATTATTTTTATTTTATGTGTATGAATATATTGCCTGCATGTATGTAAGTACACCTGTATTTCGCAATACCATGAAGGTCAGAAGAAAGCATAGGATTCTCCTGGAACTGGAGTTACAGGTGGTTGTTAGACACTCTGTGGGTCTGGGAGTTGAACTCCTGCTCTCCACAAGAGGAGCTAGTGCTCTTAACCACTGAGCCACATCTCCAGTCCTGACTTTGTTTTTTTCTTTATTTTATTAAGACCATTTTCCATTATAGAAAAGAATATTGTTCAGCAGGTAGTTTAAATATAAATTGAGAAAGCTTTTTTTTTCACTTTTACTAATGTTGATCTCTGTGTAACCTTACAAAAGTCACTTTTAACTCTAAACTTCTGTTTTAAAATTTAAAGCAGGATTATTTTTTTATAATAAAGTACCTTTCCCACAGATACAGTAAGATTTCATTAAATATTCACAAGACTTTTCAAGTATAGAGTAGAAAGAAATGTGAGGTATATAAACTCTGTCAACAAATTAAGTTTGTTTTTTTTAACAAAATTGACATTTCTTTATGTGCTTCATTTTAAATTAAGCACAACTTCTAAAACTTTAAAGAGCATACTTAATATTTCCGTCACAAAATGTATTGAAGGAAATACAAACTCTTCTTCAGATTCCTTATTCGGTTTAGAAGCATATTCTACAAAGGAACATATATTCTACACTCCCAAAGAGAATGCCAGAAGAATGACTAGAGCAGCTCTGATCCCACCTTTTATAGCAACAAGAAACGTTCACTCCTCCAACTCTTTCTGAATACAGGAAAGCAGCTGGGACCAGTGAATTTTCTTTTCATCACCTCAGGGTGTGATGGGATTATTCAGGAGAAATCAAATTGACTTTATAACTTTAGAAGATATATCTACAAAGAAAAGAACTGAAATGAAAAAACTGTAAATTATAGTTCCCTACTTGAGCAAGCCAAGTCACTCTACTCTCCAGAGTCTCCCTTTGTGCTTCAAGGGTACATCATGATTTCTATAAGAAAAAAACTAAAGCTAAATGACGATGATCAGTGGGAGCTTTATTGTTCTTTATATTCACTTTATATCATGTGTCATGAAAAATATAAGAAAGTACACATATATGTACATATGCTGATATAAATGTGTATAAAAACAGAGTAAAATATTGGTACCTGACACTTTAAACTATTATAACAACTGTTAACCTATTAAATGTTTTAAATTTGCAATTCAAATTGCAACTATAAAAGTGATAAAATCTGACTGAAACTATATTTTTTACCATGGTCTGCATGGAAACAATGCTTACTGGGAAAAAAAATCATCCTATTTTGACACTCTACTATTCATATATTTTGAAAGTGCAAATAATACCAAACCTTAATAGGAGGATTAAGCTCTTTCATTAGAAAGCAGATAAGTTCAGTTAAAGAATACCTCCCTATGGCACTTGTTGATTTGGTTGTCAGGAGTTGGGATTCCCATCCATTTGCATCCATGATTAAGGTCACAAGGAGAGCAGCACCTCTTCTAAATGGTCAGTGACTTGCTTTAGAAAATTGTGAGTTCATAGCCTCAAATAATTTAATACTGCCCTCTAGAGGCATTATAATAGCATTAATTTTGTTCTTTTGGTCAGGTTTTATTAAATTTTATCCTCCTAAATTTAAAATAACATTTTTTTAAACTTCCCAAAAGGTAACTGAAATATGTTATAAAAGTTATAACTGTTTCAAATTTCATTCGGAGGTATTACATGTGTTAAGACATTTAATAAATCTCAGTAAATTAATATTTCCTGTAAAATTAATCTTGTAATAAATCACAAACCATTTGCTAAGTGGCAATGTGTTCACTAGAAGGTTTAACTTAGTGGCTTTTCTGTAAAACTCTAAAACACATAGAGTCAGTTGTCAGGTTAGACATACTCCCTCAACTCCTCACCAAAAACTTAATTTAAGCCAAGGATATAAAAGATGAGAATTCTTCCCACCTAAAGGAAAAGTCACAAACTGAAAGCATTTGCTTAAGTCATGAGTAAGAGACAAATTGTTTAACATGAGTCAGTGGGAACGAATCAAAATTCTGCTTTTAGAATTGAATACTTGGAAGGCTTTTATGGATAAATAGATTAGGCTCAATAAATTTAGATTTGCCATAACAACAATTATAAAATGGAAATAACAGTTATGAAATAGAAATCCCATTTGGGATTTTTCTTAAAAGTTTTCAGAGCAGGAACTATAGATACAAAGAGGAATGCAACTGAAGTCTAAACACACAAGACTCAAAGCGCTGTCAGGAACTCCAGGTCATATGACAAGCAAAGGATTCTGTAGGCTTTTTATTTTTTAAAAGAAAAGTTTCATACTTTGTGCCTAGTCTTGAAAGTAGACATGCACTTTATAATTTTTTGTGCCAGGAAACCACGTGCAAAGCCTGTTTTTTTCCTTATTGACAACTAGAAAACTATTCAAAAATAGAATACAAGTTTGGTTACTTCCAGAAAGAACAAGGACTTGAAATGTTTTTATATTATTTATAAATGTTTGTAAAACTTTGTTTTCAATATAAAGTGATAAGATGTTAAGGCTATGAATTTATATGTGGACTGTGAAAAAAGAACATTTCTTATTGAAACAGATTATTTGATTATTATCTGTAATAAAAGTTACTTCCATTTTTTTCCTTTTGTTTATTATCAATGATGCAATCATAACCTAGATACCTATATTAGTAATATAAGAAAATGTGGACAAATGTACTATATTATTTGACAACTATTTAGAGTTAAATTATATGTTTATACAAAGTTAACTTACATTTTAAAACGTTGCTATTTATAGAGGTTTTATATATATAACAAAATATAAACTACTTACAATTTTAATAAATTCCAACAGGGGAAATAAATAAATTCTCTAATTAAAGTTACTAATTATTTGAATAATGTAGAATTTCAGGGAAACAGCTTTGCACAAAGAAATCTTTGAATTTGGGCTTAGGTGCTTAATTTTACAGTACAACATTTGGGTGATATTAAACTACGTTTGGAAAGTGTGATTAAGGTCACGCACTCATGCCTAATCTTCCTTATTGAATGACATTAAATAAACTAGTCTGGAAAGCTGGAATAATGCTAGGATATATATAAAAGGAAAATTATTAGTAGAAGTTGGAATTAGGCATAGTTATTTTATTATTTAATTTATTTGTTATTCAATGAAGCAAAATCATAAAATTGTAAATAATCCAAAAACAATCACAAATTGATTCAATTATATTTATTTAGTTGATTAGCAGCTAAGACACAATCAACTGGAGAACTTTCGCTGATTCTCTAGACTATACTGAATGCTGCATGCAACTACTAGGTGACAGTTGAAAATTAACTATGGTGTGATGATAAACATGCACTTTCCTATACACAAGCAACTTAGAGGGGGAGTACTTTTCAGAGAAGGGAGTAAGAAAATACAGGACACACACAGGAAAAACATTTATGGACTTAGCCCTCCTTCAGCAATTGTCGAATATTTCATGACATTTGTTAAAGGAGTAATGGATTCCATTCAGATAATCTATACTTTTCCAAAATAATTTTCAAAATCAAACAATGAGTATTTTCTTTGACTGAAACAATGTAATTTACCATTAATCCAAGCGAAAACATCTTGAAATCTGCAATATATTTTCTCTTATAAATACAGAAGAAAATTTTAAAAATAGCTCATAAGAACTTGTGTTTGAGGATGGAGTTTTGATATGTTTCTTTAAATCCTCATTAGCCAGTTATTCATAGATAGGAATAAATGATCTAATTTATTAAATAATATTAAAAATAAGCACAAAGATAAGTTGTTAATTTCAGAGTAATGCCTGAAACAATGCAAGCATACACTTTTTACTGTAAGAAGCATACAAATGATGTTTTTTGTTTTAGAACATAGAAAAATTGGAAATGTGGCCATTTTTATTTTTATTTTTATTTTTATTTATTTATTATTTTTACAAAATGTGGTCATTTTCAGACACCATTCTTTTCCTATATTTTTTTCTTTTTTAAATCATCTCTGTTCTGTTCTAATTTTTTAATGAACAAATTAATCTATATTTAAAGAACAAATGATTGCTATATCTTCTTTCTCATAAATTTTGAAAAATATCTGTATATGCCTTTAGTAATGAATGGTAACAACTTATTATAGTCAACTTAAAACTTCTTGCAAATATTACAAGAATAAAAAGTAGAAACGTTTATATATCAGGCATACAATTTTATATACAACTTATTACATACATATACTATTGATATTCTTATTTATTAAAGAAATGTGGGGAGCTGGAGAGATGGCTTAGCAGTTGAGAGCACTGACTGCTCTTGCAGAAGACCCAGGTTCAATTCCCAGTACCCACATGGTAGCTAAAATCCATCTTTAACTCCAGTTCCAGGGGAATCCAATGCCCTCTGACCTCCACAGCATTGCATGACATGGGTGAACCTACCTACATGCAGACAGTATACTCATACACATAAAATAATTTAAAATTAAAAAAAAAGAATTGTTGAATTGCATTTATTAAATGTTCTTAATCCCTAGAAAATTTAGAATACAAATATTCTTTCTAATCTCTCCTGACTCATTCTTTATTTCGGCATGTAAATATATATTATAGATAATTGTTATTTACAAACTTGTTTTAAAATAGATGTATATTGCCATATAGAGAGTTAAAATATCCATCTAGTAGCCAGTAATTAGTTATTTTTCATATTTGACACAGGGTCTGATTTAGCTTAGGTTGCTCTCCAACTCACTGTGTGGCTGAGGATGACCTTGAACTCATGATCTTCCTTGTTCCATCTCTTAAATCATGGGATTACAGGTGAAAGCATCTGTTTTATATCTTTTATTGAACTTTTACACATTTCGTCCAACATCTCAATAAAATTTAGACCCCTTCTTCCATGTTCCCCACCCCTCCAGAGCTTCTGTATTTTTAAGAGCCAATCAAGGTGGTACTGATGCAAAGTTCTAAAGGCCCTTGAGAAATAGAGCATTGCCTTCTTGGAGTCACCTGAATAAACAAACCCTAAATGATCTCATGTCATCACCTCAAGGAATATCTGACCAATGTATTGTCCTCTACTCTCACCCCTAAGTTTTTCAAACAGTGAATCCTTGTTTCTTCCAATCTTAGGCCTACATATATCTTATTTTCTTCTAAAACACCACAGATTTTTGTGTACTATTTTACTTTTTCTGTTGCCTTCTGTCTCCCTCATCTTTTCCTAACTATTGCTCTTGATTGGTTGCTTGCTCTTGATTCTGCTAGTCAAAATATTATTATGATTTTTTTTTTATGAAAAAAACTGATCTGTGGCACATGCCCCAATATGGTAGTGCCTGAACCCGGGGTCTCTTTTCAGAACTGTTACTTCTAATCTCTCTCAGAACTGTTCCTTCAACAAAAGGCTAACTCTGTATATTTAAACAGTATATCCAACAGGGCATGGGAGAAGAGAGGAATGAGAACTTTGTCTTAACAGGAAAGAATTTTCCTTGTCTGACCTCTGCTAACCCAGATCAGTACACAAAACTGTAAACATACGATCATCCTAAACTCATACCTTGTTTCACCACATATGTTGTGCATAATTCATTGCTTTCAATGTTGCTTCCTTCAACAATGATATTTTTACCACATAAACGCACACATCCAGTATTTTAGGCCAGAGAGAAGGAGGGGTCACAAGAAAAAAATGTGGGCACCAAGGCCTAATGAAGTTATTTACATTGTTTTCTTAAGGGCTAGCTAGATTTGAATAAGCTAATCACTCAGTAAAAAGGCCAGTGAATAATGTTAAATGATGTCCAAAGATTCACTTTGACTACAAGGTTAGGATGCATTCCCAGAAAATTCATTCCCACAGTGCCCTTCGTTGCTCTAGTAGAGCAGTATCTCCAACAAGGTAGTCCCTGGCAGAGGGCTGGGTAGAGTGGGGTATCCAGGGACAGTGATGTGAATCAGAATTACTTCATTTTGGATGATGCTTACAAAATGTTGACACAGGCAGAACAACAGCAGTAGGAGGGGAAGGCCAATGAACAAGATCGCTATTCACACAGCTGAAATTCAAGAGAAGACTGTTCTTCGATTGACATGTTTTCCAGTGCCGGGTCATGGTGCGACTATAACAGGCAGAACGGAACCCTCGCAGAGCTGTAGGAGAAAGTCCAGACGCAGAGCCTTGGCTCCAATCAATGAGTGGAATGGGATCGAGCCATTGGTAGTATCCTTGAAGAAGTTTATGCACAGCCATAGATTTGATAAAACTTTTTTTCTTATGATGCTTTTTTTTTTCGCAGATTTAATGATGGGAAAATGAAAGGAACAATAAAAAAATTAAACTATAAGTTGTTTTAGCAAGTTTATTCTGAGTAGCTAAACTTTATCTATTTGATTTTTTTAGTACTGATTGAACTCATTTAACTATATTAGCTGTCCTTGGTGGTTACAGGGAATACCATGCAAGACATGAGGTTTCCAAATTTGGCAAAATGAAATAAAAATTTTAGATACATAAGTTGAACTGCTATCTGTTTTGTTTTGGACCCCCATTATAGAGAAAGCAGTAATGTTAGTGTACAAAAACAGCTTGAGTAGATTCATGTGTTTGCTGAGTAGAAAGGTGTAGCCTGGCAAAGTATCAATGCATCATGAGCAAATTTAAAGACACTAAAGGCATTTATGAGACTTATAGTCAAATAATGAAACATATATATATTCCTTATAGAAATGTTTGTTTAATAGGGTGTGTTTTCTTACTTATCTGCCATTAACAGAAGTTTTCCTATTTATCTACCATTAACTACTTGTATTGCTCATACCTTGATGGTTAACTTTCCACTGAAAATGAGACATTGGTACCTGGTTATTGAGAGGAGAAAAAGAAAATCTTTATCATCAGGGTGTAAAGTGTTTTCTTTTGTTTTGTTTTTTTTTTTTTTTTTTGGACTGAGGACCCATGTCTCTCCAAGAATCCTCCAATGCCAGATGGGGACTACTGAGATACCCAGTTTGTGGACTAAACAGCTAAGGGGATGTCAGCCTCATCAGAATATAGACTGCCATTGTTGGACTACCTGAGCTATATCATGGAGGCCAGAACAGGGGATCAAGACAGGATGCATGCTTACTGGACTTCATTTGCGGGACCATGGGAGGGAAAGAACCCAATGTGGAGCACAAGTGCAGGATTGATAGTTGTTTGGGATTGCCAAGGAGGAAACTTCGAGCACTTCCTTAAGGAAAACATGACATCTTTTAGGAAAAAAAAAGTCATCCAATCCAAGTGATATGTGTATGTATTTATGTATGTATATATTTATGTGTATATATATATATATATATATATAAAACTATGCATATATATGTATATATACTGTAGCAATACAAGTTGGAGAGAACAACAGCAAAAAACTCTGGACTCAGAAAAAGATGCAGGACATGTATGGCAAAGTGCAGGGACTCATGTGGGGTGGGGGTCATGGAAAGGGAAAGGATTCTAGATTCGATTAATACATGATTATGACCTATGGAAAAAGTTTAATAACAATAAAAAAAGAAAAGAAGTAATTTTTTAATCAAAACGTTAACACAGTAGGTTTGAAGGACTATGGCAGGAGAGGGAAATCTAGGATAAAGTGCCACAGAAAGATGAAGACAAGGATTAGCACACCAGAGGTAAAGTAAATTCTCCATTTACCAGATTAGCAGGGTATACAGTAGATAGGAGAATGTCCAATATTAGATTGGCTCTGTATAGTCAACCTGAGTTGAACTTAGATTAGTTGAGGTAAATGCTTAAGTTTGCTCCCCTTAATTGTCCACCGATCTACCCAAATGAAGGGAACCTTTTATTCAAGACAGCTTTAATAGATATTTTTCAGTGGCCTTTGGGGAAAAGGATATTCAGTAACAGAGATATCACTATTCCATTGAGACAGGATGTCTCTACTCCAAGGAGAAAAAGTAAGGATAAAATAGAGGGATGAAAAATGGCAGTTCAATTCTGAGAAACTGCACGTGGGGTTTGGGCATTTTTCTGAAGTTTATGGACACAGAACAAGAGGCAAAACCATAAACAGATGTTATCAACTGAAGTCCACATGTTGCTCTGCTTACTGTGGATAATTCATTGCTTTCAAATGTTGCTGTTTTGTGGTGGAAATGAACACTTACTGACAATGAAATGGTTGCAAAGAACCTTGAACCTTGGAATGCCCCCAAAATGAGATAAAAAGGGATAAGAAAAGAATGAGAAAGGTGAACAGGAATCTGCCCTCACCCCATGTGGTTTCTTTCTGGTGTACTTACCACTATATACCCCTACTGAAATCTTTGCCAAGCTGCTTCATTCTTGTGAACTTTTGTAACCACTTGCTTATGTGTACCTACTCGCTTAACTGCCATTTATGGTTCCAAATCCCCTGCTTGCTTAACATCTGTATATGAATTGACTATAAAGTCTCCTAAAAACTTGAGCTCAGGATCATGCCAGTAAAGAATATTTCAGGAGTCAGCCCACGGGTGTGACTAAACTCCCTCTCCTTCACCTTGAGACTTGGCTACTGGTCTCTTGACTTCCAGAGGTCCCTGCAACATTTCAGCAATGATACATCCATGACATTCACACACACACACACACACACACACACACACACACACACATTATTCTGCTGAGGGACAAAGAAAGGTCATGAGGGGAGGATAGGGGACATAGTTTAAAGCTATGCATTCAGCTTATTTGTAAAAGTTGATTTTAAGAAGAAACCAAAGTCCAAAAAAGATGTTTTGTATTCTTTTCCTAAAAGATAGCTAGATGTAAATAAGCTGATTACACAGTAGAAAGGCAGATTTAATAAATAGTGTTTAATGATCTCCAAACAAGGTTAACTTTGGTTACAGGGTTAGGTAAGATAGGAGGCATTCCCAGAAAAGTTATTCTTACAAGAATTGAAGTTCCAGGTCTTGATCTGGTGCTTACGGGCTTACAGGGTGTGATGATGTTACTGAACTAGCTAAGCCTCCAGTTGTCCTTCATATCAAATCAATATATGTATGCTAAATGAAAGCATCTCTCTGATTTTGTTACTTGTGATCATCTATTAGTAAGCATTCTCCAGAGAGAACCAAGAGGAGGTGGATAGAGTTTTATAGTTATAGACATACAAGTGGACCTTGATGGTGGAAGTTGGCTAATACAATCATGAAAGATTAGAGGCTCTGTTTTAAGACACCTGTGGGCTGGAAACTTTGTATGCCAGTACTGTTACGGTCCTGCAGCAGTCTGAAGGCTTGAGAACCAAATCAGGGTTGAGGGTTGCTAGAGGAAACTCTGTAAGAGTTCTGATACCCAATCTCCTGAGCCGATGGTGCATTCCAGCTTCAGGTGAGAGAGCTATCAATTTGTCTTTCCCCTTTTTCCTTCTACCTGGGCTCCCGGCCAAGTGAATTCATTCTATCAAATTCAGGTTGAATAATAACACATATTCCATTCATATTTTCAGTTCAGTATGCTTTGGGAACTTGCTAATAAACATGCAGCGAAGATAATGTTTTTGCCTGTCTCTTGGTATTACTTAATCTAGTTAACCCCTAAAGTCCACCATACAAATAGCTAAAAACTGATTTGCTCTTCTAAAATATGATTTCAATGTTATTTGGTTTTTCAAAATCATAGGTAGGTATAGGAAATTATTCTTCTGACATAGTTTCTCCTAATTTCAAAATCATATAATCTAATAGCATTTGACCTAACCTGATTTTTTATTTAATATTTTTATTTTTTGAGACTTCCATACATGAGCGCCAGGTTTACAAGATTTCTGCCCCCTTGCTCTCCTGTCTTCAACTCCTCCCATATATATATATATATATATATATATATGGGGAAATAATCCACACTGTTGAATGAATTTAAAATTCCTCTGTATGGCTAAATATTGTTTTGGGGAAAAAAAGCTCAGAATATTATATATAGTATATATAATATATATATTTATATATATGACTTTAAATAAGATGAGGTGAGTTTTCTATTTAACCTCACTGAAAATTTCTAAAAAAGTTAAACCTGTATTGCATAGGTTTGTATAACTTTTGACACTAATTATGGATAGCACTATGATTAAATTCACACTATTCTTTATATTTCTAAAACTATTTAAAAAAATAACCACCAAAGGAAATTTTCCCAAAGAGCAATCTTTTCCTTCAACTTTGTAACTGATTTACAGATCACTTTATTCAAGACAATTAAATGAGTATAATTATTTTCCTCTATTTCTTTTCATAGCACCATACTTTTTAGAAATATTCTTTTATTTTATAATATATCAAACTTATGGTGTTATCTTTGTAGTAACTTACAAAGAGAGCTATTTAAAGGGTTAAAATCAATATTCATGTATTTTACCTAATTTCTCCCTATGTTGAATGATTAAGGGACTCCTAAGTAATCAGTGAAATAAAGTTACCAACTTTTGTGATCTTTATATGAACATGAGAGAGCTCCGGATACAGTTTAGTCCTAGAGAACTTGCTTAGAATGCACAAACCCCTAGCATTCAGTCCAAGCATTTATTTTGAAAGAAGTAATAATGTTCTGTACATTTCAAAAGTCTGGAAAGCATTTTGACTCTTTATATCCCAAAGAAATGATTACTATTTGAGGAGACAGATATGATTAAAGAATAAAAATATTACACAATGCTATATGACTCAAAACTCCACAAGTTATCTCATATATATATATATATATATATATATATATATGTATCTTTAAGTGTATACATACATATGTTTACATATATATTATAAGCTTATAGATAACCTAATTTCAAAATACTGACAAAGCTACCTGGACTATATGAGAAGGATGTTTACTGTTCAGCAGTTTTATGATAAGGTAGCCAAACTCATATAATAATAAATGACATTTGATTATTCATGAATTTACTTTACTGTAATTTTTATTATTAACAGTATATTACAACATACTCATGCATATATTTATAATAAATGTTAGTTATAGTATATTATTTTATATTTATCATATTAAAACAGCCTAAGACAGATCCATCAGGAGCTGTTCCAGAAAGGAGCATTGTAGTGATGTCTCCATGTGTGTTATTGTTACTGAATATCTTCTAGTAAGACATGGGGATAGACCACAATCAGATGGACAGTCTTGACCCTCAGTAGATACAGATTCATTGCTATATTTGTATCTTTGTTATTAAGAACAAAGTTTATGAAAATATTTTCTAAATTCTTAATAACAATTTTTTAATTTTCATACAATGTAATTTGATGGTATTTAGATCTCCTCTGCCAGCCACAATCTACCCCCTGCCCAACTCAATATACTATACTACAAACACAATATGACCTATATTGCTGATGCATGTCCCCCCCAAGACTCTCAGCATGGATCCATCCAATGGAACTTGTTCAACCTACCAAGAGTCTTGTTCCCTGTAAGAAACTGTCTCCCACTTCAGTAGTTCCCTGTCCCAGTTCTTTTGATGTTGTTATTCCCTCCAATCCATATTGTTTCACCATGTATGTCTCATATGTACTAAAATCATGTCATCTGAAAATAAACTGTATGGTATTTTCAAGGACTCAGAAGGGGGAACAGGACATGTATGGCAGACTGCATGAACTTGGGAGGGTGGGGGCATGGAGGGGGAAATGAGTCTGGATTGAACTGAAAAGTGATATATGAAATGCTCAAAACCTCAATAAAAGATTAAAAAAAAAAAAAAAATGACAAAAACCCGGAAACTGTCTCCCTTCCCCACTTTGAGCATCCAACAGTTGCCAAAATTTCCTCACATAGGATTGAGCTTTCTTCACTTCCAAATGTCTTTGGCAGTTTGACCTTGCATGGGAATTGTGCATGCTGTCATCATTGTTGAGTTCATATGTGTAACTGTCCAGATGTCTGGAAAATTCAGATTCTTATGGTCATTCACCGCCTACGGAACTTAGATAATTTTTCCATCTCCACTGCCTCCCCCTCCCAATTCCACAATGTTCCCTGAGCCTTGGGAGTCAGAAGTTTGAAATAGGTGTCTTATTGAGGGAGGAACACTCTGCAGCCTCTTGTTCTCTGCACATTAACCAGTTGTGGGTTTCTGTTTTAATCACCATTTTTTGCATAAGGAAACCTCTCTGGTAAGAATTAATAAATGGATTTGCCTCATGTCTAGAAGTTTCATTGAAGATGTTTCACTTAGGGCTAAGCATTTCACAATCTCTTTTTTTTTTATTGATGCTTTGTGTATTTCATACATCATTTTCCAATTCAGTTCAGGCATATATCCTCTTCCCTTCCCCCCACCCCACCCCTACCCTTCCCAGATCATGAATTCTGCCATAACTTTTCTGCATCTTTCTCTGCATTTTTGTTTTGTTTTGTTTTCATTTTTTAAAAATAAGTGATAATTTGTGAGTACAAGCCTCCTTCATGTAAAACCAATTTGCGAGCAGTTGTACCCAAACCCACACAGCTCATGGGTCCCACCATCCAGCAGCGGGGGCTTGTATGTTCAATCAAGTTGATCAAATGAGTGTCCCATCTATATTGTTGTAGTTTCACCATTCACCCCAATCACAGCCCTTACATTCTACCGCGCCCCCTCTTCCGCGGATTGTTCCCTAGGCTTAGAAAAGGGGCGCAGGTGGATGAGAAGCAAAACAGTCTACTTTCTCTGGAGCTGTTGTCTTGGCGTCTAGTCAATTCTGGCTGTTTTCTTTCATGGGCTGCCAGCTTGTCCAGGCAAAACCTTTCGATCCTGCTAATGAAGCACATGCAATTTTATTCTCCATACTTTACCAGTTGTGGAACTCTGTATTAGTCCTCATCTGTTGCAAAAAGAAGCTTCTTTGATGAAAGCTGAGAAGTACACTTGTCTGTAAATATAAGTGTACATATTTAGAATAAAGTAAGAAATTACATTGGTCTTGGGATGGGGTAAAGGTATGGTTTCCTTTAGGATCTATGACCTCTCCAGATGTGTCATATATTTGGTTATTTTTACATTACCACACATAAGGTCCTTCCCATTGACTGGGCCTTAATTCTAATTAGACAGCTGTTGATTACCCCCAACAGAAAAGCGCTACCATTGCACCAATAGTGATAGTTTGCTGGGCCAGTCTTTGTTGTTTATTAGGCTTCACAGCTGAGTAAGACCATTGGCTGAGCACCCTCTGATATCATGAGAGCTGGTCTTCAGGGAGGAGGCTCCCAGATCAGTTCTAGCTGGACAGCTCCAGGTCCTGTGCCTGAACTATTGCCAATCTCTTGATTAACTCCTATAATTTGAAATTAAGTACCTATTGCTGAAGAAAAACCAAAAGAAAATATTTTTAAGAAAGAAAAACACAATAAAAATATATAAAGAAGAAATATTTTTGAACAGTTGTACAATGTGTGTTCTTTTCAAACTATTAATAGAGAAGATCAGAAAGGTATTTTTAAAGTTTATAAAATAAAAAGTCAAGATAAAAAGTTTACTGAAGTATGAAGATCTATTGAAAATATATCTATAGCCGGGCATGGTGGCGCATGCCTTTAATCCTAGCACTCGGAAGGCACAGGCAGGCAGATCTCTGTGAGTTCAAGGCCAGCCTGGTCTACAGAGTGAGTTCCAAGACAGCTGAGGCTACAGGGAGACCCTGTCTCAAAAAAGACCAAAGAAAAATAGAGCTATAAATTCTGTGTAGCTTAACTACAGTGTTTGCATAGTCTACAAAACTGTTTTTGTTTCATATTCACTGATCAACCATTTATGCATTGACTTCCCAGAGTAAGGTTCTCTTCTCATAGATCCATTTTACAGTTAGTGATTTTTTATAGGTATTTTACAATACCTTTCACTTCATATTTTACTCTATCTTTCCTATATTTAGTTGTGCTTAAATATATAATATTTTGTAGGCATTTCTATTGCCCACAATACTCAGGATAACAATAGACTGCAGTTTAGTAGCCTTGGAATAACAGCCTATAGAATACCACCTAGGTAAAGCAGCCTATACCATGAAGATTTGTAAGTACACTCTGTGTTCAGACAAGAAAATCATGTGCCAATGGATTTTTTGAAAATGTATCCTCATCATTAACACACAACCATTTCAGTAATATAGTGATTAGAATTCAAAGGAACCATCAACAAAATGCATATCTACATAAAAATATGCGTAACTCCAAGGCCTTGACATTCTCATAATCCTTACATGTAAAAGTTGTGGAACCACTTTTAGTTCCAAGTACTTGCAAAACACTCTCTACATACATGGTTTTACTCGCGCCCTCCAGACTGTTATGACTGGTATATATAGATGTCTCCTCATCCATGCATGCTCTTATCTCTGCTTCATTAAATTTTACCCAATACTCTTAATTTTCTATAAGTTATCCAATATCGGTAGTGGGTTTCTTTACTAATCACTATCTGTTGCATAAGGAAACATCTGGTGAGAACTGAGAAATGTATTTATAGTTATAAATAAGTCATTAAGAGTGAACTATGAACTATGGGCAGTAGAGTTGCAGTCTGAAGTCAGTACCAGCTTGATTTTTCTTTTTTGTTGTTCTATAGTTCATGTATGTAGGGCCTTCTACAATAGAGTCTCACCATCCAATTCTTCTGGTAACAGCCAGTATTGTTTTTACATCTACGAGACACCTGGTCAACAACGTCCAGAGACGATTCAATTTTTTTATTAATATAAATGTCTAGAAAGGGCAACTTCTTTTCAACTCTTTTTATAATGAATATGTCTGTCTATAAAAAATCCTTTTTATTACATTTTCTTTTTACTGAATTACATGTTTCATACATAAATTTTCAGTCAGTCTTATCACCATTACCCCACTTCTCACTTGGTACCCTCCCACAGCCCTTCCCTCTGGGATTCATACACTCTGTTATTTGTGTTAAGGCCTGTCATGTCAGATTAGTGTCCCCACATGTTCCTCAGTGCAGGTTCATCCATTGAGGTCAAGTCAGCCTATCCAGAGTCCCTTTAAGAAAATCAGTTCTTCCTCACCCCGCAGTAATCAGCTGCTAATTCTTCAGCTGAGACTGAGGCTTGCTACCCATTTCCCCAGTTCCATGCTGGGTTTTTGTCTGGTTGAGTCTGCATGGGTCATGTGCATGCTGTCACCATTGCCGTAGGATCATATGACCAGGGTCCCAGTAGCTCGCAAGACTCTATCTCCATATGGTCATGCATCACTTCTCTGGCTTTTACAATCTTTCCAGCCCCTCTTCTGCAGTGGTGTCTGAGCCCTGGGTGAGTGAAGCTTAATATAGGAGACCTGTCTGTCCATGGACCCATACTCTGCAGACTCCTAATCTCTATGCATTGGCCATTTGTGGCCCTCTGTTACATGAGGAA